>JALIRH010000007.1:14287772-14795272 GCA_023055505.1 Callipepla californica brunnescens | reverse complement strand
TCTATAACACTGGAAAAGATGTTTACCAAAGTGTCTGCACCCAGCATCAATCGAAATCTCAATTTATTAATCCCAACTTTTATGGATGCAGGGACAACAAGATTTATTCTACATATTTTTACGGAGCTCCCATGGTTTGTCAACTTAGCATCAATCACATCCCATACCTCCTATAGCAGTTGCAGATCAGAGTGTCACAGAGTCATAGACTGGCCGAGGTTGGAAATGACCTCTGGGTCCATCTGATCCAGGTAAAGCAGAGACACCCAGAGCAGAGTGTCCAGGATCACATCAAGGACTTTATGAAGACCTCTAGGGAGACTACAGCTTTTCTGGACAACCTATACCGGTGCTCCATTGCCCACACTTCCAGAACAACAACCTCTAAGTCCTGTTTATAGGATCAAAGAAGATAAACTAGCATTGACAAAACCACCTAAGTCCCATGTCTTTCATATGAAGACGTTTCCACCTATAATATTGCTCTGTGCTGTCAACATGACTAGCAACATGGTATGATTGTCATGAAACTTGGCATGTTCTGGTTTAGCAGCCTTCTTGAATGGTAAGAGAGTTGAACTACCTGCACCATTGCTTATGGCACAGATTTAGAAATTAGTGGAGACAGGGACCAAACATGCCCTACTGTTCTTATCCTCACCATCTAAGACTGCTGAATGCTTACCACCTTTTCACTGTATTGTAGCCAATGTAAATGCAGTCATAACTGAGCAAGCAGGTTAATTATACAGAAATAGAAGATTTTTCTAGTGTGTCTGTACCAGGCAGGAAAATTTGTTTTATTTTTGCATCAGAAAAGTTAATGAATCAAAACCATTTTGAACCTTACTTGAGGCTATCCATATAACTTGATGCAGTAGCAGAACTGAACAGCTTAGTTTGTTGGGTTTTTGGCTTTGTTGGTTTTTGTGTTTTTATTTTTTTCTTTCTGCAATATGCATATGCTTGGAGCATCAAGAGAGATGATAGCACAACCTTCACAGCTTCCAACACAGGAGGAATGTATGGGGCCAGTACTGGCAGTGCTGGAAGTGGAAGGAAAGTATAGACTGATGAATCATAGTGGCAGCAGTACTTCAGTGACTAAAGCACGGAGTTCAGAGGATGGAAACATGTTAGGCAAGTGCTATATACTTTCACAGCATAATCTATCATGCATCTTCTTTCCCTTGGATGAAATTACCTTTTAGCAACATCAGAACAAATATTTGGGAGAAGACAGGTTTGCAGTTTTTCACAAACAAATTGCTTCAGTAGAAAGCATGCCTTTTCATTTACCTTCTCAGCCAGTCCTTATAGTTAATCACAGCGACTAAGTGCCATGCTGTTCCATATGGAAGCACAGTAACTGTGGTACTGAACTTTACACGCATACGAGAGAGTTACAGGAATTCTGAGACCTTAGAGTGTACAGTTAATAGCCAGACAGGAACACTGAGAGGAAAAAGTTGCACATTCCTTGAATCTTACCCTTTCCAAGACTCTCTCTTTTGGCTTAAGCTTTCACCTCATGTGCTCCTTCATGTATCATTGTGCTTCATAAATTTTAGCTACTTGATAGAGTAAGCAGCAGTAACATGGAGAATGCAGTTCTGAACTCACTGAAATCAATGGCAAGATTCCAGTGGAATACAGCACGCCAAAAAATATCTTTTAATGTGGATTCAGTTCTATGAAAATGCTGGCTTAAAAAAAAACAACAAAAAACCTGTCTGCTCTTTTTCTGAATATTACAGAAAAATACCACAAGAGTATCCCTTTTCTCTAGTTATTTGCTGTTATAATTAATTGTTGGATTAGATTGTGCTTCAGGGTTCCAGACCTAATGGGATTGTCTTGGCAGCTTTGCTGTATCTTCACTTTAATCAATTATGTAATCAAATTGTCCTTGCTCCTCCAGTGTTCTATAGTTCTCCCTTGGAGTGATTAGAAAAGATTTAGAAGATACTATGTGCCCTCACTGAGCATATAGCTCCAAATCTCTTTACCATTTATGAGCAATATTTAGAACAGGACTACTTTAATGAGAGGCCCAACTCTCAGTTTAGACTATTAGTAATTTTTTTCCAGACCTCTTGAGAGTGAGTTAAGGTAGGATTTGTCTCATTTCATTTAGCCATTTCCATTGTAAATATTTTCACCTGATCCTGGGCACTAGAACAGGCCCCAAGCTGCTGGAGTTCATAAACCATTGAACAATGTTCTCAGACGTAGGATTTGAATTTTGGGTGGTCCTGTGTGGAGCCAGGAGTTGGACTCAGGCATGCATTTGGGTGACGTTTGTGTTTGGATGAGATTACTACCTATTGCTGTTTTATTACTCATTGGTGGTAAATAGGCAATTTAAAGGCATATCAATATCTGATCTGTTTTACATCTTTACTTTGGGATGAGATCAATTGAAAGTGCTCTCACCTGGAGTACTGTGTCCAGTTCTGGGCTCCCCAGTACAAAAAAGACAGGGATCTCCTGGAAAGAGTCCAGCGGAGGGCTACAAAGATGATAAAGGGCATGGAACACCTCCCTTTTGAGGAAAGACTGAGAGACCTGGGTCTGTTCAGCCTTCAGAAAAAAAGACTCAGAGGGGATCTGATCCATGTCTTTAAATATCTCAGGAGCAGGAGGCAAAGGAATGAGGCTGGACTCTTCTCAGCAGTTTGTGGTGACAGGACGAGGGGAAATGGCCACAAACTGAAGCATAGGAAGTTCCATGCAAATGTGCATGGGAACTTCCTCACAGTGCAGTGATGGAGCACTGGCACAGGCTGCACAGAGAGGTGGTGGAGTCTCCTTCTCTGGAGATGTTCCAGACCCACCTGGACGCCTACCTGTGCAACCTGGGCTAGGGAGCTGCTTTGGCAGGGGGTTGGACTTGATGATCTCTAGAAGTCCCTTCCAACCCCTACAATTCTGTGATTCTGTGATTGATACCCATGTCTTTCCAAAGAGTACAAAATGACCCTAAGAGGTAAATGTCTGCGTAGTAAGTGTATGTAGTTAGGTGATGTTTAATCCCTCTGTAATCATCTGCAGGAGATCCTTTATTCACCTCGGTTCTTGAAGAACAACTTCCCACCATTGCTCCCAAATGGTGTACCACAGCCATGTGGCAGATTTGAAAACACAATATTGTTTCTTAACTGATACTGAGGAAATCAATATTAGTAGAGATATTTAAATATTCACGCCCTAACCTCGTGAAAAGGGAAAATAGAACTTCAAATACAATGCTGTTTTTTGACACTAGGTGGCAACAGTATATTTAGTATATATTTGATATATTTAAAAATAAATATTTCTCAAATCTTGAAAATAAACATAACTCAAGGAATGAGCATAATAAGTACAATAAAGTGAATAATTGAGAATACTTCTTTTATTAAATTGGGAAGAAAAAAAACAAACCACATTTGGAGTAACATATATTTCCTCCATTGAGACATAGAACCTAACAAAACTCTGATCTGAATCTGGTAGTCCCATGGTTGAAGAGCTTATTGTTACTTTGAGTTAGAATATGCCCTCCCATAAAGAAAAATTTTTCAGAGATTCATCAGTCTATGCAAAGGTTACATTTAACTTTAACTGACTGGATATGTAAAGAGGGCATGAATGTGAAAATCTCTACTCCTTTTACTCCTGAACAGGTAAGTTTATGCAGAAAGCTTGAGAAGAATTTTGGTTTATGATCAAATACATTTGTGGAATTTACAAATCAATTTTTCATTTCCAGCTCTCAACAGAGAGTAATATTCAGTGTTTCTTTTAAAATATCATTTAATCTTAAAAAAACAAAACAAAACAACAACAACAACAACAAAAGACTGAAAGACTGCAGAGAGCTGTAATTGTGACATTAGTCTGGGAGGAGAGATTACAACTGCACTTCTTTCAGGATGATCTAAGTCTTTTTATTTGGTTGATGTCATTAGTCAGTGCAGAGGAAGAGGACACTGATTTTTTGATACTGGAAGCACCTTTGTCTGTCCCAGTGTACTTGAGATACCATGTAGGGTAGGTAGGGTGGCTGTGTCTGTGTTTATGGAGCATCCCATAACTGTCAATATCCCATGAGTGCTGTTAAGTTCTTAGTTTTGTGGTACAACAGTCCCATCCTTAGAGTAAATGGAAACTTAGGAATATCATGGATTAGAAGAAATGACTCTTCAAGAATTATCAAAATATGAATGGAGTACACTTTCTAGTCTATACACAAATATATCCTTTTAATATTGCTACTATTTCAAAAGGAAAACAAATATCCTATTTCTTTTGTAGAATGTTCTTCTGGGCTATAGATGATTTTCCTGTTAAACTAAGTGGGCACTGACTACACTAGCATGCTGCAGAGCTTTCTGCAGTACCAAAAACAGAACAGTGGTCATGACTTCACAGTAGAAGAACATAAAAAGGTCCTTAAATATATGTACGTATTATATACAGTTAACCTTGTTCTTATGTGTATGTGTGAAATATTTTCTTTTTTGTATAAAATCATGTTGCAGAGGAATTCAGGCAGTGAGGGAATCTTCAAAACTTCAAGAGCTGTATTGTCTTTTAATTGTACTCTTCTGCTTTCAAGCAAGAGCTTGCTAAACATCCATTTAATCTCTGTTCAGGTCTCTGCTGTGGCCATATAGTATGTGTACCCAGGTTTCAGGTTTTGAGCTTGTCAGTTGGTAATTCTGGGGAGAAGAACTCTGTATCACCATGAACAGGCAAACTTCTAAACCAGTCTTAAACATTTAAAGACCACAGAAAAAATTCCAGTTCTCGTGTGACTGTGAGGTGAGGTTTGTCCTAAGGGAAATATTTTTGGAGGAGAGAAACAATGACCTTTCCTTACTGTTAGGTGAATATGGTAACTTCATAATTCATGGATATGGAATACAAGGCAGAAAGATTAAGTGAACAGCTCAAGGCTATAAAGAAAATTTTGTATCAGAGCCTAGATCAGAAGAGAGGAATTGCTGACTCCCAGAGCTATGCTAAGATACCTCTCTCTGTTACAATAGTCCTATAAATCATACTAAAAGCCAACAGTAATACTTTATGAGTCTCAGCACTGCAGATGCTATTACTATTGTTGAGAAAGAAGGGAGTTTTTTTATGAATGTGCAGTAATAATCATCCTTAACTCTTATAAGCATTTATCCACGTTCAAAGCACTTAAAATCTAAATCCAGTAAAACTCTGTTGTGCTGACCCCGCTTTCCCAGGAGTGTCCTTGGATACGCTTTTATCTAAAGAAAAAAAATTTATTATTATTTTGTAAAATGTAGTTTCCAAAGTCTATGAAAATGATTTTGCAGTCATATTAGGTTCCTTAGACTGACTCTTTTTTTTTTTTAACCTTAAGAGGTATTTATAAGACTTGGTAGGATTCTTGGTAGTAAGAGCACAGAGAAAGACAAAAAAAAACGCCTTTTTGTTTCAGAGTATACCTCCATTAGATTCTGAATGATGACATCTGCTTGTTTTCTGTCTTCTTCCAGATATGAGCAGTTTTCTTGTTGAATAATTTGCCTGTATGTGAGACATTCTGCCCAAGCACTTTTTCTGAAACAGCCAGTTAGACCAGAAGGCTTGTGGTACAGCTCAAATGACCCCTTCACTAGGAAAGGTAGAAAATCTAGGATGTTAGGGAAAAGTGGAAAGATTCTACTAAGCATTGTTAAGTTATTTTCCAGGAACTCTTTCTTTGTCTCTACAAAAGGGGATTTTCAGGTCGAGCAAGGGCAGACATGTTGAATACATGTCTACATGAGCTACCCTATTCTTTGGTGGAGGCGGCACATTAACTCTTTGGCTAGTGTACCTCAAAGGTCAGTGACTCAACAGCACACATGCAAAACATAAAACACATGCAAATCCCTTGGATGCCAGTGGGCTTTTAGAAAATAAGTTAGCTTATATAGCTGCTGTATTCGAAGCCTTTAGTTGCATAGTAGTATTTTAAAGTTGCTTTACAACTTGCAGAGAATATTCCAGTTCTCAGAACTTTCAAAACATAACTGGCTTCCCAAGGCTATGTACTGGGACCTTGGGCTATAGTATTTATGGTGAAAACAGGGAAAAATATTTTGACAGTACAACAAGTATTTTTAACACATATGACTAAAGGTTAAGAAAGTATGATTTGAAAGTAAAATAGAGTTAGAAGCAAACGTCATATTTTAACTAATGAGATGTGTTGAGAAACAAGAAGATGAAGATACTGTCTTAATGTCAATTTATCTAATTAAATGTATAATGGAATCAAACATATCAGAGTACACCAAGAAAACAATAATGGAAGTGAAATTCCAAATTGAGGAGATCTGAGATAAAGAGCATTTCTGCTGTAAAAGTTCTACTGGTGCCCTTTAAAAGACTGTTTCTGTGCATAGATTCAGCTGGTTCAGCTTGCTGCTGAGAGGGCCAGTCTGTGCAGGGGGAACAAAATGCAAAAATCTGCTCTCAAGCTTGGGAACTGGATGTTCCTACCTGGCTGTGTTGATGATTTCATCTGAGTTTCAGAAAATACTCTTTTATTCTGCTAAATAACTAGGGCCTCTCTCTCCTTCCAAACATCGTAAGCTTCTTGTCAATTCTAAGTTAAAACACAACTTTCCCGTGTTTATGAGATGTGATGGGAGCCCTTTGCATTCTGATAACTCTCAAGCCAAAAAGTAGTCCCCACAAGTCAAAATCAGACAGCAAAAAATGGCTCAGAGACATGTCAGAGTCTGATCTGGAACTGAAAATGTTACAAGACTGCAGTGCCACCTCAAGTTTTCCATCAGCCATGAAGTGGATTGTTGCTATAAAGATTCAGGTCTTGAAGAATCAGGCCTGAAGTTTTATAGATTATGGAGGACATCCATTTACTTGAATGGGAAATAAAATAGCTTCAAGAAGTAAACAACATTAAATGTTGCACATATCCTCATCACTAACAAGAACCAAACATGAAACAGATCTAGTAAAATGTCATCCAGATTCAGTAAGCTTTGAAATGATGCCATTATTTGATGTGGTGACTGATGTCTCAGATAAAAATCCCACCGTATTCTCTCATTTGGAAAAAAAACCGACATTTCTGTGTTGTTAGTAGGTTTTCATTTGACTTTCAGACATGAGCTCATGCAGGTATTTAACAAGAAACTCTGCAGAGGCTTGTTTGTGAACAAACAAATGCCATAGCTCTTTAGCTTGGTGTCGTCAGAAAATCATTTTTAATGAAATGCAATTTAAAAAAAATCATAAATGAATTCATAGATTTTAAAGATTTTACTTTTTTTTTTTTTTTAATTGCATGCCACATCCCAGGTCCACTTTCTCTAAAACACTAGTTTTCCTCATTCAAGTGTTTGTGGTTAGTTCATTGCATAGCTAGTTTCCTTGAAGCCATCACTGTCCAAATTTATCGTATATACAATGCACAGAATGCCATATTTTCTTTTTCATTTAGCCATTATATCTCTTCATTAAGTTAGTTCATGTTCTGTAGGTCACCACCACATGCCTTGGTCTAGCATGGTCATTCAGCTTTAAAGCCAAGTTTTCTTTGGAATAACTTACATGTGTGAATTCTTAGCAATGTCACTTCTTACATGCATTATAAAATCTTCCCCAAAACATATTAACATAATAGAATCTGTCAAGTATTTTAGACTCTTTAGGAGTTATCACTAAGAGACTTAAATTGTGATAATAGTAATAATAATAATAATAAAAGTAATGTAAGTTATCATTTTCAGTAACTACTTTGCTTCTACAAGTCACTTCATTCCGTGTTCTTAACATATCCCAACAAGCAAGTGGTTTGTTTCCATCCATCCCAAACACTGAGAAGAAACCAGAGTCTTGTACATTGTGCTGGTGATTGTGCAAGTCTGATCCTGCTGTCCTTCCCATGAAACAGACAACAGTGCAACTCCATCAGCCATTTATTTAGCTATTAGTTTTGAATATTCTCCAACCCAGGAGTGATAATCTTGCCCAGAATTAGCAAGGGATGAGAACTCCGACATGGAAGAAGGCTGTTGTGCCAGCAAAAGAGAATGGCAGATAAAAAGTGTGGTCCTAAATTTCACAAGAGAAATAGCCCTTATTTTTTTTCTGAAAAAGCTGTAATAGTAGTTGTAAGGACTGGCTTGGGGTCTTGATTCCATTGACTTCTTCCTGAACATGTTGCCTGTTTTGAGTAGTATGATATTCTCTATTTCCCGACTCAGACTGACTTGAGCAGTTGTCACTGAGCCAGAGGCAATTCCAGAAAGTCTTATTGTCTGTAGTGAAGAATGATGGATAGTTTGTAAAATGTTCAGGCATCTTCCACAGAGAAATGTGCTATTTAGGTGTGTGGTATTTTTATTGTGATAAGTCAATACAGTACTTGTACTAGGAACAGCAACACAGGAATTACAATGCTTAAACACCTTTAGATCTGTTGTCCTGTTATTACCATGTCTAAACACCAGATGTTTCAGAAAGATATTTAATCAAGTTCTTAATACACATATATATAGCTTGACTGTCACTTTATGGATTAAATCCTTCTAATAATACTGGTAATGAACTATACATTTGGAATCAATTTAAATCATCCACAGCACTTCAGATTATATGGATGTAAAAAGGCAGACTTCAAACTATTTTACTTACAAATTCATGATTCACTTCTTCAGTACGTGAATGAAATAGAAATGAGTGACCTGATCCCAGAGTACTTTGATCAAAAACGTGTAAAAGACTTAATGGTAGCTGCATGAAGAGAACATAATAATGCTATCTGAAAAAGTCACAGAATCACAGAATGGTAGGGATTGGAAGGGACCTCCAGATATCATCGAGTCCAACCCCCTGCCAAAGCAGCTCCCTAGCCCAGGTTGCACAGGTAGACATCCAGGCAGGTCTTGAACTTCTCCAGAGAAGGAGACTCCACCACCTCTCTGTGCAGCCTGTGCCAGTGCTCTGTCACTGCACTGTGAAGAAGTTCCCACACACATTTGTGCAGAACATCCTATGCATAAGTTTGTGGCCATTTCCCCTTGTCCTATTGTTACTCTAGGCAAAATTTGCTGTGACTAGTACTATATTCCAATATATTCCAATCAAGCCCTAGTACTGAAATAGTTGGATTACTGCAAGATGAACAGAATTACTCTGATGCTCAGAACAGTTTCATCTCAGCACACACAAGCTGTTCCATTATGGAAAAATTCTACAACTTTAAAAGAAGTTTTACTCCTTTCCTTGCTCTCAAAAAACCAGATGCATCACAAAAACATTGGGCTAGGGTCAGCTTGTTTCCTTTGGGCTGTTTGCACTGCTGAGCTTTTTCTTGCTGTAACAGTCAATATATAGTAGAATGTTTTCTGTGCATTTTTCTAAATCTCCTTATTCTTTGGTTCTAACAGAGCAGCAAAAAGAGATTAGACAGTGTGGCTGCCCTTAAATCAGGCTGACAGACCTACCTGTTTGCTGAGGGCTTCCTGCCATTTCTAATAGAGATGGAGAAAGTGAATACCATGTGGTGCTTCTTAGAGAAGGAGGTGGTACAGGTGCCAAATTTTGGGTGAGTCCACTCATGGAAATCACAGTGAAAATCTGTCAGACATTCAGTAGAATACCATCAGCTACATATCAATTACCAGTCTTAAATTTTACAATGTCTACTGTCATAGTTTTTATTCCATTTCCTTGAACAAATTCCTTTCTCTTTTCTCTCGCCATTTCCATGAAATTTATTGACAAAGATATTTTTCTTCAGTGCATTCCATTAGCATATCTGTGAGAGGACTGAAACCTGCATTATTTTTTCCAGTTCTGGGGCATCGGAACACAGGGTAGTGTGAGACCTGCAATATTAATATCATTTTCCATATTTTACTGATTTTATTTTTATTCCATGACAGTGTTAGATGAAAATGGGTGGTTAATTCCCACCATGGAGAGATTTCACATAGTGTAAAAGCAGGCTGTTCGCCACATTTCTCACCATCACCTTGCTGAACAATGCTCATTTCAGTTCCAAAATAAAAAGTCCAAAGGAAGGATCCTGAATGTGGCTCTGTAAGAATTCAGGAACTGCAAAACACCACTTCTGGTCAACACCTTCTACATTTCTCAAATGTGAGAGAAAAAAGTGTGAAAAAAAAGACAAATAATAATGTATGTTCAATGCAGAATGTTCTACAAATACGGGAAGTCAGATTAGACCAGATGGAGGGGGAGAAGGCACTTCTGGAACGAAAAAAAAAGGTGAGTTCTCATGACATATACAGCTACATGGAATCTTGTTTGCTGAATAAAAAAATAAAATAAGGGAATTATTAGTTTCAGTGTCTCTTGGATGCTCTGGCAGATGTTAAGAACTGCATTTATTACCAAGTAGTTCAGACCTAGCTAAGGAAAAAGGCACATTTGTAGGATACTTCACCTTCACTTTTCTGTATTTTGTCTTCCAGAGTGTGTCACTGAGTTCCAGTTCAGGAATACCCCTGCACAAATATCTGTTCCTTTATGGTTTTAGCGCACATACAGCAGGACAGGATGTGTAGGTAGCAAAACATACCTTAACTGCTGCCATTTGTCAGGGTAATTCAGGCATACAAATTGCATGTCAGATTTGCACTTCCTACAAATGCAGTATTCAGAAAAAGACAATGTTTTCAGAAGCAGGAAATAACTTTACTAAAAAAAGCTTCTCATTTTTTTGTACCAGTCATGTTTTCTTGGCTAAGATGCTATAGAGTTCTGAGCGTGCAAAAGTGGAGATGGAATACAGATTTTAAACTTTTTCTTTCATCAAAAGCGGAGATGGAATACAGATTTTAAACTTTTTCTTTCATCTGGTTCCTAGGTCATTATCTCATGTGTTGATAAATATTCAGTTTCTGACAACTGAACTAATAAGCATTAGTTGAAAGGAAGAAAATAAATGCAAATTCTCTTTTAATTACCTCAAGAATTTTCCATATCACTCTGTAATATAGTAGCTGTATTCACCAGAATGCATTCCTCAATAATACTCCTATGAAGCAAGGAAACATCATTATTGTCTTTGTTTTACCAATGAAATGTAACCAGAAAAGATTAAATGACTTGCTGAAAATTACACCAATTAAATAACAAAGACAGGTTCAAAATATTAATTTCTTGAGTCTCTACGCAGTTCCTCAACAACAAATTTACTGTCCTGCAGCCAATTTTTCTTTCTCTGTACTATAATATTTTCTTATAATTTCAGTATTATAGCCAATTATTTGAGCAAGTGGTATTTCTGGTGACTGCGTATTGGTTTATAATCTATTTTTCCACCATAAAAAAGGCTGTTACCTTATAAAAGGATCACAATTAAAATCACAAGTAATACTGTAATAGTTGTGTTTGTTATTTTTACCCAAGATTATTTTATTTTCTTGAAAATATGTGGGGCAGACACACGTCTACCAGAATACATTTTGCATTCCACTTACAAATACAATAGTTTTGTTTCCTATTCTAAAAAAAAATATATCAGTTACTTATATTTCTCACTTAGAGATAAGACAGCTGCAATATCATCAAATTATTATCATGCTTCAATATCACGGGAAAAAAATCTTTACCTTATCACTGAAAGGTCTCTGTTGAAGGGCATGCAACAGCATCTCTCAGGGTCACTTTTGACTCTGTGCTCTGAGAAAAGCACTAGTTACCTTTTTCTGCATAGGAAAAGTACTCAGTCAGCTTTAAGACTAAATCAAAGTTCCATGAATTCTCTTTTTGGTTTGGTATTTAAAATTCTGTAATGAATAACTTGAAAGATAGAGTAGCATTTATGGATGACGATTAGCTGGAAGTTCTTCAGAGTGGCAGAAAGATATCATGTAGCTGCATATGTCATGGTAAATCTCCTTTGATTCCAACACACAAAAGTACATGTCCTTCACCTTTGATAAAAAGTTGAAGTGACATGGAGGTCTCTTAGATTAATTGTTGGACAGGTTTGTGTTCAGATACATGAGCCTGAGCTACCTTAAATTAATGATTCTAGGTTGACATTAACAAAAAATACATATTTTTCAATTATTTTGTGTGGAGAATAGTATGCACTCCAGAACTGGGAATAGCTTTCTCAGACTAAAGGCATTTTATTCAATCAGTGATTAAGGGCACTTGGAATAAGAGAGCATGAGTCCTTGATGGACTACACACACTGGTGTGTGTAGGGCTATCACTGGGTGAGCTCTGCTTGCCCTATTGAGAGTTAGGAGGAGACTTTTATATCTAAGTACTTTAAACACCTGGATAGGAATACTCCATTACGTATCATATGCAATAAGTATCTTCCTGCTTATATTTCTGCCTACTCATATACATATGCATGCATAACTTATGCTCCTGTGTCTTGTGTTCTTACGCTGTGATTTCATCAATGTTTCCTCCACTGAAGAATTCCAGCTGGGAATGGGGGAATGGTAAACAGTGCAGTCTCCTTCCCATGTAATTCCATCAGGATGGAACAGCTTCCGGAGTCCTGCTTTTTGGACTCCTCCTCCTTTGTTTTTTATTTGAAAGAATACTACCTGGTAAATACTGCTCCAGTAGTTGAAAAACAGTGATACTTATGCCTGGGACATGGTAATGAGCCATGGATCACTGTTACTACAGCCTTGTGATTTTCACTCAAGGATTCAACTGCAGAAAAAGGGAGAATTTTATACAAATCTGTTAAGCTATAGGCAATGACATTTGATTTTAAATCCTCTTTATAAACATGTAGCTCTTTTCATTAAAAAATTAAATTTAAAACGTGGGTTCCCATTTCTAGGACCTGTCATCAGATGTTTAGGTTGGAGTATCCACTGTCAAGTCTAGCCCATAGGCCTTAGTTCAACATGAGGAAGTCTGTGATGTTCTCAGATAATGGATTTCTTTTCCTTCACACTGAATCCAACAAGTCAGTAAAGTTAGGAAGTACACTTACATGAAGTATGACTCATACTTTTAATTAAAAAGTTGGCAAAAGTAGTAGAGGACGTGTCTTTCTGTAACGTTAATTTTGCAAATTGCACTCAACTAATGCCAAAATTCTTGTCATTACTGTCGGTTATTTAGTCCCATTAGTAATATTTCTTCTGGTCCTAAGTGCTTATTTTTTCTAGTCACATGAGAGTAATGTGTTCAGGTAACTCCTCTTCTGATGAACTGAAATAAAGGGCTTAGGCCAGGTGTGGAGTCCACTAAATTTCATTTGGAGCCACAGTGATTTAGTACCTTCCCAATAGAGCTGCATGAATGCAGCTCTCACAAAGCCAGTATAGCACAGGCACCAAAGAGAACAGGCACCTTTAAAACTTAAATTTCATACATTTTTAAGCCAAAAATTGTAGTTACAGATGTACCTTTGTAACTCACACCTCTTCAGTATCTCCTTAACATTGGCTTTAGAATAATTGCTGACAACTGTATTAACACTGAGTGCTATAATTTGTCTTCTATTTATTGGAATTTGTCCAAGGCATCACTGTTTTTCTTTCATAACTCAGATACTGCAATGCTGAAAAAACCTATGGCTAAGAAAGAACTAATTAAAGAAATCCAGTGGAGTGTCTTGATATTTTACTATTTGCTTGCACACAAAGATAATACCTAAATATTTCATACATATTATTCAGATGAAGATGAATTACAACTTGCAAGACACAGGATATAACCCTTATTCTTTACTCAGTGAGGATATTGCAAGAGCAGAGGTTTTCAGCCTGAGGAAGAGAAAAAGAAGAAATTTAGGAGACTGATAAGAAAGAGCCTTAAGTTTGGACAGCGTGACCTATGAGGGAAGACTGGACAAGCTAAGGTTATTTAGACAAAAGAGAAGAGGTCTATCGGGAAAAAATGACAGTGAGAATAGTGTTCAAATAAGAAAAGGGCCTACAAGGCCCTCCTACAAGGACAGGCTGAGAGAGCTGGGGCTGTTCATCCTGAAGAAGAGAAGGCAGTGAAGGACCAGATAGTGGCCTTGCACTAAAGAGGGGCTATACGAAAGAGGGGGACAGACACTTTAACATGGTCTGTGATTATAGGGCAAATGGAAATGATTTCAAAGTTGAAGAAGGGAGATTTAGGTTGGATATAAGGAATAAATCTTTTACAGTGAGAGTGATGAGGCACTGGAACAGGTTGCCCAGAGATGTGGTATAAGCTCCATCCCTGGATTGGTCAGACTGGGCAGGGCTCTGAGAAAACCTGAACTAGCTGTAGGTGTCCCTGTTATTGCAGGGGAGCTGGACTAGGTGACCTTTAAAAGGCCCCTTCCAACTCCAAGGATTCTATGATTCTATGGTATTTCTGCCTTGGAAAAAATTCAAGAACAGGTTAAGAAATTGCCAATCAGGACTAATCCAGGCACAAGTGATCCTGCTGTGGTTTGGGATGGTGGAGGAAAGGAACTTGAAGTCTTTTGTAGTTGCTACGAAATTCTGAGGAAAGCAAAAATAATAATGCTTTAGTTTGATTTTTGTGGATTTCACCTATGCTTTCCAGGCAGTTCCTGATGTAAACAACAAACAATTCTCAAGGGGATATGCACAATTTTTTTAAGGTAGTGGCAGAAATACATAAATTTGACAAAGCTATTTCTAAGGAACCAGGAGAGAAACTCAGAAGACTGCATAACACTGACATAACTATTTTGTAAAGAATTAAGTCAAAGAATAGCTCTCATCATTGTATATAGGGTAAAATGTCTGGATACAGGAATGTAGCACCTTCACAGAGGGACAAATCTCCCTTTGAAAAGAGCTTTCTTGTTTAAATCAGGTTAGAGGGGGCAGTGATTCATTCACTGGTCACCAGTCATTTATCTTCGGATTATGATCTCAGGAAAATGCATGTGTTCTTGAAAGTAGATATAGATACTGAGAATCAAGGATACCAATACTTTAAAATAGTGAAATGCTAGTATATGCCCTGAAGGAAGCATGAGTGATAAAAGATGGTGATTTCAGTTCACAAGAAATGTAACGATTAAAGGCCAGCTTGACTTGTGGTGCACTGCTGCCAGCTGTCTGTGTTTTAGTGAGTGAATATCATGTCGAGGTACTGGGAGCCCAGAAGGAAAAGCAACAGAGGCACCAGCACACACTGCTCTGTATGAAGGCAGAGATTCTGCCACAGCTTCGTCCAGATGCCGAGATCCATGGGGCTGGAAGCCCCACCTTGCCTTCAGCAACCTCCTGCCTGGCCTGGACTGGAGGAGCAATACTTCAGACAGCTGATGAATGATCTCATGTGGCTGTGACACACAGACTCTGGAGCCGGTGCACTCTGTGATACCTGAAGAATCTCAGCAGGAGCACCGGCTCCCACTGTGAATGTAGACTTCTCCCCTCCCTAGATCAGTACTATATCCGCCTTCGAGATGGAAAACAGTGGTGTGTCACGCAGCTCTGCGGGGCACTAATAACAACCATAACAGCAATCAGCAGAGTGGAGCTCTGAGGAGCTCGGAAGTGACAAACTAGTTTTCCTATTTGCTGAGAGCATGGATGACTTGGTTCAGTGTGTGATCTTTGCTAAAAGAAAATGGTACAAAAACTGTTGCTAAAATGCAAGCAGAGGCTTCAAGCAGCTCTAAGCTTGTTACCCATATGTTCGTCCTTATTGGCAATAGCTTGATCTTATGATGGGGAGCACCGCTTTATTTTCATGGCAAGAGTTCTGCATAGTCTTGAACCAACACATTTTCATTTTTTCAGGACGTCATGCGTGGGTGCTATCATTGATTTCATAATATCAAGGAACAACCCATAAAGACAGAGGTTTAGGCCTGTTTCATGGAAATCCAGAGCATGCATAAATTTCAGGGGTGTCAGTGAGAAGTGCTTTGCACATTGGAAGATCAGGTTTGAATAATCAATTATTACGAAAATCTATGTATTGTATGGAGGGGCAAGAAGATCTTTGTACAACTTGCAATGATGCATTTCACATAGGTGATGTTTCATTTGACATGTACAGGGAATACACAAGAGTCACATTTCCAAACAGTTCCAAAGCTGGTGCTCAGCATTTAATCTATTGGTATTAAATATAAAAATTGGCTTCCAGTTTCTGAGGGAGCTTATTTAACATTATTGAAGTTATTCTAAAATAAGCTGAAAATTCTGTGACAGCTGGTCAGATTTATCCTATGTATACTTCCCTGAAATCAATCTGGCTTAGACAGCATTTTCAATTTCTTTAGAGATGTGACCACAATGTACAAACTGGAGTGGAAAAAAAAGTCAGGATGTCAGTTTCTAATACTACAGTGAAAATGTATGACTCGTGAGATACCTCTACTAATTCTGAAGACATGATACTAACTGATTGGATCAGACTGTCCAGGAAGGTGGTGGAGACTCTGTCCCAGGAGGTGTTTAAGGAAAGGGTGGAGGTGGTACTTGGGGACATGGTTTAGTGGGCAATATTGGTGATACTTGGACAGTTGGACTAGATGATCTTAGAGGTCTCTTCCAAACAATGATTCTATTTTTCTATGATTCCATAAATCTAAGGAAGTTAGGAATTTTGGCCAACCTGTATGCAAGGGTTTGATGTGTTATCAAGCAGTAGGAAAGTTTATTTAATTTAATCATGTTTAGTCATTTTCCTGTTGAGAATGGAAAATGGCCTTCAAAGACAGAAAGCGTGTTTTTTCTTACCATGATTTGATAATGACTGGCTTGTGCCATGTGGGTTTGGGCAAGATGTATCTTCACTGCATAAATTTGTCAGGGATATGAATGCACTAACAGGCTTTGGTAGTCCTGATCACTCTGAGCTCCGGGATGAATCTTGGACTGCTGCAAAACAGTACCATCTCTGCCCTCATCTCCCAATGGTCCCTGGATGGAACGGAATCTGATCTCCTCACCCTGTCCAGGACTGTCCATGACCCCTTGATGCTGTAGGACTCTGCCCTGGTCAGTGAGGGCACTGCTTGTTGTGTGGTTACCTTTGGCTCTTGGTTTTCCTTCCTTTGGAGACCAGCCCCACCATCTTGCTGCTCCCCAACATAATTTCTCTGCCATTAATTTCTGAGTGTCCTCCAAAGCTTTCTTATTTTTTTAATCTTCCGTCCTGTCCTCATTAATTTTAAGGACTTCTGCTGTTACTTCTGACATTTTGCATAGTAACTCAGCAAAATTAGATTAAGGTTGGTACTGACTCACAGAGTTTTAGTATCTATCAAAGTCCAACACAGATAGTACTGGTTTCTGAATCACGTGAGGGATCTCACCCTGGAAGTTCTATTCTGTCCCTATGCATTCATGCTCTGCCATTGTGGTGGCTTTGAAGGTGAACTGGCAAATGAGCCCATGTGTGCCTGTTTCCATGGGAAATGCTTAGAATCAGAGACTGATGGGAATACACATTCTGCAAGGGAAATTGGCAGACTCCTGGTTCAGGACCCTGCTCAAAGCACAGCTATGTCCAAAAGTAGATCAGATTTGCTCAGGGCTCTGTCTGAGTTCTGAGAACCTCCAGGGATGGAGTGTTTGCACTTTCTCTGGTAAGCCGTCTCCACTAACACTCTATGCATATTTTGTCCCATATCTAATAGGAATTTCCCTTCAGTTTACACACCTTCTTGTCCTTCCACTCAGCAACTCTGAGAGGATTCTGGTTACATCTTCTCTGTAAACTCCCTTTCAGACATGGAAGAAACAGAGGACTGTTACTGCCTGTTACCCATCAGCCTTCTCTCCAAGCAAAACAAATGCCATTCTTTCAGTATCCCTCCACATGCACCAGATCTTAGACTTTTCAGTAGCCTTCTGGTGAACTTCAAGTTGTCTTTATTGCTGTTCTGGGAACCAAAAACAAAAACACAGTACTTCAGAGGCATCTGCACACGTGCTGAGTGTAAGAGAATAATCACTTCCCTTGACCTGCCAACCATACTCCTGCTAATATAGTCAGTATGTGGCTGTATTTGATTTATGTATGCAGCAGTGGAAATAATTCAAGGCTGAATGTGGACACAATTAATCTCAGGGTACTGAAAGGCATCCTAGTATTTCTCCTGTGCAACTGAGCCTGGGGATTCACTGAGCAGGCAATAAGGGATCTAATTTGTGTGTGGGCAAGGCTGCAGCTTCTTCCTCATATCCATTCATCGACAATACACATATAGATGCATTATGAAATAGGGAAGGTATGAGCCTTTCTGCTTATTACTTTGAATGTATTCCCTTCACATTCGTCATTCTGAAGAAAGAACAAATGGTGGCCATCATGTACTCACAAGCTTATTGGATTATTATGTCTGTTAAATATCCTACACTTTGCTAGGGGTTCAAAGTAACAAGAATTTAGTAACTGATTAACTCAGGTGGAAACAGTTTACATAAGACAACAGTGAGGGTCTGGCCAACATCAGTGGGAACATTCAGGTCTCTGCACTACCAGATACATCAGGATTTTGTGAGCAGAAAAGCTGCTTGGTCCAAAGTATCCAACAGTTTTAGCCTCCAGAGCACAGTGCCAAGCCCATCTTTTTAAAAAGACAGTTAGGAACAGAGTGCCTTTGATAAATATAGGGCAGAATTATTTTTATTTAATACAATTTCCTGTAAAAACATATGGAGATAAAAGAATTACTATTCTGAGTCTGTAACCACTAATGCATTAGCAAAAGTAACAGTGTGAGGGGAGAACCTGCCCTTTTAGTATGCCAATTTAAGTACTGAGGAAGAGGAAAAGGATAAATGAATACACACGGCACCATACTTTCTTCAGAGAGTTCATTGATTCTACTGCATGTTCAGCTGCAAAGCACAAAAGATATGTGCACAATGCTGAACTGTACTTCTACATTTCATGATGTTATCAAACAAAATCTGGAAAATGCTGAGCATCCATAAACTCCTACCGAAGAGACAGCAGCTGAGGCAAATTATCTTCCTCTTAACCTGAAGAGAGCTGGATACTTCTCTGCATTTCCACCTCAAACACACAGTAAAGGTGTTTCCTTTTCAGTAGATGATCTGGCCTTTATTGAACTGGTTGGCTGCCACTGAATGAAATTTATGGCACTGCTGAAGATTTGAAACCAGGAATATATGTACTTATGTAACAACGTGGTGTGGTTCTCTGCTTTGTCCAAATCTGTGAACTGCAGCTTGGGGAAGTGAATGAGCTTGTTCAAGATGATACAGTGGAAAGAGATGAACAGAGCTCTGACATATACATTCCATTGCAGCTGGTTCTCTCTGCAAGCTGCCAAAGGTCCGCACAACAAAAGGTAATAATGTGGAGCCTCTTATTCCTGTCCCAGGGATCAAGGGTGCTTCAGAGCCCAGAACAAAGAAAATCCATCACAAGTCTCCCCACTCAGGAAGCAGAATTATGAAGCTGCTTCATGTCAGAAATAGAATTTAAAAGGACTGCATTATTTATTTATTTATTGCTATTTTTAATACGATACCAGTGAAATATAAAAAATTAAAGTGGACATTCAGTTCAGCAGAGGAGAAGAATGTACAGCGTACTATCAGTTAATATTGATTGTTCTAATGGACATTTCTTGAGAATTTGGAATTTCTGTGCTTAAGAAAACAATTTTACAGTCTGCTTCATTTTAAGCTCTGGTTTTAACCTCTAGTCTAGCAAAGTTAGTGCATTGGCTAGACAGTTCAAGACTAGGTCATTAGTGAACAAGCTTCAGGTAGAAACACAGAATGGCTTGAGTTGAAAAGAATCTCAAAGGTCATTCAGCTTCAATCCAGGGCCCCATCCAAGCTGGCTTCCAGGGATGGAATGGTATATGTTTGAACTATTTCTTGCACTAACAAAAGAAATTTCTTTCTCTGACAATGAGTGATAGAAATCAAAGAAGTAACATGAAGCTGTGATGGGATATTCAGGTTGGGTATTAGGAAAAGGTTCTTCACCAGAGCGTGGTCAGGCACTGGAACAGGATCTCCAGGGCAGTAGTCACAGCCCCAAGCTGCCAGAGTTCAAGAAGCATCTGGACAATGCTCTCAGGCACATGGTCTGATTTTTACGTAGCACTGTGTGAAGCCAGAAGTTGGACTTGATGATCCGTATGGGTCTCTTCCATCTTGGGATTTTCTATGATTTTATGGTTCTATGATGCTAAACAATCACAGGTAGAATGGTAGGAATTCAAAGAAAATCTTGAAACCTTTAAACTTCTACCTTAGGTGCTTCCTCTTCCAGACAGTTGTAGTTTGCTGTCACAATGGTGCACTTAAACAATTTAGAGACAGTAAAGTACACACACAGAAAGCCATCCAGTCATTTGTTGTGACTAAGTATTATCTACACTCAAATGGGAATTTTGAAAAAGAGATAAAGATTATCATTTTAGTTTTTTATTTGTAAAAGATACCCTGCATTATGTTTGTGATGTCCACATTAGCAATTTGAAGGCAAATAGAATCTACTAACTCGTTCTTTTTGCCAAAGGTTTATAGCTGAATTTGAAATGATTATTTCATTGGTTATAGTCAGTGATCACAATGATTTTTGATGTGGGAGATGAAATTATCTCTTTCACCAGGAAAAAAATTGTAATAATTTCATGCTACAGTAATGTACCAATATACTCTGTAGCACTGAGGATGTTAAGTAGTTAAAAGAGATGTGCCCTAATATGAAGGCAATGGCAAGGAGCATCTGTAATATTACCAATTTTCTAAGTTGTTTGTTTGCAATATTTTTTTTTATGGTAGGAAGAAGAGAATCATTTTGATAACATGGTAACTGATGAGGAAAAACAGCACAGTGCTACATTTCTTGCTGAGCAGCAGGAAACCGAGTGGGGAGTTTGGCAAAGAACAAGGAACATACATTTTCTACAAGCTCTCTATTTTATATTAATGGGAATTTTTCATTGTTTTGTTTAACATGAAACCAGCTGGTTTATTTACTTTTACCTTCAGAATGTTTTTGGTGCATTGCAGTCATAGTGCACCCCACTGAGATAATCTAGAAGGGCATTATGTTTTGGTGCACCAGGAACAAATCATACTCTTTCAGGCTTCAGCTTCTTTAATTTCAACTAAGAAAAGTGACAAGAAAACATCACTACCAGAGTCTGTAGTAAGAATATCTCATTTATTACATGCAGCAGAAAACAAATTTTGTTACAAATGAAGAAACAGAACTTTTGAAGTGGAAAAGATGAGTTAAGATTTCCTTGTACTTAAGCTACACACAAAACTTTGAAAAAAGAAAAGTTTATGAGTCCTAAGAATACTTCAAATGTTTTATGGCATCACTGAGCAGTAGTAATTTTAGGTAGGAATCCATTCAGTGAGCAGATTTGGAGCAGGACAAAGGTTTTTCCCACAGAATCTGATAGAAGCTTTCAAAACAAAAACAAAAACAAAAGAATCAACCAGAAAACAAAACAAACAAAAAAAAACTCCAAACCTCACTAGTTCTGTTTTAACGTTTGTCTTTAATTCACCAACTCAAAACTTGTATTTACATGATATTGAAGGCAGCATGTTCCTAGGTTTTGCTGGGAAAATGTTCCAATTACTTGTCTCAAGTTTCAAAACTCAGATAGCAAATACAATGAAATGATGAACAAAATACTATTTTGAAAATGTCACAGTATTAAAGCTCCTTGCCCAAGCACTTCTTCATACTCCTTATGACTTCAGATAGCTGGGCAGAAACATTCAAACATTAGGATTTTTTGCCTGTTGGAATTTAAAGGATATCAACATCTTTTTTTCTGTCATGAAGTTATTACAATGTGAAGAGTGAACAGGTGAGAAATGTTACATGGGAAAGGCCACTGCCATTTGACAGTCTCTGCTGTGAATACAATCTCTGTGACCTGTCTGGTGCCATATAGATAATGCTTTGAAACATAAGTAGAAGCAAAGTGAACTGACTGTCATGTTAAAAGTGCTTAGTATATTTGAAGTAGGTGTACAGAAGACAACCTGGTGTGTTTCCAGCTTCATTGATTAGTAACTTGACATGTTCTCTAGTCCATTAACAAAAAAGCAATTGATGGTCACCCAGCTCTGCCCCTGGGGATACAGACATTTTCATCATCTACCATTGTGATTGTATTTGCTGGATGAGAATGTCTTCTGTAATCATTCCTTTTTGTTTTCACCTTTTTCTCTGGGGAATCCATTCAAAATTATATTCCCATGGTTGTTTTCTGAGAAGCAGATCAACAGTTTTAAGCCTCCTTCCAAAAAGCTGTAGATTTCAGGGCAAGTTAGAAATGTTTATGTCCCAAGGGCATATCAGACAGAGAAAGCATTTGGCCAGACAAAATATTCGTTAGAGACAACATCTTATCAGTAGCTTGATAATTGACAAAAAACACATCATTTTTCTGTTGAGAATTAAATGTTCTTTGCAGACTGTCAAGGAGTGGTATAAACCTCAGTTCATAAACCTTTATAAAATGTACATCAGAAACATCTTTTATAGAAACATGGAAAGGAGAATTATGAAATCTCCTTATTACTAGCTATTGACAAGAGTCTGAAAGTGATGACAGCCAAGCAGGTTAGGACTGATAGTATGTTCAGGATGAGATCCCTCTCTCAGATTTGGTTTTCAGGGAGTAGAAGCACCATGACAAACCGATATACGTGTGATGAGATTCAGACACATCATTTTTCCCCCTTGTCAGAGTGAATTAATTAAATGCTGCCCCAGGTAGCTGCCTAAATTGGTATATCTTCGTCATTGTCAAGACCAGATCTATGTCTGCAAGGTTTGTTTTCTTAACTTTCCTTTTAATCACTGCAGATCAAAGATGATGATATTCTAGATGGAGTAGAAAAAGGGGATCAAGAAATCCTAGAAATACTAACTTACCTGAAAAACTCAATTATGTGGTTAAAAATCACCATGCCAATTATCTGTTACTCTGAAGCAGCAGTCTACATACTATCTTTCCTCGTAATCTTTCTTCATCCCTGACTCCTGATGGCGTCCAGTTGTCAGGAATTTGTCCAGAGATCCAAGATTTATTGAAAAATAGGACCAGAAAGACTAAGGCTTCTTTAGACAAATTTCCCAGATTTTTAGGTAGGGGTGATAAAGTCTGCTGATTTTAGCATTTCTCCCACAGAGGTACTCCTGGTAACTAAAAGGGGAGGAAGTACTTCAGTTCCTCACATGTACACCATTCTGCTTCTTTCCAATTGCAACCATTCAGACTGCTTTTGAAATAACTCAGGATTTTATTTTAAGACACTCTTTTTGAAGAACTTTTAGTTTTTTATGTATCATAATTTCAAAAAATCATTGTTTTCTACAGTGAAGCAATAAATTACAGTACTTGTTGAAATGTTCCCCAAAGTGCTGAAGTCTCATCTGTATTTTCACTTGTCATTTGTTGAAGACCAGCATAGTGACTTGATATTGTATCATATCTCCTTGGGGATGGGAAATTGCAATCTACAATTTTAGGAACTGAAGTTACATTTCTTGATCGTTGCTATGAGGTCTCCTGTACATGTCTGTCGGACTTGCATACTTTTGAAGACTTTGCCATTGCCTTTATTTTGCCTAAAACTCAGTGTGATACTTCCCTGAATTTCTTGTTGATAGTCTAAAGGTTTTACTCAGTTGTGTCTTTTCAATGAATTAGCAGACTGATTAATTGTGGAATTCCTTTTTTCTAATGATTTAATAATGACAAAATCTAAAGTAAAAAAGAAGATGTAAATTATGTTACTCAATGACTGATGGGAATCACTACCAAAATCAAGTGTATCTCCCCACAGTGTAGTCTATCAGTCCCACAAAAGGATTTTTGTAGGGCCATGGACATATCGACTCCAAATATTCAACAAGCATTGCCCTGCTGCTCCTGTATTATGTAAGAAAATGGCAGCATCAGCACCATGGCTGTAGGCATGGAGCTTGAGCCTCTGCCCTGGCAGTATTTTCTGCTTCACACCTTGAATTCTGTGATTGAAATGTAAGGTCTGCTTACAAATCAGTCCAATTTATAGAATGCTGAGGTGATAACAAATTTATTTGTTTCTTGTTTGTTTAGATACTTGGCTGCTTAAAGCTGTCCTTCAAATAAAAGAGGGGAAATGTTTACTTTCATGAGACAGGAGTACAAAAAGTGCTTGTAGTGAAATGAGAGCATGTCTATACCAGCCATCAGCCCTTATACAACTATTTTTCCATTTATTAGATCTACATCTTATACAAATGTGAACTGATCCTTTGATATCTTGTAAACCTACCAGAATATCTTGTGTTCCATGCAGGTCATGTTCCAAAACCTGTATTTTCATAAACTTCATGGAAATGCAAATATACGTGATTCTGTTGATGCATTAAGGAGGAGGAAAAGTGGGAGTCTTTTATATTTAGCTGCTGCATGACTACTCTTTCTTTTTTTTTTTTTCCCTATAGATCAGCAGGATAGAGTTAGACACATGGAATGGTAACAGATTAATAGCTGCAAAAAGTCAAGAGGGACTGGGGATATGAGTTATGTACTGCTAAACAGCAAATGTGGCTGTGGCTTTGGTTCCATTTACAGTGGAACAAATCTTATGTGAATCATGGTTCCTTTGATCAGCTTGTGTAAGGAAAGGAGATACAAACTCCCAGAAGAGAATGATCTCTTATGAGACACTTTCTGCTGGATGGATCAGATCTGAATGCATATGTGTGCAGAAGGCAAGAACTGGCTTCTCTGGTGTCACCTTCTGGACTTCATTTGTAAACACAAATGGCACCAGGGCTGAAAGCTATCCCTCTTGGATAATTTGCTCCCTAATCCACAGTAGCTGCAGCTCCTGCCCAAATAGAGTGAAACCTTTTATTTTGAGTTTCACAGACAAGCTGGGGCTTGGTCTTTAATTGGATTTGTCAGGAAAGATGTAAGGCAGAGAGTATGTAAGATGCAGTCTGACTTGTCATCACCATCTCAGGCAGCATTTGGAAGGGAGGGACAAAGGCAGATACAGATCCTCAAGCAGTTGGAACAAGGACAAACAACAACCCCACTGCTTCAGGGGATGAGCTCAGGTGTACTCAGGTAATTTCTTAAAGCTCAGACATGGAGGATGGGAAGTCTGTCCATTTTTCTAATAACTGTTCTTGAACGAAAAACATACCATGGTTTATTTTCTTAACATGGCTGCTTTAGAATGGTGGGGTGAGTCCTTTACTTTTGGCATGGATCTTCATTTCTCTTCTTAGGTTTGTATCTTTTCCCCACAACAGTAAAAGCAAAAAGTGTTCTGCATTTCTCCATACACTTTCAACACTTCTCAGGACACTTTTCAGAAATACTGTAATTAAAGGTAAGCTCTACTTCTGCCAGTGGCCTAGGTGGCATAAATAGAGTTAATTATGGGACTCCTTTTCCTAATAACTTCATACTGAAGCACTCACACTGGGATTCAGTTCGTATCTGAAGACATCTGCATATAGGAGTCTATCTTTAGATACGCACAAAATCACCAATTTACAATATAGTCAGCAGAGATCTTGTTAATGCAGTCTGCAGAGCCCAAAGGATGGCTTGTCCAACCTCAAAACAGTTCAAGCAAAATCTTGTAAGAATTTTGTGAAAATACAATTATTCAGTGTTATTTTAAACATCATGTTGTGTCCTGGCTGAGCACTTGTTATTACCCCAGAAATGTGCAGATCTTACGTGAAACCCTTGTCATGTCCACCAGTTCTACGCAGGGATATGGGATGCTGTAGGGTGTTGCAAAGACAGCCGTAGGGGCTGCCTGGTTTGAAGTGCTTGCTGGAGTCCACTGACCTTAGTGACTGTCCTGGAAGCCTGGCTGCAGACCAAAAACCCGTGTGTCTGTTTTATGGATTCTGCTCAAAGCTGTCAAAGAAAATAATGTGTTAGGCTCATTCCCCTCTGTTGTTAGGGCAGGCTTTTAATTTTATTATTTTTACTGCTTGCTTTAATTCTGAAGCAATTGGCTATTTTTGCACAAGTTTGGCAGAATCAAGCAAGTTTACATGTGAATAAATGTAGATACTTTTTGTTCTAGCATGGTGACTACTGAAATCCCCTACAGCATGAAAAGAAATCTAATTAGTTCTGTGCTTTTTGTAGAGCTAGAAGTACTTTAATAGCTAATACACATGGTAGCCTGAATATTTTTCATACTTTTCAGGACAATTACACTTATGGAAGATAAAATTGTTTTTATTTATCTGTGCATTAGTAGCCAAATTCTCATGTTAAATGTACAGAAACCAAAGGGACCTGATTTCTTTGAGTGAGACGCCAAAAGTAAACCTGAAAATCTGCTAGATTGTATCTCCTTTTCTGTAATGCCTCTCATGAATTGGCTTGCAAGAGAGAGTGGTCTGCAAATTCCTACTTTGCTTTGCAGGTCTATGCTACAAACGCATTAAAAATGTTCCCAAAAGACATGTCAAGAAACAATTTCAGAGCATAGATCTCATGCTGTAGGTATATTTGGCCTGTTTAGTTACAAAGATGTGATGAAGCTGAAAGCTTTAGTATTAATACCCTGAGCTGAAGGTTTAAAATTCTTAAGGGGATTCCAATTAGCCACTAGGTAGCCAAGTTGTATTATGATATGAAATGGAAGCTGTGGAAGTGAGACTTTAATATCCAAATATAACCAAAATATGTTGTTTGTGAATAGATTAGAAGTTCTTCTAACATGTTTTCTAAAGGTAAATTATTATAACAAATAAATGTTTTTTTTTTAATTGATAAAAAATTGTGATCAGATTTTTTTAGCACATAGTTAATATATCATTTCCAATAGAAAACTTAAGACAACTTTAACAGTCATAAATCTTTTACATGCATGGTATAGTATTGGCTGAATCAATTTAAATTAAGTGGTGACATAGCAGCTGAGATGTGAACCAAGAGGCCATGAAATGTACTGGCTTTGACAAGGAAGAAGATGTGTTTGTTTGATTTTATTATAGGGAATTTGAACAATGGACAGAAGTAATAACTGAAAAGGAACAAAATGTGGGATTAAAGACCAAAGATTTGGAATGATTTATCTGACAGCTCTTCACAATACGCATAACTAATGCCAGCTCTTGAAATTCTGGATTTGTTTCAGCCTGCTGCTCAAGCTGGACCTGTTGGGATTTTTTCTGTTCCTGGGCAGTATTTATTGAGAAGTCTGCAGTTCAGTACAGAGTTCAAATGCACTCTGTGAACCAGAAAACTCAATTTTATTCCACATGAAATACCTCTACGTATGATCAGTAGTTTAAACAATGTTACAGCAAACTGGTTTGGCTTAAGCATGTGAAATCCATCTGTAGGATTTCCCACAAAAAATGAGACTAAAGAATTGCACATTTAGTGGTCCACAGATTGCTCAGAACCTCATGAGTTGGATTTTAATTGGTTGGCCTTTCTTCTTGGAGATGAGAAGACAAACAATTCCTCTTACATCGTTTGCTTGACCTATAGTACCTACTAACTTGCCCACGCTAGGAGATGGCTGAGCATACTGACCTTTTACAGATATTTTGAAAAAGAAACTTGAAAAAGAATCTTGCCTTGCTGGCAGGAAAGTAAAACTGTCGGTGACACAGAAAGTTGCGTTATTCATTTTCTGAACCAGTGATCCTTTTAAATCCTTTTGTGAACCACTGGGGCTTGATTTTCTTCTATTTTGATGTTCAGTATTATTGATGTCAATAGTTTCTCCAGGTTAATACTACAGAAAATGGGTGAAAAATTGTTCTGTTGTCACTGTAAAATGAGGGTTTTCTTCATCTTCAATAAAAGAACAAGTCTGTAAAGGGAATTGAAGAGTGGTGGTTTCAACAAAGTGGTAAGAAAATCATTTGGAGTCAGATTTGGCCTCTACAATGCGCAGTGAATAGCATCTCTTAAAGCTGCAGACTTCGTAGCAAGAGCAATTACGGTGGAAGCTGACATTCAAGGAGGAGAATACACACTTAACTACTTGTTTACAGCTTTATTTTGTACAAGTTTGGTTAACAGAGTGGAAAACTGACAGAAAAGAAAATCTTTTATTGTACTTGGTCTTGGTAGAGTTTGCTAACCTTGTGTTTCTGAGGGATTCTGGTGGCAGCCAATACAGACAGTATGAAGATGTCCTTACAGGGCAATAGAACCTGCTAGTGCTCTGTTTTGCACCTATTCCTTGGAAAGCCTTTCCATGTGTTCATCTCCATGCCTGTGAAGAGAAGCTTTGCAGAAGGCACAGACCACTGAGTTCCTCCTTCCCTGTCTGCAGTTTGGTGCGAAGGACTTCCCATTCGTCTCCGGGTGATATCTCTGTTCCTCATAAGCACAGTCAGGATGTGCACAGTTAATCATAACAGGTGATTGGTTTCCTCTTCATGTTGATATGGCACACACAGCTAAGCAGATGAACTGCTGTCTTTGACTATTTTTGCCATGTGCTCCTGAAGGGACAGCTACTGCTTTCTATCACTCTGATCAGTGTCACTGAGCTGTGCTCCACCTTCCAACAAAGCCATCTGTTTGCAGAAAAAAAAAAAAGCCATTATTTCTAGGAAATGGATCTACTAGCATGGCTTCAGGAGCTTCTGACTGCTGGAAAGATGCTGTTCTAAGAGCAGCCATCACTCAGAAAATGAATTCCTGGCTGCTGCCCAGGGACGAGTTAGGTGCTGGAGGCCTCTCAAAGAGGGTGAATGCCCATAGGATTGAGGCTTCCTCCTGTTGAAAGGTAGCTGCTGAGAGGTGTGGTGGGTTCTATGCTTCATCTGTGGACTGAGAAATGCTTCTGAGATATTTCTGAGCTCCTCTTCTCAGCACAGTGCTCTAATGCCATTTGGGGGAGATGATGCTGCAAAGTGGAGCCAAGCAGAAGGAGAGACTGAGGAAGAATATCCTCCATCCTTGTGGTGAAGGCAGAGTACAGGCAGGATGACAGTCAGGACATCAAAGACAAAGCAAGCATTAGAAATCCTGTGACCAGGGCACATTCAGAGTCCTTGCAGGAATAGAACTGCAACTCTCTCCCAGCTTCTATGTATATGTATAGACCATTGCCTTGCACTGAGAAAGTGTGCATAGCTCTGGGGAGCTGCATGCACCCCTCACGTTTCAGAAGCCAGGCAGTACTACAAGCAGACATTCTGGGTTGTGCTTTTAGACGCTGGGACACTGGATCCAAATTTTGCAGTGTTTTCCTTCTTTCCAGTTGATTTTTTTTCATTTTCTTCCCAGAACAGAACACTGTGTAGCATTTGCAGTTCTGACGTGATATTTCATGGTGTTTTCACCACATTTCTAGTATTTTTTTTTTTAATTTCAAAATGTGAGAAGCAGATTACTCATAAAATATTCCCTTCCTCTCCCTTTCAGTTTTCACTGGAATAATAAAAAGCCTGGCATGGCTCGTGTGCTTGAATCCTCATTATTTCTACTCTGTTTTCAGCAGCAACTTTTACCAGGGTGTATAAAACCTCCAGATCCAGATTACACGCCAAAGAAAACAACTGAAGTTCAAAAAAATACCTTTATAATTTCAGTGAAACATTAGAGGGGGAATTTTGTAATTAAACATTTCATATTTTCTTACACAATGTTCCACTTTGAGCTGGGAGGATTTTTCTACTGACTCTATGATGGAAAAATATGGTTGCAAAAGTGATAGGTTTTTACTGGAATAACTTTCTCATACTGTTATCTCTCTGATTAATGGAATAAATATTTACATGTATCTTTTTCTGAGCAACCTTCAAATTCAGATTTTCTTCTTTAAATTATAGCAGCATTTAGACTAAATGCTTCAGCAGAAGAAATTAATTCTGACCCAGGTTTCAAAGTTAATATTTGGCAAAACTTAGCACACAACAAATCAATGTGATTTTATCAGGATTCTGTGCCATGCATCCTGTGAGCATATGTTGAGGGTGGAGAATGGAAAGTAGGGAAATTTTACCCTGGTAGAAGCTCATATGAATTCTCTGATACTTTAAGAATGAATGTTTTTGCTCCACTTTTGGTGTCCTTTCCACAGAAGAGGAAATTCCTGATATCCACGCTCCCTCCCTGTGTTTCAGGGACACAACTGTGTTTTCTCTAACATAAGTTAAATAAAAAGGAGCTGAAATTTTTCCAGGGTAAGTTCAGCAAAGGATCTTTTGAAATCATGTTCAGAGAATCTCACTTCAGTTCTGGCAGGATATTGCAGTTCTTTATGGCTGATATAGAGATATAGTCTGACCACATGCAGCTGACTTCTATTGAAGTACACTCAGGTATCTCCCATACAACTGCTCCTTGTCTTCCAGGCCGTAATTTCTCCTCCACTTTATGATGGAATTGTATTTAAAAATTTGAGGGAGTGAGAGCACCTGCATATCCTTTTGTGAGTGTTATATGGTCATTCTTTTTAATGCCCTAGACTAATAGGTTTTGTTTACGAAAGTAGGACTGACTTTAAGAGGTAATTCCATCCCCCATTTTTAAGCATTTTCTGATAGGAATACTTACTGCTAGAGGTGTCAAAAGTTGTCTTAGGAACACTGTGGGCTCCACAAGTCTTCAGATTCCAACTGAATAAAGGAGAAAATCCCTGCTTCTCTATGTATCTGTATGTGTATGTATAACGACAGACAATAATCACTACCATGTAGAAAGTACATGAAATAAGAACAGGAAAAATCCAATATGTTATTACAGCAGACAAAAAGAAAAAAGACTGAGCACAAGTTTAAATGGTAAATTTAAATATAAATTCTCTATATTGTAATTTTGTCCTCTCATCTCTCTCCATTATATTGGAGCCTTGTTTATTAGCCTAGTTCTAAAACTCTTACTAAAACCTTGCTGGGAGGTGATATATATATATTCTTTCATTATATTGAATTTTAAGTCCCGTAGCCTAGCCATGCAGAAATCTCTGCTGAATCAGCATAAGTGCAATTGCAGGGCAGAGGGTCTGCAGAGAAAGGCACTCCCAACACACTCTGAAATGGAGTTGAAGTTCAGGCTGAGACCTGACCCAGGCGAAGACAAATGTTTGAGGCAAAGCAAACCAGGATGGGGGAAAAAAGAGAAAACACAAGAAGAGGAGGCTAAAGCAGAGTTTAATTTGCTTGATTATTAGTAGAGGGACAAAAGTTTATGTGAATAATTTTTTGGTGCGAGTTCAGAAAGCTGACTGTGGTTATAAATACTGAACATTAAAAAAAATGACAGAAAATTGTGATGTAAAAAAATAGATTATTCTAGTAATAGTTTATAGATGTACATTCATGAAGTTTGCACTCATATGGATTGCACGAACAAATTATAGCAGAGCAGATACCCAAGATCTAGAAACTTCAAAAGGAACACAACAGAACTGTTTCTTTTGGGTGTACTCTGGTCTGAAATGTTTCACAGCAGAATTACTGTGGGAGGAGTAATTATTGACCAACTTCTATCAATTTCTTTTCTTCTTCATTTTCTTAAGTGTTAATGCACTGTAACCAGCTGCTGTTTCAGAGGGCTTTGCAAAGCTGACGTACTCACTACAGCTCGGCCTCTGCAAAGCTAATGAGTCTGCTGACCTTGAAGATAGGAAGGTTACCGGCCTCCCAAGGTGAATATAGTACACTAAAAGATGTTTGCTTTCTGCATTTTTTAAGCTTAATTACTGGCACAAGTAGCAAAAGGAAAAGATACATTCCTTGACTATTAATACACTAATGAGCCCTTCAGTGTGCATTGGTATTGCTGCCCTGGTCACTGAAGATGTTGGTGTTGAGAAATTCCTTCGCTTTTCATGAAGTGTATCTCCAGTCCTCTTTCAATCAGTCCTTTATCTTGGCATCAGCCATCGGACAGGTCAGGAAAAAAAATAGAAATTTCCCTTCTCTGCCTGCAATACTCTGAATCAAACACTAAAACTTAAATAAACAACTCTTGTGTTTATATGTAATCCTTTCAGACATTAGATGCCGAAATGGGGTTCGAACATTTTGAGTTCTGCATCATGGGGTTTACTAAAGTGTTTATCTGTCTTGGTAATGTTAATTTGATATTTCACCCTATCTGTTTCTCTTCTGCAGCAGTATGTGGAAAAAAACATTATCTCTTTTCCTCTCTTTCACTTCCTTTGATATGCACTCCAGCCTTTTTGTTTCCTATCATTATCCTTTGAGTAGAAATGACAACAACCTCCAGTAATACTCACTTGGCTTAGTATTTCACCTTTCAGAGCTCTTTCAAATCTTACCCTTCTGGCAGAGATCACCAATCGGACTGGTAAGGAATGTATCTGTTCAGGCTATAAATACATAGGTAGCAGGAGCTATGCACAGTTTTTCAGTTCATAAAGAGGACTAAATATTCTCAACATGACAGCGGTCAGTTGATACCTGTAATTTATCTCAAGATGTTGAATTAAAAAGCTCACTCTTATATTTGAATGCAATAAGCACTTTCTGGACACTGTTTTAAAGAACATGCAGGATGGCAAAGACTTCCCACTCACTATCAGCATCCTGTGAAGATTTGCTCGTTTTTCAGTCTTAATAGATGTCTCCCACCCTGCTTCTCCCTTGTTCCTAATAGTCCTCATAGTAAGCTGAGAGACAGAAGATCTTGGAGGCAGTCTCAAAATATTGCCTACTATGATTGCCTGCCCCAAGGTATCATTAGCCTTAGGAATAGTTTTTTTTGTTTGTTTTTCAAAGGTTCCCAGGCACGGACAGACAAGATCTCTGGGTGATCCAACCAGTGCTTCACCACACCTGTCATTAATGAGTTTTCCCTAATGCCTACATTGAATTTTTCCTCCTGATGTTTAAGTTCATCACAGTGGGATTAACCTTGTTTGATAGAAGTCCCAACAAAAATGACAACTCTTTCCCCTTGTGAAAAGTTACATATGAACATTCACTGCATTTTGCAAGCCTGCCTGTGCATTTCTAGAGTGCTTTAAAGTATGTGCAAAAGCTGAAGAGAGGTAGTGTTTCTCATTTAGTGTTTAGAATGCTTTGCATCTTTCAAGGATAATGGGTAGTACCCAGACACAAGGCCTCATGCACCCAGTACCAACATCATCCCTCGGGTCAATGAGATGGATGGATCTAGGCCTCCACAGTCTTGTGGTGCATGTCAGACTGGGTGGCTCCAGGGGTCACTGTTTGTCAGTGAGGGAATGGGAAAGCTGCCTACACACTACGCTTTCCCTTGGAAGAAAATGGTCTGGGGGTCGAGATAAAGACACAGGGAGATTTTTATTTACTTATTTTTTTTTAGAGATGGGACATGGAAATCACCTGGAAGGAGGAGCAGATGTGGTCAAACTGTCAAAATTTCCTGGTAAATTTTTTGCTGGAAAAGGAAATGGAAAAACAGAGAATACACAGTGATGTTAACCTCTGCGCAGATGAAGTAACTTCTGTTTACCAATAACTACTGTCAGGTTCTAGTCAGTGCGTCTCTTAACACAGTTATTTATCTTCTGGGCTTGTAGCTACGATTACAAGGATAAAAGAATAAAATATATGAGAAGTAGAATACATTTTATCTTCTAAGAATTGCATTTTGTTTTGCTTATTATCTCATATCCGAACAGTGTCCTGAAGACAAGTGAGAATAAAAATCTTTGGAGATTAAACAGATTGTCATTGCTTATATATGGATTATATTTGTTTCCACAGCAAATGATACATGTAGCTGGCCTAAAACAATGTTTCATAGTGAGCGGGATTTTTGCCCCTACTTAACAGAAGAACACTGTTGCCTAGATTGCAAAAACAGAGCAAAACTGTACAGATTTGCACCGTGCTGTGAGCTTTTATTGTCTGACTGTGTCTAATGCTTGAACTGCCAAAACTAGCAGTGGGACTGGAATATTTTATGAACAGATGAAGAGCTCTCTCTTTCCTGTGCAATAATCCAGAGTTCTCTTATCTATAAATAATGACCCCAGGATTTGCAGACGAGAAGCGAAACGTTGTGTGAACAAATGGTAGGAAGCTTTTACAACTTTGTTGAAATGATCTTTCAAAAATCAAATACCAGATACCTAATCTAAACAGGATGGGCACTCAGTAAGAGAAATGTCCTTATGGAACATATGTTAGAGCTAGACGATCTTTAAGGTCTTTTTCAGCTCAAACCACTCTAGGATTCTAACACACTTTACATACTGAAACCTGATATATACCACTGTCTGTGTTTGTGTGTAACACTGCAGTGTTTTGTATTCATTAAACTGAAAAAACTTACATCCCAAGTTAGCAGAAATACCCTGAGATACACTAGAAATTTTGTCATTAGTGGCATGAAATTTGTCAGTACCTCTTCCTTGTCCTGTTTTACATACAATGGCATTGTCCATCATACAGTATTTTTTTTTTTTTGTTGTTGTTGTTGTTATAAGCTACCATTTTTAATGCTTCTGGAAATATAAATATTTCTTACTTCAAAGGAAGTCCAGTTAAAATTGATCTCCATTTTCTCACTCCAGTCACATAGTTTCTAAGTGAACTGTGCTGACTTCTGGGAACACAAGAACATATAGCTGTTCTGTAGGATATTACTTATTAATTTAGAACCAGAAGTGGTAAGAGTACAACAGAGAATCAGGTGTTTGTCCAGTTGTGAATGAGGAGCTCTGGTGGATTTTCGTTGAAAGACTACATTATTTTTAAGGCCACTTCAATGAGATCTTAAAAATTAGGACAGCTTGAGAATATGATTATTCTGCTACTCACAGTCATTTGTTTTTGAGCAAAAGGAGGAAGTTCAATTCTGAAGAACAGATAGCTCAACTGTTTTCACACTTAGCATCTTATTCACGTAAGCCACTGAAATACACTTCCTCACCTTAGTTTTGTATCACTGCAGTAATTTTGTCCAAATAAGGACTGGTGTTCTCATTTAAAACTGCTTATACCAATGTAGCTAATGCTAATTCTTCCTTCAGTGGATTTATAGCAGCATAGTTCTTCCCACAAGGGATTCACACTCCTAAATCAGGCAGTGTCTTCATATAAATTGAGACTAATAAAGTACACGCATTTGCTCATTTTCTGTATTTGATGAGCAGAAGTAAACTGGGGCCTAAATCTCTACTTCAAGCTGAATATGATGTGGAAGGAGAAGAATGGCAGTGGAAGGAAAAGAATAACAGACAAGAGGGGGGTAAAGACAGGAGGACTTTAAGAGGTGCAGCTTCTCTACAAGTTTTGAAGTGTTCTGGCCACTTCACATCATTATTTGGAATAAGCTATCAACTGAGACTTATTTTGGTCTTCATATCCATACAAAAAAAGCCAAAAACACCTCAGGTGCCTGCCTTGACCAAGTTACTATGGTTTCTTTTTTAGGCTCTTTAATTTTTTTTTCTTTCTTCCAATTCTTGCTTAATTCTTTAAATCTGATCTATCCCAGATTGTTATCTAGTTCAACCTGCAGGAAGAGCCTGCTGCTGTGGTTCCCCAATGTGGGATATAGTAAAAAACATGTCCTTTGAAAGGAAAATATGCTCCCTCCCATGTCTGAATGCTGAAATGGTATTTAAACACGAAAACCCAGGTATGCTACAGTATGAATTACTCTTTATCTATTTAAATGCATATGCTGCCTACTGTAAGGTCTGAAAAAGGCTTCATAGGAGAGGTTCTCCAGGCCTCTGATCATCTTCATGGCCATCCACTTGACCCTCCCTAAAGTCTCCACATCTTTCCTGTGTTGAGGACCCCAGACTTGGGCACAGTACTCTAGCTAATATCTCACAAGGGTAGAGTAGAGGGAGACAATCACCTCCCTCACCCTGCTGACCACCCCTCTTCTGCCGGAACCCAAGATATCAATTGCCTTCTGGGCTGAAAGCACATACTGCTGGCTCATGTTAACTTTTTCACCAACCAGAACTCCCAAGTCCTTCTTAGTAGGGGTACTCCCGAGGAGTTCTTCTCCCAGAAGTCTGAATCAGCAATTGTCTGTAGACAAGTGTCACAGACCACACTGATTTTAGCTTTTGACATTGTGAACAACTTCCTCTGACTATATGAGTGACTTCTCTGAAGTGCCTTACTTGATTGAAAGGTCATTTTGGCTTACAAAATAAGTTCATTATTCTCAATGTTTGCTACTAAACTAAACACAGGTGAAATAGCAAGATCAAAGAACTGTGTGCAACACGTTAGAAATAGCTGGTTATTTATAAGCAGCTACCAATCTACATGAAGATATTCCCTAGATGACTACATATGAAAACAAAAATGAAGCTTTGAGAGAGATCTGAAATACAGATCCTGCATGAGCCGCCAAATTTCCATTGGCTACAAGATCTCAGAATCTGTAAAATCAGTATCTCTATTTCAAAGTTTATACTCTTGAGATGTTCCAGTTTCAGCCTAGTAAAAGAAAAAAGACAACTGCCATGATCTCTGCTTTGATGTCTGCAAAAAAGCAGAGTGGTCAAGGATTTCTGAAAGGAGATTAGCAAAATCACATACACTCTAGTGAAGTCTTGCCAGGATGTATTTACTATGCAGGATAAATTTGATTTGCAAAAATGTGGAATATAGATTACTAGATTAATGAATTAGAAGAACAGAGCTTGCTGTCTGCCTTTTTCTCATTTTCTGTCTCAAGGGAAGAATAAATTATATTCTATCTACTCAGTGGAATAAGTAAAATTTTGAAGAGCATGCAAGTACAGTAGTGAACAGTTACTCATCAGTTTGTTATTTTGCTGAGCTTTCCTTATCACGAAGCCAACATCAGCCTCTGCACCTTGTTATTAAGAAGAAATAAATGCTACTCAAGCAATAATTTTTGTTACCTTCCCCTCTGATTTAGAGAGCTGGCCCAAAATGGAAATTATGATTTCCCCATTTTTCCCAATTCTTTCTTCATTACAAAATAAAGTTTTATACTGGTTTCGTGTCCTGATTCAGTTTCACCACAGCTGTGAACATATATATATATATGTGTGTGTGTGTGTGTGTGTATATATATATATGTCTGGGGTATCTATGGGAGGAGAGCATCTCACAGAAAGTAGGAGTTTGGGTAGAGGTCACAGTGAAGCCCATGAGAATCTTTCTAATGATTTCTCTAGGCACAGCTGAAGACAGAACAGGCACCACGCATTTCAGATAGCAAATAATTCTGCTCTGAGAGCAAAAGAGAGTGGAAACAATCTGTCTCTAGAAAAAAAAGGGTACATGCTGGGGCATATTTGTGTGAGACAAAAGCAAGAGATCCAACAAAAAGAGAAAAAACAAGAAATAGACATATGCTGTATGATGCTAAGAAAAAAATGGGTGTGGGGCTTCCTGGTGGGCAGGAAAAGGGGTTGGTGCCAAGGAAAAAGTAGCTTTGCTCCCCTCACACATGGGGCTGCAAGCAGATGAAATCCTCAGGGAGGGGGGTCATGTTTCACTGTAAGGGGATGCTGGAAGCAAAAATGCATGCCTACTAGTTTCCCTTCTAAATTAATGCTGTGAAGGTTGCTAGCAAGTTTATTGTTGTTGAGAACAAAAGAGACCACATATAAGTGTCTGACTTCTTTATCAAACTGTTCAGTAGAAACAGTCTATAAGACTCCAAACACTGTCTCATAGTCCAATTACAATCTCTCTGTTTAATATAACTTCAGTGTGTATTCATATAAAATATTTCTCCTCTGAGGTGGTCCTTACGCAAAAATCCTATTCCTGTAAGGTTAGATTTTCCTTCTGAACTTCAGAGCCATCAGCTAACAAGTTTTACAGCACAACCTTGTAAATCATATCTTGCAAAGGCACTTTCATTGAGGAGCTGAGCAACCCTGAAAAGCAGGCTGCTTCTTTTTACTGGCTTTATATGTTTTCAGCAACTTAAATCAGGCATACAGAAATGTCAGCAGTGGGATTTTCTAAAGACTGATTGCTGCTTTGTTATCAGAGTATGCTTCAAATGCTTGTATTATGCCAGAAAGGATACAAATGCCATACTTCACTAGCCAAATGGACAGAACTACCTTCACTGTGAGGCATTAGAGCAGGCTGCCCAGAGCTGTGGTGGAGTCACTGTCCCTGAAGGTTTTCAAGCAAAGAGGAGATGTGGCACTTAGAGACGTGGATTAGTGAGCATGGTAGTGATGGGCCAATGGTTGGACTAGATGATCTTGGAGTCTTTTCCAACCTTAATGATTTTATGATTCTATGATAACAAAATAGCTCAGCCGCAGGACAGGAATGACACAGCAGCAGCATGCAGGTGGATGCTAAGAAAATCAGTGGTTCAAGCTGTTGCAGTGGGAGATTTTCAGCTGGGAAAATGAACTCTGGGTTTGGATAGCACATGTGGCCACTTCACAGTCCTGAAGGTCAAGTTTGAGGAGCAGGATTGGGCAGCTGGGTGATGATGAGTGTATGTGGCTGAGAGGAGGGCAGGCAAAGTTCTGTGCATTGCTGTCAGTCTTTGAATAAGAGATCAGCGATGTTTCCATCTGAAGTATGGTATGCTCTAAGAAGATTGTATCCTTTGCTATTCAAAGGTAGTGCTCTGTTTTGGAGCTTCCAGCTCTGTTCTGGCTTGGTTGTGTAGCAAACAATGTCCCTCCACGTGTCCTCAATGCTCTGCTGCTGGGGATGGAATATCTGAGCTCTGCTCCTAACATCTGCATGGCTGCTGCCCTCAGGCTCAGTCCTCTGTTTTGCAGAATGAGGCAGCCTGCAGGATTAAAATACATTAGGCCTGAAGATCTCAGAATTTTCTTTGTCAGCGAGTGGGACAAAATCTGCCAAGCAAGATACAATTGACTCCATTTGGGCCTGCAACAAAGCACAGCAGCCTAGGCTTGGGGTTCTACATGGGATCTGGCCCTCAGATGGGATGACAGCATCACTGCAAACCCACTGCAAACAAGTGCTGAGAACCCCAGGGTGCCAGTAGCAGCAGTCCTGGCCTTTCTGAGCTCTGAACTAATTGCTGTGACATGCTGCTGCAAGGAGGAGAGCGGTGTGATCCCCTCATTTAAGTAATTGCAGTCTGAAGTGATTAAACCTCAGTCAGCAAGCTGTTCTAACTTGCTCCAGCTCATGTTCCTGGGTGTTCAAAAAGGAACAACCGAGCCATGGTTTTATTTGGACAATAAAGAGATTGCTTATTCACAAAAGAGTATTCAAGTGTCAGTAGCTAAGGACTTGTTTGAGAGGTGGTGTTCTGTTTTCAATGGAAGTTTTTTCCACTGAAAGATCTGATCTGGAGTAGTGACAATTCAGCAGTTGAACAGTTGCCCTGTGTTTGCATTGCCCTGGCAGCTACCAACCCCAGAGAGTCCCACTGCACTGACTTCTTCACCGACACTCCTCTGCCTAAGTGCCTACAGAAATTAAACCTCTGATGGGGAAGGAACTTTGCAATTGCTTCCAGAAAGTTATGGCTGGCCCTTTCTGAAGAGCAGACGTGGAAGCAGGCAGCAAAGCTTGGCCCTTCCATGGCTGTGTTACAGCTGAGGCCACAGAGTCCTCTTTCTGCTTTTGGAGATCATGCCCCCTCCTCCCTGGCACCGATGTGAGATCTGTTATTAGTTTTGTTTAGTCACACGACTGGCATGGTTCCCTGTCTGCTAAAGGGTTCATCCCATTTAGAGGAAGGAAGAGCATTCACAGATACAGTTGACAGTGAAAAACAGAGACTGTGGTTTTAATGGTAAATAAAACAGGGCCAGGGCACAGGTTCTGGCATTGGCACAAAGCTGCCTAAACTTGCTGTTTGCATAATTCATGGCTTGGCTTTGGCGTGCATCAACCTGCACTCCCCCAGGGAATGCCCAGACACAGCCTGAAGAACAGCATCTGCCAGGGACTGTTCCTAAAAACAGTATGAATGAAGGACGCAGGGTGTGCCCTGCCTGTAAGCCTCAGGGCCCATCTAACTCTCTGGTGCTTGAGAAGCCAAATATATGATCCCTTTTCCTCATACAGCCTGAGAAGTAAGAGCATTGGTAGGACTCCTTAGCCTTGATGCTGTAACAGCGTAACAAGAGCTTTTGTAGCTTCAGATTTTAGAGATTTCTCTTGTAACAAATGCTTAGGCTATGTGCTGTTTTACTCAGGAACTGGGCTATACCTTTTCTTCCAGATGCTCTGTAGAAAGACAACACCCTTGCAGTGGGACCTCCCTTGCAGTCAGAGTCAGTCTGTAACTTTGCCATAAATTACACAGCAACAAAAGCTATATGGCACTGTTTTATCCTTTGGGAAGAAAATACCTCTTAGGCTGGCTGGATTATCTTTAACACCTTTGAAATTTAGCAGAATGGTTTTCTTTGTGCCTTGGGAATTCACAGTGAGGGATGAGCACAGCTAATGAGCTGCTTTCAGGGAGTCCAAACTTAGCTAAAGCCTCTTCATGAATCAATCCCTTCAGTAACAACCAACATCGGCAGGAGGACAAGGTCAAAAATAAAAAAAAAAGAAAAGAAAAGAAAAGAAAAAGAAAGACAAAAGCCCGCAGCCTGACTTTGTGCTGTGTACAAATTAGAGCTCTGATTCTTGTGTTTGATCTTTTAAGCAAAAGGGTAAACTGTGGTTTTAGACTTTCTTTTGCCCCTTGTCCCTTCACTTGTAGATCTGAATGGTGTTGATTTGTCATGCCACTGCTTCGTAAATCAACCTGGCTAGCTTTCAGCTGCATCTCCACATGCTGCATTTCATGCTGCCATTGCTACGTCCTGTCTGTGGACTGAAATGTTTGCAATTTGTCCTGCTGTGCAGGACAGTCTCTCTCCGACTGTGAATGCACAACCCCGCAGACATTCTTCTGTTCTTCCTGGTTACTGGAGAATGAAATATGTTCTGGCTCTTCTCCACAGCAGACCGAGTGCCTGTGTGTGTTTGCAGTTAAGGGAAAATTTAAGCTGCACTACTTCATGAGCCCTGTGCAGGTTTCATTGAAATCTAGGGATGCTCAGCACTTCACAAATCTGAGCCTCACAGCTGGCAATGCCTACCTGTCACAAACCAAAGGCTATAAAAGGGCTCTACATAAAGAAAAGCTAAACTTACTTCTGGGTAGACTGTTACGATGGCTGTGTTGTTGCTGTTGTTGCCTTTTTTTTTTTTGGAAGACTTACTCTCCTGCTATTGTACTAATTAGATTTGTCCATTAGTTTAGCAATCTAAATTGCCTTAATTCCCAGCTGCCGCACAATTTAACTGTAATAGTACAGGTTGTTTTACACTGATGGCTTGATTTCTGTGGTTGGCTACATGGTAATTAATTGTTTGTCAGAGACATTTAAGTATAAATTCAGCAATGTATGCACAGATTGAAATAATGAAATTTGTGATCGCAGTAATATTTTATGATACAGTCAATCTGTCCTTCTCTTACAGATAAAAAACTCAAGTTTGATGAAAATTAAACAAAAGAACAGCTGCCGCCTGCTCCAAGTTGAACATATAGAATGAAACTTGTCCAAATGATCTAATGAGAGACCTTTGGGAAGAATGCATTGAGAAAATACTTTGGATCTGGGAATGTAAAAGAAAAATTACAGAGCTGGTTGTTTTAAGTTTAAGCACTTAAACACAATCTGATATTTGACTGTAAACTGTTTGATGACCCCTCTGAAATTTTTCACAAACTCTCACTCTCCTTGAACAATTCTGGGAAGAGTGGGACTGTTGTGCTAGAATGGCTGCAAGCCTGGATGTGGTACAGATGAGATAATTACAGGGAGCTTTTCCCTAGAACTAGATATTGCAGCAGAAATAGCAGCTGGATATCGGCACCGAAAATTACAGCAGAAAGAACGATTTGGGCAAATATTGGTAAGAATTCCTAAGGTGTAACACTTTTCAGGAAAGGGTTTGAGTAATTGATGAAGAATATCATCAGTTCATTCTCAGATAGCTCTTGATGGTCAGTCACATAGCTCTGATATGAGGCACAGAAGTCAGGATTCACATGAAAAAATGAAACTTCACACCGTGCAACCATATCCACCTTAGATGGCTGGCTAGGATCCCTTTAATGTCATTGGAGATAAATACGTACTCTGGAAAAGCAAGCATTCCTTGAAGTCAGCAAGGAAGAAAAAAGACTTCAGAAAGCAATTATCTCATCTTAACTAGTGTGAGTGGTTGATGAGCATTTGTCTCCTTCCACTATTGCAAGACTTTATTTCTCTAAGAGTCAGAAGAGGTACCTTAGGTGGCTGAGGTAGTTGCCTCGTTAGATAACTAGTAAGTCCTATTCAAACACTGCTGGAATTACATTAATATATGGGGCACAGTACTTCTTATTTCCCTTCCATATAAGCACTTTAAAATACTTATGCTGCATTCAAATGAAAGGGTGCCATGCCATGCCATAGTTTTAGAAATACTGGCATTATTAAAGTTCTCCAGCACTTGGAACACTTTTAAAGCCTTCCTGCACCTGTTTTTCCAGCTTGCTCTCTAAAGATTAAGCAGTTTCTCTTATACTCTAATCTTTTTTCTTCATCTCTCCAGAGTTATTCTGACAGTAACTTTAGACTGCAGTGTAATTGCCACCAAACCCACATTATATTGAGCCCAGGTTTTGAAATGTTAATATTTTTTTATGCCATTGAGTAAGGACTAATTACAAGGTAGTGCTTATAACTCAGGATGGATGAAATTATTTTGTGGTCAGAACAGCAATTAGAAGCCTCTACACTTACGAATTTTCAAATCAGCTATGGTTGCAACTTTTGAAAAAATCCAGAGGAGACAAAAGCAAAGCATAGTAAAACAACCCCTGAAGTGTCCTCTTCATGAAAGAGAAATCAAAATAACTTCTTTGCATCCCAGTACTCTAGGTGAGTATTAGTAACCTAACTGACGAAAGCAGTCCTAACAGAAGTTAATTACCCTTTTGTAAAATGCATTCTGTTAAATGTTAAATGACCCTGAAGGGATTAGTTATCTGTGAAGAAACCTGAGTTCGTTTTCATCCCTGGTTTCCTGGTTTCTGGTCCAGAAGCCATAGAGTACAGAAGAGGGCAGTAGACTCAGGCACAGGCAAATGAGGGAATTCAGTAGTGAAATTCAAAGTGGAAGCTGCTGCAGTTATGATGTTGACATAGTCCCAGTTGTGGTCTATTTACTTAAAAAATCCTCAGCCCTTTTGCTGATACTTTGTAGGTGTAAACCTGCTGTGTGTGTTTCTAAGTTGAAATGATAAAAAACTGTGAGGCAACTTTCATCAGCGTACTCCAAAGCTCCCTTTCTCTCCTAGTAAAGTCCCACTAATTTGGAGCTATCTGCTGAAGAAATGGAGAGCTCAGGCACTGTTTTCTTCAGTCTCTTCAGTAGCAGATATAATACTGAAAGGAACAGGAAAATCCCCCTGATCAACACATGGCTAAGAGACTGGTGCCATCAGTGGAACTAATTTTTTTTTATATCATGGAACAGTTCGTACAGTGCCAGGATTGCTGACGACAGACAGGATTCACCTATCCCAAAGGAGGAAAAGGATTCTAGCCCAGAAATTGGCAGGGTTCATTGAAAGTGCTTTAAACAAGGTTTGAAGGGGGAAGGGGGTAAAATTAGGCTCACTAGAGATGAGCCAAGGGGTAGCATGCCAAGGCTGGGCGTGAGGCCATTAGCACAACTGATGTGCATCTACACTGGTGCGTGGGCAACAAACAGCAGGAGCTAGAAATCATTGTGGAACAGGAACACTATGACATAATCACCTTCACCAAAACATGATGGGATCCCTCTCTTGACTGGAATGCTGTAGTGGAGGGCAACAAGCTCTTTAGAAGGGATAGGCAAGGAAGGACAGGCATTGGGGTGGCTCTCTATGTTAGGGGATGTTTTTGATTCTGTAGAGCTCAGTGCTGGGAATGATAAGGTCAAATTCTTATGGGTAAAGATCAGGGGGAAGGCTAACAAGGTGGGAGTCTGCTGCAGACCATCCAACCAGGATGAAGAGACAGATGAAGCATTCTAAAAGCAGTTGGCAGAGGTCATACAATTGTCAGCCCTTGTACTCATGAGAGACACCAAATTACCAGACATTTGCTGGTAACACAATGCAGCAGAGAGGAAATAATCTAGGAGATTCCTAGAGTGTATGGAAGATAACATCCTCACACAGCTACTAAGGGTGGTGCCCCACTAGATCTGCTGCTCACAAACAGAGAAGGACAGGTGGGAAATGTAGTGGTCAGAAGCTGGCCTGGGCACAGTGACCACAAAATATTAGAGATCTCAATTCTTGGTCAAGTTTGGAGAGGAGGTCACCAAAACTGCTACTATGGACTTCTGGAGGGCAAACTTCAGACTGTTTAGAACATTGGTCAGGAGAGTCTCATAGGAGACAGTCCTGAAGGGCCAAGGGGATATGGAAGATTTGACATTCCTCAAGAAGGAAATCTCAATTTTTCTGAATGTATAATGTTCAGATATGTCAAAATACAGTGATTGTGTAAGAGCGAGGGAGTAGGGAAGAGAAAAAAAAGCAGCAAATATTTCATTTTTATATTTTATTATAATATATTTATAATAAATATATTATAATATATTTATATTATATTTTTATATAAACAGGGCAATTTTTCATTGAATTCAAAATGAGGCCACTCTCTATCAGTTTGGAAAATGCATCTCATACCTATTTCCTTTAGAATGAGGCATGGGAAAGAGCCTGTATGATTGCATATTTGCCTACATAAGGCTTCTGCCTTGGATAAAGTTATGAAAAGAAGGCTATGCCTACCTATGGAGCAAATCATGAATTCTTATTTGCCTTAGGAATTGCCAGAATGTTTTCTTCATCTCTCAAATTCATCAATGCTGAATTCAACCCTTGTAGATCAAACAGGTTTTGATTTGCTTGTTGAGGCACAGGAGCCTCCAAAATGTAGTAGTGCGTGTTGAAATTCAGCTTTCTTCAGTACTGGACCCTGAATTAATTTCTGTAGGTTCTTGTTACAGAAAACCATTCCACACTTTTGGTATTTAGCTCAGAAATCACCTTTACTTCCATGATGTGATAAACTGCAGGCTTTAGATGGCACAAAGTGTGTTCTACTGCAGTTGAAAGAACGATGGTCAGTTTCAAATATACAGGCTTTTTTCATGGTTGCCTGGACACTCAGTGAAAAAAAGGAAGTATTCTTTACTGAGCTTACCTGAGAAGATGAAAGATTTTCAGCAGTCAATGAAGTTTAGGCAAGGTGAGAAGAATCTGCAACTTTCAATACAAGAACGAAAAAAAAATGGATTGTCATTTCTATTTGGTGCTATGTTTCTTCTTCCAAAGATTGATCAGAGAGGAACTGGTCAATATAATCTTTTTGACTGATCTAGCATGAAAAGTAGACTGGTTTTCAGTGACCCAGACTGTATCTGAGCAGTCAGTTGCCTGAATTTTCTTTCCTGTATTCTGTTAAGTCTTATCCTCATTGCACAGTCATCACAAACAAAGGGGTGTTTTCAAATTTTGCCTTCCTCCCAGAAATATTTACTTGGTGAGGTAGCCCCAAGGTCAGTCACAATGAATATGATATTATGGGTTACATGACTTCAGTACTGCAAAAGATTTTTCAGGAAGGAAATTCAATATGTTCTCTTTTAAGAAAGTGAATCCAATTTCCCAAATTTCCTGACCATCCTGACGTCAGTTTTGGCATTTGCTGCAGTGCAGCTAGGAGTTCACCTTTCACATGGGAAGCTTGTTGGGTTGATTACTAACCTCTGAATAGCACAATCATACCAAGTTCAGAAACAGAACCACTTGTTAGTGGCAGTTGTACCAATTATTCACTAATACACAACTTTGGGAGGTCATAAAGGATATATGACTACAGCTCTAACCCAATAGTTGATTACACAAGTCAAATCTTGTTCTTGTACAAGTAATATAAATCCAGTAGCAAGTTCTGATTTGTACAGATCCTCTTGACCTCCATTTGATTGTAGAAGTTTGTTAAGATATAAAGAATAAACACGACTCACAATTCTGCAGCTGGAGTTTGAACAAACAGTGTGTCCTGTTCATCTTCTTGCAAAGAGGATTTAGGATGTTTTAGTATTATTCTTCTGGTTCTAGTGTTATTCATTAAAATCAGAATGAATGAGTTTTTCCAGGAGAGGTGAGTATCCTGGATTATTAATAGTCATGTTTTCTAAGAAACACTTGTAACAATTCTGCATCATATTGAATTCTTACCCATCTATTCTGCATCTTTGCATTTTTCATTCAGAAAATGAATAAAGTTTCCTAAGAAAGGAAAATAAAATACCTAAAAGCAGGAAGAAAATTACAGGAAAGCATTCTGTCTCCAACATATTAGGCTTTTATCCTTTATAAACAATCTTAATCCATTTTTGCGCAAGTATCACTGTAAACAGAATCTGTGTGCTGGGTATCACATAATGAATTTCCCTTGGCTTAATATTTCAAACATAATGTGTTCACTGAAAATGGTAAGCAGAGATAAAGTGAAGAGAAATAAAAATAAAAATAAAAACCAAAACAAACCATAAGCATGCACAGAGCAAAACAAAAGGTCCGTTTGTTTCTTAAAGGCTTAAGGAACAAAGACAATAATTATTGTGGTTTCTTAAAAATATTTTATCTGCTTCTTTCACATATGTGCTATGGAAACTTTACAAACCAAAGAAAAACCCATAAAAGTTGTTTGTGACTGAGATTTATTACCCAATATTACAAGTTTACTCTTCTGTATCAAGAGGAGGACCTTTTAGAGAAGATAATATATGTGTATATATATATATATATATATATATATTATCTTTTATAGAGTTTGAGCTTTTACAGTTTTGAGGGTGGGTGGTGGAGTATGAGAATTTCTTTTACCATTTTCTTCTGTTATAGATACTTGGAAATGCAGCTTTCTAATGAGAAATCTTTGTTTCCATCTAACACAGGGCCAGAAACACAAGTCCAAAATGGCACTGTTTTATACTACGCCTCAGATCCTTAGCCAAAGGTTTTTACAGTGTTCACTTCTAAAGAAACTCAAGTGACTCACTTGTAGTTTACATTTAAGACCCATTTTTGCAATGACAACAAGCTGTCACTGCTAAAAAATAATCATCATGAATCCAAAATTGCAAAGAGGAAGATATTACGGTTCCTTCCTGATAAGTGAACGGGAGGAGACAGATAGCAGATCCTTACATCTTTTCAACCTCAACAGATCTTCAAGTCTTGATCACATGGTAATTTGAGGTGATCTGATTGACAGTTATTTATGTAGGTCATGAGGTATGCTCTAATTGCTAATGCCAATGAGGAGCTGAAATTTATTGAAGTATAGACTAAAGATAAATAATTGTCTGTCAGGTTTACTGTATGTCCAAGCTTGCTTAAGATTTGTCGTCTCAGTCAGAGATTTGAAATTGGGGTTTTGTACATGGGACCATATTTGTGACCATCAGTTCACTGGCTGAGTTTCCCAAAATTTTGAGACTGAGTTTGGATGTCTAAAAATTATACATGTAACCAAAGCAAGATACAGGCATGAACTGGCTGAACAACTTAAATCTTTATAAGTTGAGGAAAATGTGTGTTTCTTGCCAGAGGCTCTGAGCCAAGGGTAATGAAGGAGCATAATAACATTTGCAGGAGAAATCTCCACCAAATTTTGTTAAATATATTATTTTGCTGTCATTCTTTGGCAACCTTCTGTGATTACTTGTTCTGCTTCTAGCACTTGCATCTCCTAGGTTGACTTGCACCTGAAGATCTTGTCCCACAAAATATGTAGGTGAAACTGAAATTTCTTCCTTTTCATTTAATTCATGTGGTGTAGTAGATCAGCAGCTGGTGCAGTTACTGTAAACATTACTGAGCTGTGTGAACATACAGGACCAATGCTCTGGTGCTTTTCAGAGTGATGATGAACAGATTAAGGGACCACTGCAGTGAGACATTCTTCATTCTCTCAGGTCCCACTTTGTTCTCAAAACCAGCAACACTTTCAGAAAGTATAATATATTTCTTTTCTCTCCCTCAAAAAAAAATCATAATCGTTTTATATCTGAGAAAATACTTTATCTTCTAAGAATTGTTCACTAGGAGAATTAACAACAGACACTTGGAACAGTATTTACCTCACAAGTTATGGAGGGGAATAATCCTGTATGAGGTTTAACAGATGGATTAATAGTAGAAGGACACTTTCTGCTGCTTACATCTAGGTAATACAATGTTTATGTGTCACCCTGGAGTAAATTTTGCCTCCTAGATGTGAGATCAATAAGTTACTAACTGAAAGATTGGATTTGCTTTCACTGTAACAGAGACAGGCAAGGCTGAAGCCAAGTCACTGGGGAATCAAAGTGTTAACCAAGCCAAGCTCCTCAAATCTACAGCGTATCTATGAGCTGGTTTAAAGTTTCACTCTTACTACCATAGACAGGAAACTTTCTTCTGAAGTCAGGGGAGTTGTTCTCAGTTATAGCAATGTGAGAGAAAGTACAAACTAACCCAGTGTCTGGGAAAAAAAAATGCTATGACTGAAGCACAGAATGTGTTCTGTTGTTTTGTCTAAGTTGTTATTTGAAAACTGCCACAGAACTTGCTGTTTCTTGAGTCTACTATAGCACCTCCAGGGCTGACATGTGGACAGTGAATGATACATCTGGTCTGGAACAAAGCTGTCTTTTAGCCCAGAATGAATGTCACTTGCTCTTCAACCACAAATAACAGAGAGAGGTAGGGATGAAAGGCAGATGAGTGCTTCACAGCACATATCAGAAGTTCTTATAACAATGCAAGCTTACAGTGTATGCAATTTAATCACCTCTCCAGAACCCTGGGCGTTTGCTCTTTTTTTTTTTTTCATCTTTACAGAGGCTTCATTGTGGTTAGCTGAGTTTGTTTTGGCAGCTAAAAATCACAGAATCATAGAATGGTTTGAATTGGGTCTCCTAAAGGCCATCCAGTCCAACTCCCCTGCAATGCACAGGGACACCTATCACTAGGTCAGTGGGCTCAGAGACCATCCAGCCTGTCCCTGAGTGTCTCCAGGCATGGAACACCCACCATCTCTCTAGGGGACCTGTGCCAGTGTGTCACTATCCTCATAGTAAATAAATTCTTCCTTATATCCAATCTAGATCTCCCCTCTCTTAGTTTGAAAACATTTCCCCTTGTTCTATCACCACAGACCCTGCTAAAGAGTCTGTCCTCTTCTTTCTTACAGCCTCCCTTTAGATAGTGAAAGTCCACTCTCATGTCTCCCCAGAGCCTTCTCTTCTCTCAGCTCTCTCAGCCTGTCCTTATAGGGGAGGTGTTCCACCCCTTGGATGGAAAAAGGACACAGTACCTCACGATGATATCTGAATAAAACCACTTTTTTCTCTGCCTAACTGCCTGTGTTTGCTGAATGCTGCTGGGACAGTGTGACCTCTGGAGAACTCCTGCTAACTTTCCAGTATGTACTGGTATTAAGCTTCACATCCTGGTGCATCTCCTCCTACAGAAGCAGCTCTCTCAGGTCACCTTTCTTCTGACCTCAGGTGAGAAAGTGCCTTCTGGCTGTGGTAGCTTGAATGCAGTACTCACCCTGTGTATCCTCATGACAATTCTGCCAGCAGTGTCCACCGAGCACATGGAACTGGAGAGGGAGAGGTGCCATGTTGTTGCAGAGCTTTAGCCTTGTATCTGTGAAATGGTGATGAGGGAATGAACTCAACAGATGAGTTTTGCTGGAGCTATTGGGAGTCAAAGGGAATGAAAGCAGACAACTCTGTCATTCTAGTCCTTGCCACCCTTGGGGAGGGCACAGTATGAATGAACCAGGATGTGGCAAAGTCCTTCCTCAGCTCTGAGCCTACCCAATGCTTTCACTGCCCTTGAAATCCATAAAAGCGATGGGGTTTGATGTGAAAATTTGAAATAGATCTAGTAGTTGAAACATTCTTGGACACTTTACAAATTAGAAACAACTGACCACCTGCTGGCAAAAATGTGATTGGTGATATTGTGAACGATGCCATTTCTAATAAAAAAGGCAAGAAATGCTATTTTATGTCAAGGAGGATTGTTCTTGGAAAGGAAAGAAACCACTCCACACATTCTTCCAGTGTGAAAAGATGCTCAGTGTGTGGCAGGGCATACAGGGAGCACAGGGGGAGGCAGAAGAGACCAAGCATAATGCTCCAACAGTTAATTTCTATAATCAGATCTGAGATGGAAGTAAATTAGTAGATGAGGGTGATCATAGAATCATAGAATTACCAAGGTTGGAAAAGACCTACAACATCATCCAGTCCAACCTATGATGCATTTGGGATACAACTGAGCTTCATTTAAGGCTCTAAGAGGCTTCACACAGCCTCTTAGGAAGGTAGCTAAAATCAATCTGTCTTTAGACATCGACTTTTGGGAAAGGTCATTTCAGGGCCTTGTGTGACATATGGATTTCTTGTATGGATTTCTTGACAAAGATATCTGCATGCTTTAGTACAGAATGTACCTAATGGGCTTGATACAAATGAGAAGCATCAAACCTACAGCACAGGGCACTAATTCTTCTTATTGAAGTAGATGCTCTGAGTGTGTTAAATATACAGCAGAAATGCAGATTGTCTATGACATCCATGCACTAAAATCAACCCACCAACCCAAAGAAACTGACTTTTGAGTGTATGCTGAAAAGCAAGCTTCCTCCTCTGTGATTTCTGGATGCTGGGAAGCCAGAAGTTACGGACTCATACTCATGTTCTTCCCAGGTGACATCTGTGGATTGGAAAAGTGAGAAGGCAAAAGAAACTTGTGGAAAGAATAATTATGGAAGAGTGACAAGAGGTAGGACCGAAGTGATGCCATGAGAGGCTGCCTGCACTTTTTCAGGGGAAGAAATTCTGTGGAAGAGTTCTTTATCTTTGAAGTTTTTTTTTTTTTTTTTCAAGCCAGTTCTGATATTCGCTTGGAAAAACGTGGAGACAATCTGCCTTATTCAGGGGTGAGGAACCCAGGTAGAAGTCCCATATTTTGCTTTGATTGAGGTCTGTAGATATATTAAGCTTTTGCAGGGACAAGTATATGTGTAAATGAGCCAGAAGTAACAGGAGTTCTGCTAGAATTTCCACTACAAATCCAGCAGGCTTTCATCACAAATATTTCACTTTTCTGCAAAACCGATGATTCATTATTAAAGTTGACCTCTGTTAAATTGTCTAAGTACATGTTCCAAGTACTACCATTCCATATGAGACCCACTAAAGGCAATTGTGGCCTGCGTATGGTAGATGGCTTTATGTAAAGGCAAAGGAACAGGGAGGAAAAAGAATAGGAACTTCTTGAAACCTCAGAAGGTCAGTGGTGTTGACTCTGCATTATTTATGGCTGAGTTTTACAGTACTGTACGAGAGTGTGAAGTGTCCTCCCCAGAAAACCACATGCCATTTATCATTAGTCTTTTTATTTTATTTTATTTTATCTAATCTTATTTAATTTTATTATTTTTCAATCCAATGATCCATCTTTCACTCCCTGATGATGTTCTGTTGTCATCAAGTGCTGAGAACTGACGTGTTGCCTGTGGTTGTGAGGAAAACACTCCTTGATACAATATCCATGTAGAACAAATGTAATAATTTAACTTACCTTTAGTACACTTCAAAATGTAGGCAGTTTTGAAAGAAGCCCTGAGGTACATTTTTCTCAAGGTACCAGCTGTGAAAGACTGATGTCAATATATATCCCAGGCTTCTTACACACAAATAACTGGCTAAGTTACTTATCTCCACATGTCCCAGGCCCCAGCAAATGAGAGCTCCTCAGGCTACAAGGTAAGTCACAAAGAAACCAGTTTGGCCTTGGTAAGTCTCGTGCTAGGCTCAATGAACTGTGATGACAGCTGCTGCTGTGAGATGGCAAATGTGTGAAAAGTACTGGGTGAGAGAGCTGGAAGAAACAAAGGGAAGCAAATGTGAAGATTTGCAGAGTTAAGTCTGCAAATTTCAGTTTAAAATCCTTTCTCTTGTCCTGGCTCTACCTGCCCATACATAAAGTCCCTCCCCAGCTTTTTTGCAGGCCCATTTCAGGTACTGGAAGGCCACTACAGGGTGCCCCCAGAGCCTTCTCTTCCCTAGGTTGAAAAGCCCCAGCTCTCACAGCCTGTCCCCATAAGTGAGGTGCTCCAGCTCTCTGATCATCTTAAAATAGTCCTAAATGGCAAAAGGCCTTTACGGAATACAAAGAGATAATCTAATGAACATTAAAAAAAACCAATCTGAGATCAATATTTATGCAGATATAAAACTGATTTGTTTTAAGTCTTAACATGAAAAATAAAATATTAAAAGCTTTGATGGATATTTGTTTTTACTAAATGCAACACTTCACCCCTTCATAAAAAGTAGCATTATTACTGTCAGAAAACATGTGACAGTCTTACTAGTTTGGAAACAAAGACTGCTTCCACTTTTCAGGCACAATCACCTCTGTGTTTCAAGAGGTTTCTTCATAAATTGAAGAAAACACAAATAAAGTTAGGGCATGCAATTTCATTACGGATATTTGGATCTTGTTTTATATTCTTTTAGAAAACACAGACTGGAGCAGATGGAGTTATTTTGGCTCATTTCTTAGTTTGTGAGGTTTGGGGCTTTTCTGAGCTTTCCTTCACAACAGTGAGGGCTGATAAAGCTAATATTTATTATTTAAGTGGGCTGAGATTTCCACACAGTCACTTAACTTGAGAATCAGGTTTTTAAGTATGGCGTTAAATATGATACAGCTTATGCTATCTGATAGCGCTTGTCTCCTTCACAAGAGAGCTAGTGCATGCTCCAGCAAGCAAAGAGAAGTGGCCTTATGCGTAAGGGAACTGGCAAAGGGACAAATGAGCTGAAAAGGGCCATGTCCCATGGTCTTGCAGCAGCAACATATCGATATCTCAACAAGGCACCGGTCTCACTGCCTCGATGGACTTTATCTCATTTAGTGCACAGCTTCAGGGAAACAATTTTGGTAACAGCTTTTTCCAAACAGGAAAATCTACCAGTTTAATTGGTCCACTTGTCTGATGGGAGCAAATGCTATTCCCTTTCATGCCTGTGCAGCAGTAATGTGATTTAGATAAAGAGCTGGTGTCTGTCTGCTCCCTATCAGCCCAGCTTTGCTATGAAAGAAAACAGAAGCAAACTCCTGTTTGGAAACTCCTCAGGAACCAGGGATTAATTTCCTAAGGAGCCGGGATTAGCAGGACTTAATGGCTCCCAGGTCCTGGTGACTGCTCGATAAATCCTAAATTTACTTATAAAAGTATTAATTGAGTAGGAATAAGAATATTCCATTTGCAGTGCAAACAAGTTAAAAGGAGCTCAGTTAGATATTCTGAGAGAAGTCAGATTAAACTTCCATTCTAGCAAAATGCAGGTGTTGGTGATGGACAGGCAGCCTGTATTACTGATCACTTTTCTTACACAGCAACAGTTAAGCACTCAGTTCTTGCAGCAGCATTCACTATCACAGGTGTGGGGAGAATGAATTTAACTGTGCACTTCAGTAACGTTCACATACCTACTGTGGTTTCTTCAGAGCTGCTGGAAATACCTTATTCAAATGATACTATAGCAATGGTTTGAAGATTTTAGAACCTTAAAATTAGGACAAGAATTTTAAGAACAAGAATTCAGTTTTAAGACAATGATCAAACAGCTACTGTAATCACAGTTTGAGTAATCTGTCTGTGCCTTTACATTTGATAGACTGCTCATGGGCATTACTGCTATGGACTAGATCACAAAGGCGGTAACTCTTTCACCCCAGATAGCTATTGATATTTTTTAAGATTTAACTGTGTGGCTGGATACTGAGACATTTTAACAATACCCTTACTGACAGGTATTACCAGTGTGAACCTTGGGACCTGCTTTTCCTGCGGGTGTGAAAGTACAGAGGGCTGAAGGACACAAATCACAGTCTGTCCCCATTAACTCTTTCAGAAGGGTATTTCTCTCACCTCATCTTTCAGCCTTTGCCATGCATGTGTTCAGTTACCTACCCCCATCCTGGACTTCAGGTCTACCCTTGTGCCTGCTTTGGCAACTGCACCCCTCAGGCAGGCTGCACGTAGTCCCCTTTGCAGAGTTTTGCAGCCCCAACGTGCAGAAGCCAGCACACTGTATATCTTTGCAGGACTGAACCTCTCAGTGTAACTCCACCTTTATGGTCCTCTCTGCTGTTTCATTCTCTTTCATTTGTTGCCGCTCCGTGGCTGATTTGTTCCTGCAAGCACTTAGAGAGATATACTCCTCTGCATCCATTGGGCTTCTGTTCTTCAAGGTCATTTTACCCACAGAAAGTCGTGTTTCTGTTGTTCTTCCCAAGAGACTTTTACCAGGGAAAAGGGCCATTGCACTCCGTTTAGACCACTGTGAAGATTTACGATCAGGGAGACTGTTTCTGACACTGTCGTTTCTGAGGGAGTATGTGCTATCAATCTGTATAAAGCGGAAGGCAGTGCTGGCTATCTTACCTCGCTACTTCACATCTCAGTGTTATGACGGCAGCTCAGTTCAAATTTGTGAACCCCCAATAAAATGTTAAGCACCCACGAAGTGCTGAAGATTAATATTATTTCGCCCTGCAGGGCACACGGCTACTTCAATAGGACAGGGCAGTCCAAACAGTTCTTGACAGCTCCTGGATAAGCAAACAACTAGCATCGAGCCAACCTTCATTGCATTTGTTTCTGCAAACACAGGGCTGAACGGCATCTGGCTGAAGGTCACCCTTCTTTCTATGCACGTTTGCTTTGAAATCATTTGGATTATGATGTGACTTGCATGAAAAAAGCTAAATAAGATGTTGTTATTCGCACTTCTGTACAGCTTTGATCCATCTCTACAATGGTATGACAGCAGCAGGGAGGTTTGAAACCATGGAGCTGGTGGGCAAAGATGCTTTTCTTTTTGCTTTCTTTAATTCCACCTCTAATCCTAGCAGTGTTTGACTTATGAAATAACAGCCATGAGAGATGAAATGAAGTTCCAGGGCTGCCTCTCCTTCCCGTCAGAAAACCTTGTGCGAGTGCACTGAAACAAATGTATAAAGAAATGCATGTACTTTTCCATCAAGGAACTCTGGAGGTGCCCCCACCTGGAACATCCCTCATCTCATTTTGGTAACATGCAATTGTGCACTGTTTGCTCCCTGGACCGCTCCCCTCCCAGCAAACCACAGGCACTTAGGCTGATTGGTGGTCTTGGAAATGCAGTCTAAAGAGTGGTACAATTGGAAAGGAAGAAAGCAATTTGGAAAATTACAGAGAAGAAGAACAGTACTTTTTAAACACTTTACTGCTGTATTCGCTTCTCCTTAACCATACTAATCAAGTTTAATGGCTAAAGAAAGAAACAATTCAGCTTTTCTCTACAGTTCCCTAGAAATCCGCGGATTTTTTTTCCTGTTTGATTGCTAACTTGAAAAAAGTTACTAAAATGTCTTACCGCAGCCTCACACCCACAACAGCCATTTTCACACACTCTACAAGACAGGCATGGGCAGTGCAATTTGTAGTGCCTGAGCTCTGCAGAGGCTGAGAGACTTGCCCGGAGTGCCAGACTCCAGCTCCATTGCAATCCCTGGAGATGTGTAATTACGGCATCTGCTGTGAGACTGGATTCATCCATCCTAACCAAACAATTTAAATTCAGCCCATGTTTAAGGATTTTTCAGGGCTATGGTATATACACAGCTAAACTACAGCTAATCTGCCTCCCCAGCAATTTTCTTTCCTACTTTGCCCGTGCCCAAAGCCAATTCTGAGTCACGGTGTGAGAATTTCTTTGAGAAGGATAGTTGAAATTTCCCCCATCAGCTTGACATTTTTAATTGCACAGCATGGTACAGAATTACTAGACTGAGCATAATAAGCCAAGTCAATAAGCCATGTAATACATATTTAACCCGAGGCTTCAGAAACCCATGTGTTTTTTTGTAGGTGTGTATTCTGTATGTGCTTTGAAGCTCAGGACACCCATAGCTTAAGGGGACTGTACAACTTTCTTAGTTTTATACAGGCAGACTTGGGAATTAATGGGACTCTCGGGCTCTGTCCCCACCTACAATTTTCTTGTGGTTGAGAAACGTTCCTTTTTTACTTTGCAGTACATGTGAGCATTAAAATACCTCAGAAAGAGCCAAAGAATGGCTCTGTTCTGTGGCTCAGTCCCCAAGGGGAGGCTTCTGACAGGGAAGATCTTTCCCTGTGTTTACACCTGCAGGAGCGGGTGCCCACATCCCCACTCTGCCTTTTAGGAGCTACTGCCAATTTCTGACACAAAGCAAATTACAGAGCAGAGCGAAGGCACTCTCTGCCCTAGAGGAACAATGATCTGAGTTTTATTCCCATGACCTTCAGTTCAAACACGCATTAAAGCTTTCTGGAGATGTCTCAGTTTGGGAGCTCACGTGCCCCACCCTGGGGCTCCTCTGTGCTGGCTCAGCCCCATGAGATGGGGATGCTGCCATTTCCAGCACCTTTGCCAAGACAGAAGCTGCCATCCTCCCCAGTCCGTTGGCTCAGGGCAGACTCCTTGATCTCCATCAGTCAGTGTGAGCAGGTTTAGCAAGGTTCCTCCTATGTTTAAACTGTTTGGGTCAACCCTGTCTCATTTAAGCTGTGATAGGTAGAGGGGAGCTCTCATGAGCATGATGTGAGAGGGCAATAACCCACAGGTGAGGACGTGTTTCAGTGATGACGTGTGCTGGATATGTGAGCCCAGACACGGATCAGCAGGCAGACATTGCCTGGGAGGAGGACATGGTGCAGGAGTTGTTAAGCACTTCGGGGAATTAGTAAATAACAGTGTCTGGGAGGTCTCAGCCTGGTGCATTCAAATCCCTGTTAAATTTTAATCAAATCAATGGCTTGTTGACTTCTGTGGGACTAATATACACCTCAGCTTCAGACTGTATTTAAATGTTCCACTGGATTCAGGATCGAAATCTTCATTACTACTTAGTTTTTTATGCTGTAAGGCAGGTAAACATAGTGAAAGCTGAAGGTGATAACACCCCTAACGTGAACATTACTAAACTTGCTTTGAAGGAAACAGGCAATTGCTGCTCAAGACAGAAAATGAACCATCTGTTTTGAGTAAAAACAGCTTTTATGGTTTCTTCTTCTTGCTCACTTCGGACGCTCCACCATTGCTGTGTTTTATTTGTCTCACCTCTGATTTTCCTCCATTTGTTTTTCTTCCTTGTTTCTCTGTTCTGGGAACTGGAGTTAAAAGGAAAGTAGAGACCCCTTTAATCTGCAGTGTATGGAATTAACCAGGACAACCCCCCTCTCCCAGTCCTGCTATTTGCCAGCTGAGTGATAAGATCAACAGAGCCCTTGTTCCCTGCTCTGTCCCATGTGTTTTCTCTTCTTCTCCTCTCTCTCTATTTTTTTTAACCTGTCACTACCTCTAATTTCCCATGCACCAGTGAACAGCAGCCAGTGGTGCTTGATCTAGCCACCACACAAGAAAAGCTTTTATACAGGCTGCAACCCGAGCTCCTGCAAACACATTGTGAGCTTCCAGCTGGTCAAGGTGCAGCTCTGCTCACATTTCCTTTTATCAGAGAGCTGCAGGAGACTGTACTAAGCAGACTATTTACTCTTGTCTGTAGGCAGCCTTGCTGGCCTGTGTTATCAGAGGCAACTTATTATATTGGAGGCGGCCACCCTGTAACTAAACATGAGATAAGTTCTCATGGGTAAAAATTATTTGTTCTTTGAAGAATATTGTAAGATCATACACAGTTCATTTAGTCAAATGGACTTGCAGGAGTCAAGCAGCATCAGATTTTCTCACTGGTACTGTGTATTTCCTTTCATTTTTAGCCTTCCTTGGCTGCATAGCTGGGCATCCAACGATAGTGAAAAAATAAAAGTGCCAGGATCTATCCCTACAAACAGACACTGCAGGGTATGATAAGAAAGCATAACCACCAGTCTTAATGCTGCTTGCTTAATGCTTAGTGTTTTTAAAGAGGACTCTGAAAAGCAGTCCAATCCTCAGCAAAGCCTGGCACCGAGCATTACTTCTCTATACAGAGCAGGAAGGAGGAAAAGATAAAACACCATGAAAAGGCACAAAGGAGTAGAGGAAAACCACATGTAAATGTGCAGGAGGACCATGAAAAGGCTGTTAGGGCTGCTTGCTTTAGGGCTTCCTCACGACTGTCTGCTACTGGTTGCCAATGAGTAGGCAAGGAGGTGGCTAGGGCTTGGGTGTGTGTCACCACCCAGCTGAGGAGACTGCTTCTCCTTCCCTGGTGGCTGCAGAGGAGGGCACTGAAGCTCTGCCTCAGCCTCTGGCGTCCAAGCCCGTGCCCACTTACTTATTAACCTTACATCCTGTATACTTAGCAAAGAAACATAAACATTTTGCAGCATGTGGATGTGACAGGCACTTCCTCTGTAAGATCTTCCCAGGGAGTTCTCATCTAATGACGCATTCCGTGGTGCACCTCTCACAACTATATTATGTAAAGCCTGAATATGCCACCCTCTCAGATGTGCCAGCTGCAAGAACCTCATTCAGATATTTCAGATATGACCCATTTTAAAGTACTAATTAAAATTGGATGAGTTTCATATCTCCTCCAGCATTAGAAAAGAAAAATCGCAGCACAAATATACATTTCATGAATGCTTGATAAAATACATGCAGTAGGCACAGAGACCAGGCACTTTTGAGAAAATTAAAGAACCTAGAGCAAGTCTTTGAAGTCTGACCTTCAGAGTGTATAATGATGCACTGGATGACAAAGGTGATAATTACCAGAGTGGGACAAAATGTCTCTACTTGAGCATTTTTAGCTACACTTTGGCATTCTCCACAAACATCTTTCTTATTAGAGGATTTTCAAAATTATTATATCAGATTTTCCAGGTCTAGTAGAGAACACATGAAGCTCTGCAATTGAAATCTCTCTCAGGGCACCAGGGAGGTTTTCCAAGATGAGTGCTGCAAGAGATGGACATGGAATGGTCCATTATGAGTTACAACCAGGTCTATACATATCACAGAAGTCACTTCGCCTCCTTCATGCTTGAAGATAAGACACTGCATTCAACCTGTTAACACCAGCATTGCAGGATGATTTTGAGACTCAGTACCTCCTTCTTACCTTTCTTTTCCAACCTCTTTCAAACCACTTTTCTCAACTTCTTTGTCCTCTCCTCATACCTGAAGACAGTCAGTTTCCTTACCTAATGCCATAGCATTGGCTGGACATATTTCCCAGTCTTTAGCTACGCGGAAACAAGTTTCAGATTGTGTAGTTTCCCTAGCCTAGATTCCAGAACTGAACGTAAGTGCCAGGTCCTTGGTGAAGCAACGCTGCTGTGGTGCAGCTTTTACAGTGGCACTGGTTCTCACTGATTTGCCCTTCTTCTCACAGGCCTTCACATCCTGCTGAGTCATATGAATCTTAGGGATGTCCTTTGCACTCTGCATGAAGTGATTCATCATCTGTGTGTGTGTGTCACCACACTAAGTGACGTGCTTTCTGCAAACTGGTATGGCACAGGGGTGGCAATGTGAGGTGTTCTTCCTAGTTCTCAGGAATTGGACTGAGAGGAGGACAAAGCTTTGGCTCCTTGCTGAGTCGGGTGCCACACAATTCTTGTAGCCTCACAGAAGTGTCTTCAGGGCAGATGTGGTTTTCCTGTCTTGGGACACAGTGCAGGCCCTGAAGTATAAGGTCCCTATGCGTATCAGCTGTCTTGTGGGGGCTCAGCTCAGCTCACTAAAATTGATAACCATGGCAATGAGTTTTACACATATCTAACCTCTCCTGTCAAAAATTTGGAAGATGATTTATCCATGCAATTTGTGAATTGTTTTGCATTCTACACATCATTCAAGGCTATATTGTCACTTTCCCAAATGCTGAAAAACACCCCAAAATATCACTGATCTCCTTGGAACACCTTGCACATTTTTGCTTAACTTTTTCACTTGACTGATTAATTTGCCATGGTTAGTTTGAACATGTCTTTCCACTTCACTAACTGCACTGTAACATGCAGATACCTGAATAATACATGGCATGATTAACTGTGAGAAGCTCCCAAAAGCCAGTTCTGTTGCTGGTAGAGAGATTTGAGTGTAGTTATCTGGGTGACCTAAATCATTTCCTGAGCTCTGGCTGCTAAGAGAGAGTGAATAAGTGATGGTATTATACAATCATGCTTTCCCTCGTGGTAGCTAAAAATGGCACCAGCCAAACACAGAACAGGTTTGTTCTGGGGTGTGGTGAGTTGTTTGCACATTCTCACAACAGTGGAAAAAAGAATTCTCTGAATGTCTACTTCACTGAATATTAAGAAGATTGGGCAAGAACTCCATCACCTTACTGTAGGAAGTGTTTGGCTGTGGTGACTGCCTGTGGATATTCTCTCCATGGTTTCATACTGAAGGGTTTGCAATAACTGTTCCCAAGTACTTCAGGTACACCAGCCACAGATGCCCTGTTGCAAACAGGGCAGCTGCATTAAAAGAACATACTATAAAGTTCCTGGCATCCTGAACTTCTACTGATATGATAGACCAGCATTTTTCAGATTTTAAGAAGTATTTTCTGCAGCCAAGAGATGCCAAATTAGTAACTTCCTAGAAAACCATTCCTATATGAGTAGTGCATATCACCTCAGAAACACAAAGGAAATAGGAAATTTGCTGGGGAAATGAGCATTTTTTACTGTGATAAGGTTGCATCAAATCTGAAAGCCCCTTCAGATGAGCAAATTTTGATGACATCTTCCAGTGATCAGGGAAGCTGCCAATCAAATAACTGTGGAGTTAATAGGCTACATTTTCATTTTACATTTCCTGCCTTCAGCAAATATTAAGGACTGGTTAAACTCTTCATTTTGGGAATCATGGAGCTAATGGAGGGATGAAATAAAAGGTCCATCTATTACCAAATATATATATATATTTGAGACGAGATCCATTTGTGTTGCTAAGTAGTTCAGTTGTACTAAAGCAAGTTGTCCCCAGAAGAGCACTTCATTCAGGTCAATGACCTGTGCATCCCTGGAGAAGAACTCTGAACATTTTGTTTCCAGAACCTCAGCTTATCACAGAATCAGAGTTGCAGGGGTTAGAAAGGACTTAAAGAGATCATTGAGTCCAACCCTCCTACTAAAGCAAGAACCCTACAATAGGATGCACAGGTAGATATCCAGACAGGTCTTGAATATCTCCATAGAAGACTCCACAACCTCTCTGGGCAGCCTGTTCCAGCACTTCATCACCCTTACCAGAAAGAAGTTCTTCCACATGTTAGCACAGAACTTCCTATGTCCAAGTTTAGGCCATTACTCTTTGTTCTCTTTCACTACACACCACTGAGAAGAGCCTGGTCTCATCCATTTGACTCCCACATTATCCCTGCAGTTATTTATGAACATTTATTAAATCCTTTTTCTGTCTTCTTTTCCCCAGGCTGAACAGACCCAGGTTACTCAGCCTTTCTTCACATGGGAGATGCTCCAGGCCCTTTATCATATTTGTGGCCTTCCACTGGACTCCTTCTAGGAGATCCTTGTCTTTATTGAACTGGGGAGCACAGAACTTGACAGAGTTGATGTTTTTTAAATGTGTAACATTAATTTGGATTCATGGAACAAAATGAAGGGTCCCTACAGTGCCAAATCCAGTATTCTGCTGCCTAATTGTGGTTGTCCTCGTCTGTTTTTACTCCTCTTGGAAAAATAAATACAAGTTGTAATCTTACTTCTCCTTTCACTGAAATGATAGAGTGCAGTCAGATGCCCCAATGGCTGCAGACTGCACTGCTACGTTTTATAAGAAAGCTCTCAATGTGGTCAAATCCTCCAAACTCAATGAAATTAAACATTTCAGTGTTTCTAATTTTGATTTTGTAGGTAAATAAAATAAAATCCATTTATATTCAGGATTGCCTACATTTCCACAGTGAAAGTTTTCTTTTCCTAAGATGAATATTTTATTTTCCTGATAGTTCTGAAATAAAAGTTTTGACTGAGTCTCCAGTATGATGCATAGCATGTCAATAGTTAGCAATTCTGTGATTATTAACTATTTAAAAGGAATCCAGATACTGTGAAGAGTTTATCAGTGTGACCTTTCTCTTTGTCTCACTGCCTAATTAGGAACATGCCTCTGATCAGTCTCTACATCAACTGGCTTTGGCGTTCTGTTATGTAAATCTGTGGAAGTGGCTACACATATCACAGTGATTATTAAATCATTTAGATCTGCAAACTACTGAAATATTTTTGTTTGTGATATTCATTTTAATTGCTAACTGAACAGCTTTAATGAGGGGAAATCCATGATACAGCATTTGTCTGTCTGCTTTTCTCCCATGGTGGTGAAACTCTCCCAGGAAAATCACCAAGGAATTCTGAAGATAATTTGCTCCTGATGGGCTAGGCACACAACAGAGTGGATAGAGAGGTGATAAAATCATGATGAAATCGTCACTTGATGATTTAGAAAGTGCATCAGGTTTTAAATATTGTCTGTGTGTCTGTCTCTCTATCTGTATGCCTACCTATTCTTTCATAGATCCATATTGCTTTGCAGAAAAGTGCCAGGTTTTCCTAATTCTGAAGAAGGGAAGAGAGTTAGCATGCAGCTGTGCTTTGCGTTCAGGGCTCTTTGTGGTATTTTTAGGTTGTATGAGCTTTTTATTAATTGTTAGATCAGAAATTGTATGAGGGACATGTGTTTTCATATGTCTGACCAAAACAATAGATTAATTAAAATTCAATTAAATTAAAAAGGAGCAATGTTGATGCACTTCACAGTTTTGCAGCATGCTTGGAAAGAATGGCTCTTACCAAAAGGAGAATGGAAATATTTGTCATTGTGAACTGTGCTCTTATTGATTTTTTTTAAAGCTAGCTTCAAATCCAGACAATCATTTGGTGATCTAATGATGTACTTTCCCTCCAGCACTGCTAACACAGAAGCATTAAAAGAATAGTGAAAGCCTGCACAGCATATTAAATATTGAAGCCATGTTGAGCTTATATTTTCAAATATGGCATTTATAATCAGGAATCCAAACCAAAAATCTCAGAATTTTTAATTTCCAGCTACAGGAGACAGATTGCAAGAAGAAGAGGTCCTATCCTCATTTATGCAAAACTGCTTCTCAAAATGGCCTTACTCCACTACATCTATTAAAAATCCTTGCATGCCTTTGCAAATCTTGGTCCTACACTTGTTGGCACTGAAAAGTGGCTCCTCCTTCCTTTTTGCAGAAAGGGAATAACTTTCACAACTGTTCATGACTTTAATGAGGATGGCGGTTGAGTAAACATTGCCCAATTAGAGATTAAGTTATCTAGCAGTATTTTGAGAATGTTGGCTTCCTTGAAATGTTTGTGCTTTCTGTCTTTTCCATAGCAATCAGTCATTTCTTTATATCTTGCAGAACACAAACTTCTTTCACTGCAGAAGTATTTTTGGTTCATGTTCATTCAGTATCAGACAGCGTGGGCACTTCAGGGCACAATGCCCACGGGTGTGGAAAGCACCATCCTACAGCTTTGGGTGGGATGTGAGCTTTGTGGATGTGTTCACTGCACAGCAAAACAGCCTGCCTGATTCCCACAAGTATGAACATTTGTTCCAGTTACAAGTTTCTCCATTCTCAGCTTTATGTCTTTGCCCAAAGAAAAGGAAGCCAACTAAATTGTTGATTTTTCTTCCTCAGAAAGTGCGCGGATTTTCTAAAGCCAATAAAATAACAATACTGATCCATTTAGCCCAGCATCTTATCTTCAAAAGTAACCAGGTCAAGAGACTTCAGAAGGAGAATTAAATTTGTACTAAAAAGAGAAGACATGAAGAAGGAGACAAAAATCTCTCAGAAAGACACTGCATAATTTTTATTAGATGTTAATAAGTGCTATTAGAGTCTTTTTAAATAACCTATTATTGTTACAAACCCTTGTTTCTATTAAAAATAGAGTGTTATTCTGTCCCTATAATCTCTTACATGACATAACATCACATATCTTCAGTCAAAATGTTTTTTCTACTCCTTTGATCAACAATTCCCTTTTAAAATATCTCCTCTTAGCTCCGTCTTTGATCACCTTTGATAGACTGCTACAGTACGGACGACAAGTGCATTGAGAAGAGCAAGGGAAATCTCAGGATACAAAACATATTTATATGAAGTACAACATAGACGTATCTCCAAAGTAGAAAGTCAAATAAAATGATATACATTCGCTAGTGCAAGGAAGTGGCAGAAGCAAGGAAAATTGTCTGGTGTCTCTCTGGCACTGCAATTTATACTTTACCTTGAGGTTTCAACAAACAGCTTTTCCATAAACTTTGATGGCTAGAAATCAATAATATAGATTTCATCTGCAAACAGATACAATCTCTTTTCCTTTATGGGAGGAGCAGCTAATACCTCAGGCAAATACAGTGCGTGACTTTCAGGTGCGTCTAGCATATGCCATGGGGAGCATTGCATAACATTGCAAACAGCTTTATTTTCATAAGCCCAGTGAAAACTCAAAGGAGGAAGATTGCTGGGGAAGGACAAATTCAGAATAAAATGACTTATTCATAAACAGTTTATGAAAATAATGTAAGATTCTGAGAAATGTTAACAGAGAGTATTATCTGCCAAGAAAAACAGCTGAGTACATCTCTTGATTAATTAACAAGTCACAGGCTTCATTTTAAATCACAGAAACATAGAATCATAAAATCAGAATTAGGGAATTGTAAAATCAAAGAATATCTTAGGTTGGAAGTGAGCTGCAAATGCTGTCTCATGCTCAACTTTTCATCCACCAAGACCCTAAGTCCTTCTCTGCATGGTTCCTCTCAATGAGTTCTCTCAGTCCGTACACATGTCCAGGACTTTCTCAAATCAAGTGCAACACCTTGCACTTGGTCCTGATGAACCTCAGTAGATTCATGTGGGCCCGCTATTCAAGCCTGTCCCAATCCCTCTGGATGGCATCTCTTCCTTTTGCCATATCAGCTGCACCACTCAGGTTTGGTGTCATCAGCCAACTTGCTGAGAGTTCATTGTCTATGTTATTGATAAAAATGTTGCAGAACACCTGTCCCGAGACAGACCCTGGGGGGATACCACACATCACCAGCATCCACATGGACATAGAGCCATTGACTGCAACCACGGGTTACAACCTTCCAACCATTCCTTTTCCACCAAATAGTCATCTCTTCAAATCCATATCTCTCCAATTTAGAGATAAGGTTGTGGTGGGGGACCATATCAAAGGCCTTGCAGACTTCCAGGCAGATGACATCAGTTGTCTTCCCTTTGTCCACTGATGCCATCACTCCATCAATTGAAGGTCACCAGATTTGTCAGACATGATTTGCCCTCGGTGAAACCATGCTGGTTGTCTCAGATCACCTCCTCATCCCACATGTGCCTTAATATCTCTTCCAGGGGGATCAATTCCACGATCTTCCCAGACACAAAGGTGAGGCTCACTGGACCACAGTTCTGTGGATGTTCCTTCTCCCATTCTTAAAAATGAGAGTTATGTTTCCTCTTTCCGTTCACCGCAGAATGTGTCTGATGACCATGACTTTTCAAATATGATGGACAGTGGTTGGAAGCCACATCATACAGTTCCATCAAGACCCTAAAGTGCATTGCAGATTTTTATTTCCTATACACTATTATTTCAGACTGATACTGCATGGAATTCCTATCTGCTCCACTTCTTTTTTTCCTCCTTTTTTGTTTTCTTCTTTCTTTCTTCCTGTTTTTCCTTACAGTTTACTTTAAGAGACAAAAACTTTCCCTTTAACATCAACATGAGATTACTGCATTTTGACGTAATTTCAATTTCTTTTTGTCTCCTTATTCAATTTGGAAATAAAGATAGCGGTGCTTAGCAATCTGGGGGGATGTTAAAAGTTCCTGGATTATTTAACAGATAGACTTACAGTTTGGAAAAGTAGGAATAAAGCAATATATTTTGGGAGAGGACTTGTACCTGTTTGAAAAAATATGTATCTACAAGTGTAATTGTCTTTACTTCCACATATGATGCAAACAGTTTTAAACATGTTTAATCATGGTACATGTAAATTATAAGACCTGTCTTTTTTTTTCCCCTTCTTTTAGACCATAGTGTATTTGTGAAAACTGCAAACAAACCATGTTCCAAAGTGTCTTTCACTGAGTGACACATTAACAGCTGCCTAGTTGCACATTCACATAGTAAGATATTATCCAATTTTAGACCTAATATGAAAGCTTCCTTTTCAATGCATTTTTACTGAAATTACCAGTACACAACTTTCCTAGAGAAAAAAAATCAATGAAGCTTTATATAGCACTGTAATAGCTTATAAGGTATTTCTCTGACTGAAATGCTAACAGATATTAAATTTTAATATGATCAGACTACAGAAAGCATATTCATATGCTGAGGCTTTAAGACTAAGGCAATACAGTGATTTCACTCAGTAGTACAGAATGCTGTGCTTTCATGGTAAAATGAGAGCTCTCTAAAACCCTTCTCACATCAGTTCTGTCCCTTATGTGCAAGAAAAAAATGGTTACGCATTGGATATCCTTTCAAAATATTCCTTCAGCTTCACTGTTCACTTCAACAAGTAATAATTATATTCAGCTTTTCCATGGAAATTTTGTATTTTGGAGCCTATTTCTCTGTGGGCCTTTTGCTCTGGGTATACTGCTTCCTCTGCCATGTTCTGTGATGTTTTGCTTTGACATGTGGTTGTTTCTCAGGGGTAAAAATGTATTGATTTGTATAAATAATTTGTGAATTGGGTGAAGAGGTGAGTTTTAGTGAGAAATTGTATTCAGAACATTCGTGAAAACATGAAGTCAATAAAATCTATGCTTTTTTGTGAGATATTTTTGCTGGAATTTTTTGACCAGTCTTCTGATTTAGATATCTAGGTTTATGTACATTAATGACTAACATGTCCTTCCCCCATTTAACACATTCACTATTGTTTTTAGAAACAGCTCTTTCCTCTTTCATTTCTCAAAAAGACAAAGGTGGTTGTAATCAGACCTTGCCTTTCCAACAATTGCTTCATTTTTTTGGCTTAAGGCCCAGGTCTTTTCTGAGATAGTAGCAAACTGTTTGATCTTTCAGATTCTTCTCCTGTGTTGTGCTCTATCAAAGGGATATACCACATGTCACCATGGCTCAGTTAGCACTGCTTTAAGCTGCAGGTTGAGATTTTAAAACAACCTTAAGAAAGGTGAATGAAAGCAGCAGACAATGAAGAACTTGTTCTAGACAGCCACTCTCTCCATAAGTTAATTAACATGTCAAATGTTGGGTTTATCTTTAACTAACTTGTCTATTCCTAAAAAAAGTGTGTTGTATACGTTTCACACCTTGTCTTCACATCAGGGTACCACTGTTACACCACACTTCCTAAGCCCCATCTAGCCTAGGGCTACTCAGCCCCTTTCTCCAAACAGGGACATTCCACCAATGACTACACTGGTTCTTCAGTGTTTGCTCTCAACAAACTGAAGCTCATTTCAGTAATGAATTAATGGGGATTTTTGGACACAGTAGTCTCAGTAAGGGACTGAAAAAAATCACAATCTCTTCCTAAAAATCCTTGTGGCGTTATGGCTTCACACACTGAATTCATGATGACTTACTGAGTTATGAATGCCACTGGAGGGTAGGATTCCTCTTGTCTACCTTTAACTTGCCAGAGGTTATTAGTCCAGCCTAATCTAGTCATCTAGCTCCAGTAGTGATTAATTCCTCACATCCAAACCTATCTCAAGATGGGATAGGTCACTGACAGCTAGCTTGGGATGGAGGTTAAAGTCAGGTGAGATGTGTTGTGCTGCTGGATATGGTTTGTGTTAGCCTGTCCCAGTAACAAAGCAACACACCTTGGCTGTAAACTGCCTACAGGCTGGGCTGCACCACTCCTCAATGTGAGCAGAGTGAAAGCACGCACCTGGACAGTCACGGCAGCTCAAGGACAAGAGCTGGCACGTTGTGCTGCTGCAGCCTCATTATATGGCTGAACCCATAGTACCAGCATCTGTTTGTAAAACTGTCTTTGAGATACTTCTGATAAAGAGAGTTATGGCTCTGCAAGGTTGTGAATGCTTTTGAAATGTTACACCATTTCAAATAGCTCAAGTTATTATCAAATGTCTTAGCAGCCCTCCTCTTGGCTCCTCATGCGGCCAAAAAAGCCAAACATCATAGAAAGGCAATATCTAGTCCCTGTGACTTTATTAAAACGATTTTGACATCAGATTATTTATTTATTTAACTTCAGAACCTCATCACACACACACAGTAGTGGACCCATCCTGACTATCTATAACAAATTCAAACAGTCCAGGTGATCTTTCACTTTATCCCTGATGCATTTTTCTTGCATCATCACACAAATGAAAATCCCATCACCACAGCTACACCTTATCCGTTCCACAGTCTGAGAGCTTTCCAGTTGATCTCATTCTTCGTGTATTTAATTGTTTGACAGTGCCATTGAACAGCCTTTTCACTTTTTTTTTTTCACCTCCTTGTGCAACTACACTGTCTTATCTCTTGCTTCAGATGGATTTGTTGATATGCAGAACACTTCTCCCAATGGACTACAGCCATTTGGTTACATATTTTGTTTCCTGTTTTGTCATCTTTCTCTGCATTTGATTTCACTCAGAATTGTCTGTGTTTACTTCCTGTTCTGATTGCATTTGTTTTCTTCACTTTATGCCTCATTCCTGATCATACGGGCAAAGTAGTAACCCTGACTGCTCATCCACCATCAGTTTGTCACCAGCTGTGTCTTCAAGTTCAGTCACAACAAGTAGAAGCGCAAGGTAAAGCTGTGAAGGCTTCAGGAAATAAACATTACGGATACACAGTAATAAAATACTTGTACTGGGCAGAGTTTATGTTTTGCAGTCGTGTCCAGGACCTTATCATACTACATGCTGTATACACCTACAACAAAACACAGCACTTAACCATGGTCAGGCACACTGTGTACTCTATGTCCCTCAAAGCGCTCCCACCTCCTCCACTGAAACATGAGCTTGGATGAAGAACACATGTGAAGGAAAATATAAAGCAGAGGACTTTACAAGGTCCTTCTATTTCATGTCGAAATTCAGTATCTGAACAGTCCTAAATGTTTAGATGTTCTTGATCAGGAAGTGGGAATTTAGAAATTACACATCAAAATGTGAAAGTAAAAGAAACCAAGTATTTCTAAAGGGTAAATAGGAAACTAGGACGGATTAAAAAGTCAGGTAGCTGTGGCTCCTTTCATCTGAGAGTCCCACTCTTAAAACCTGTGGGTACCTGGAGAGCCATTTCAGCTTGCGTTTGCAGGTGAACTTAATAGACTAATGTTACTGTTTAATATTTGATGACTACATGCATGATAAATTGTCTGCTTCTTAATATCACTTTCCTGCAAAAACTAAATATTGATTGCTGACTTGTCCCAGGAAGATGCAAGCTTCATCCTTCCAGCAAGCTCGGGAGGTATCTTGCAGCTGGGTCCCACACTGAATCACTTCAACTGTGTTTATCTTTCCAGTCCTGCTCCTGCAATGCTTGTCCTGTTTGCCAGAACTGGACTAATTTGGCCACACTGAAGTTCCCTGAAGGTTTACACTCTATTTTAAAATTTGTAATTTGCCATTTGCTTTTCCAGAAGTTATGCTCAGAGCTCTTAGCAGAGAAATGAAATGCTGCACAATAGCTCTGAGAAACTTCTCATTTAAGTGAGCTAAAGACAAACCAAGGATGATGATACACATATCAAGGACGGCAAGAGCAAATAATGAAAAAGGACATGCTAAGTTATGCAAAAACAGCTATGTACATGAAACGGTGCAGTTGATCTCTAATATACATAGTAAGCTTCTGCTTAACTATTCACCTCCTTCACTTTTGTCTGCATGTTTAATTTTCAGTTTCCTCAGGGTGAAGGCAGATAAAGATTGAACGGAAGGATGTGTTTGGAAACATTATTCAGGAAAAAAAGAAAAAAAGACTACAGGAATGAGTAGTGCCTTGTGTGATGAAATGATCTCACTGCAAAGGTAAACACAGAAATACTGTCACTGAGGACACACGATGAGCAATTCAAACTGATGAGTAACAGTGGAAGTGGCTCAGACTTCTTCTCACCAGTGAGAAAAACAGTGATGCAAGAAGAGGTTGGGTTAACAGAAAGAAGCAAGGCCAACATTCCCATCAGCTTGCTCAGTTGTGCCTGCTTCTTCACATGTGAGACTACATCTTGCCCCTGATCAGTTCATCTAGTGAATAATCCCACGTTTTCATGGGTGACTGTCAATGATTACTGCCCCCTGCTTCTTACTGCAGCCAATGAAAAAGAATATGAAATTGATACTCCTGAAGGGCTGTTGACTGAGGAGCAAACTGAAATCCAAACAATCAAAGTTCTTTGTTTTTTAAATCAAATTAATTGCTTAGGCAATCCAACTCCTCCACAATTGTGCAAACTAATTTCACAGGAATTTATGTCCCTTGAGGAACTAAACTGATTTCTGGATATGGATATTTATGAGTCACTTTCATCCAGAGGCTATTTTGTTTCTGACACTGTTTTTCTGGTATATCACCAGTTGTATTGGCAACAATATCCTTTGTCATAGAGACCTCTCTGGACTGAACTGTTACAGCTCCCTGTGAACAAGAGGGATGGTCCTAATTCCACTTTGCAATGTTCTACTTAGGTCAGCTCAGTCTACCAGAATAAACCTACAAGAAATATGACCCAGTCACTAAAAATCTCCAGTAGTTAGAGGTGTCTCTTTGAGAGCAATGCTACGCACTGTACTTGCTTGCTTGGCTGCCACTGACATAGACTGGTCTTTGACAAATGTTCTTGGATGCTTTTACAGTTCTTTGTTCAGAATGCACCAACATCTACAAACCACGTGGAAAGGCCTTTTTCCAATCACTACGTCCTTGCAGAATTTCTTTCTAACAGTTGCTTATTACTGAGAGGTAAATGAGGAGTGGTGAATTGGTAAATTGTGGAGTTTAAGAAGCTGTTTATACTAACCAGTTCAAGAGCAGAAGCTTGCATGTCCTTTCTTCTGGAAGAAATCCACTAGGCATCATAAAATGTAAAAATGAGGGGTTAGGCGCTGGAACAGGCTGCCAGGGAGGTGGTAGAGTCACTGTCCCGGGACGCATTCAAAAAACATTTCAATGTTGCCCTGAGGAACATGGTTTAATAGGAAATATACATGATAGATGTACAATTGGACTGGATGATCTTGGAGGTGTTTTCCAGACTTGGTGATTCTATGGGGCTATACAACATGCATCTCAGTGTTCTAAGGTTGCTGGCTGATGTGGTTGCTGAGCCACTCTATATCATATTTGGAAAGTCGTGGCTGTCGGGTGAAGTTCCTGGTGACTGGAAAAAGGGAAACATCACTCCCATTTATAAGAAAGGGATAAAAAAAGATCTATAGAACTACAGGTAAACAAATCTCACCTGGGAAAGTCGTGGAACAGATCCTCCTGGAATACATGTTAAGGCACATGAGGGATGGGCAGGTGAGCCGAGACAGACACCAAGGCTGACTGACCAATCTGGTGGCCTAGACTGTCCTGAAGGTCCCTTCCAACCCAAGCTATTCTATGACTTCTATGATATTCATGAGCTACACTGCTCCTTTCTCTTACAGGCAACACTACTGGTGAAGGCTTGCCAAAAAGATTTAAGTGCATAGAGAGGGGTAGGCACAAACTTATCTTCGCTTTTCAGATTTGCTTTATAGCCTGCACTGATGCAGGTCAGCCAAGGATCTCATCCTCATCAAGGATGAGAGTTACTTTCACTTCTTCTATTTTGTGGAAGAGCTTTATTTGTACAGTGAGCATCAGTTAGCCCTTCGGTTGCATTCAAACGCTCGTCAATGTAACACTTGATATGAGCAGCTTAGACCACGCCAAAATGGCAATTCTGCAGCTGGGGTGTACAGATCCCTGGTAAAAGCTCACTGTACACAATCATGATTTCTGCTGCTCTCTTCACAAAATGTGTGCACAGTGAATTAACATCACATACAGTGAATTCTCTCTATGGAATCCAGTCAGATGACATCCTGTCAATAAGATTCTGGAGATAGGGTTATTCCAAGCAGATCTTCGGATTCACTGAGTCTTTGGACACTGTCTCTTGCTAGTGATTTATGTAATACTGCCTGCAGGACACAGTAGCCTTCAACAGTGTGTAAAATCAATGATAAAATCAAAGTCTGGTAAAAATACATTCTTCAGAAATGAACTGCGCAGCTTTCAGCCATATCTGGAAAGAAAATATTAAAATACTGTGGCCTCATATTTCAAATTTACCTTTCATCCTCATCCCGGGGTCTGGGTAAGGCCAGACTTGCAGATTTATTCAGAGAAAGTAATTGGGCAGTGGGATTCACGGGGCATTTAATGACAGTAATGGAAACAGAAAAACAGAAGGATATATTTGCAAGAAAAAAAATTACTCTCAGCACTCAATAGTACACATCTTTTTATATAGATATATAAATACAACAACTTAGAAAGCTGCATAGCCAGCACTCCATTCTACAGGTTTAAAAAGATGTACAAAACTTTGCAGGAGGCAATGGCAGGAAACCCTTCTCCCAGGAGAAAGTTTCTGCTTAACGCCCTCTGATGTATGTTTGCATGGTTTCACCAAACACGAGGACTTACCTCCCTTAGAAAAGTAATACATGTATTATAGAACAATCTTTATTTGTAACTTACAGATCTATGTACAGTAATATTTACAATATATTGTAAGGGTTACAGTCTCTATATCTTTATTGCAAATAATAGCTTCTAGGTAATAAAAATGGGACTTTGTACCTTTCACATGTTATGTTACAGCTGCAGACATTGCCCCCTGTCACTGGGTTGGAGCACTTTGAAACACTTCAGTGTAAAACTCCGTTTGACTATCTTAGTTTACGCAGTTCAATAAAATCATTCAATTTATGACTTGACTTTGCCCTCAGCCTCAGTTTGAGGCTTCCCAAAAGAACGGCAATCCAATTCCGTTGCTGAAGTGTCTGCTTTTCCTCAGCAGCCTGCTCTACCTCAGTTTAGTATTAAAGCTGAAAAAAACCAAGCCTTCCAAGTCATGTCTTTTACAATGAAGTAGTAAAAGCACCTTGAGAACTTCTTTTGAGAAAGGACAGGCAGTGGCTAACACTAGCAAACTTTTCTTATTTGAGAGAGATGACTGAAGCACCCAACAGAAGAAAGGAAAAGCCATAGCATGTAACAGTAACAGGAGATGAGTGAAGTACTGAGCTTTAGAATAAGCACCAAATCATCCATCCTCTAAAAGAGGAGAAACGATTGTCATCTGCTTTTCCTGGCACACTGGGAGAAGTAGGTTATTAGCATACCCAGAAGAGATTTTTAAACAAATGAATGTAAAGCTTATCAGGGAAAGATCTTAGGTCCATATCTTGATGATACCTTGAGCACTCAGGGCTCCTATCAAAGCTTGAACAAAGCCAGGAAAATTTTGCCATACATCAGTGCAGAATGTCACCACAATCATGTTAAACTGTTCAAAAAGATAATAAAGTGAAATTAAAAATATGCCAGTTCTGGTTTCACTAATCTCTATCATACAATCTTTGCTGATTTTAATAATGGCTGATGTTCATTACTTTCAAGTCAATTAAACACATTACTTCCCACCACTGAAAACACACTACCAAAGCATCTTCCTTCTTTTTTTCCCTAGCACTATCATCTTAACTTGAAAGCTCAGTGCTGCTAAACTTAAGAAGCCAAAACAAATGCAAGTTTGAAAATGAAACAAAAAGTCTTCCCCGTATACAAAACAATTCTCTTGTATCATACTGGAGCACTGATTTGTAATGCAAAAGACTTTTCCTGGACTCTGAACTGTCTGCAGTTAATTCATATTTGCAAAGAAAAGTAGTCATCAGCCTCTGACAAAAGCACTTAAATACTTGTATGTTACAGTACCTCACACAGTGAGCATGAAAACAACAGATGCAGTAGGTATAATAAACCAAGTCTTTGTACCTTTAAAAACTGCACCTTAGTTGCATAAACCATATTAGCAGCATCTTGAGTTGTAGTTTTCTAAGAATCATCCTATAGAAATAATGTAACAAATGCACATGGAATTTTCATTATTTAACAAAGATATCTCCACGTACAAGCTTCCCTCTAAGCTGGCAGGGGTTCACTCATGCAAACTATTTGGTTTTCTCTTGACTCTGAAACAGGTTTAACAATTATTTTATCAGGAAGTGTTATCTACCTACCTAGACACTTTCAGACATGTAGACCTTAGTATGTGACACTAGAGAATGAGGGCAAGCGCCCTGCATTCTCAAACAGTTGCTGTAATTGCAAACTACCATTCCAGCGATTGACAAGCATATTTTAGACATGTGGAAAGGGAACCCAGCCATCTTGCTGTGAATTTAACTGTTGCCAACTGCAACACTTGATGAGCACTTCAAGGCGACACTGTCAGTGTGCCACATTTGTGTAAGTTCAAATTGGAAACTGGGCCTCCCACAACAGATGTTTTCTAGGAGCGCCACTACGCTCCTTTGCCCTTTCCACTCAGACAGGTTTATTTATCAAGAGCAACAAACACTTTTAAAAAATGCAGCCCAAGTGCTCATTTGAGCTCTGCTTCCACCTGGCTGCTCTGGCAGCTGTTTTGAGCCAGAAGAGGCCCAAAGAGATCTATGCGACCAAGCAGGAATGTGGAGAATGAAAGCTCCTTCTGGACCTCCCACAGCTCACGTCTGAGGGCCAGCTGAAGGCCAGCACTGTGAGCAGGAAGCCAGGCCCAAGGCAACACGGAGCTCATGCCTAATCTCTGCAGGAGGCCCAGCTGGAATCCTAGATGCGTGGCTGTCGCTGGTGGGCCTTGGTGTGACCAAAAGGGCAATAGCTTTGATTGGTTTTTACTTCACATCTTTTTTAATGTGTTTTTTAACATCCAAAGAAATCCTTTGGTCTTAGATACTCTCCAGTGAATAATGACAGACTGGGGTACCTGGGGCATGGCCAGCTAGGCCCGTAAGTTACTGCAGAGGCCCCACTAACTACACTAGTTATCCAAAGTACTTTTGAAACCTGTTTTGTTTGGCCAGTTCAAATGAAGCATTCTAAATGATAATATTGAGTGAGGTGCTGTCTACGCTGGATCTTATCCCACCAGGACATCTACCTGGCACAGTCCCTAACAGGTTCTCTGGTCCGCGGTGCAGGAATGCCAGTGTCAACAGTTCACAGGCTGGTAAAACCATGACAGCCAGCGTATCCATCCCATGCACAACACCTCTCCAGACCCACACTAGGGAAGTTTGGTCTTGCATAGCCCAGTATACAGTTTTCTAATGCAATCCTACAAGCCAACTGCTCACTCACAGTGCATAAAATGTAGGGTGTTGAGCCATGAACTTCCAAACATCGTAATGAAACTCTCTCAGGTAGCCTGAAATGTTGCAAGCACAGCAGCCTGCGTAAGTGTGAACTGGACCATTCTGCAGCAAGGCAGCCCTATTTTTCTACTACCTGCTTCTTGGAATTGTGCTGCTGAAAAGATTTTGGGCAGTGTTTTAAAAGCTATTTCTCTCCACTGGTTGAGAACACAATAAGACAGAGAAAACTAGAAAGACACAAGGTAGTACAATGTGGCTTGAATACCGTTAGACAAGGAAAGGCTTGACAGAGATTTAGCTTACAATGTGTTTGCCATATCTCCCAGACAAAGCTGCCACAGCTAGTCCTCATCAGCCAGGCAAACACTGAATGATGCCAGCATGAGCCCCGGTCAAACAGCCCTCACAGGACTGGGCCTTTGAAAAGCTGGGTGGAGCCAGCTTGCCTGCAGGGTGACGCCTGGTCCAGGGGTCATTGCCATTTCACCCCTACTTTTTTTTCCCATCCCTACTGACAAATATTACTGGAAAGAGACGGGCGTGTGACACGGACCTTCTGCCACAGCCTGGAGTGACATCCTGGGGCAGTGACCTGATGCCGGATATCCACGTTAATGGCACGCTTTGCTTTCCTGGGACTTTTCATTTCCTGCTGCCTCACTGCAGCACAGTTCATGATCTCCAGTTGTCATCACTCTCTCGGATATCCCTGTGCTTGCAACAAGAGCGAGGCTGCCAGAGGATGAGGGCAAGGGAAAGAGGCAAGAATACTGAACTTGGTCCAAGTAGACACGAGCCAGGTGAGGGAAGAGTTTCTTTCTGTGTCTTGTCTTGTTCAACTTCCAAGTCAAGAATTCTGACAAAAGAGGAAAAAAAAGTGTAATTTGTCATTTATCATGTCAAACAAGCATTAGGTGATATTCTAAGGCTTTTATTCAGCTGTTTATAGCTATTGACAATGCAGCAAGTTCCCTTCCCATGTGGTCTCCACTCAAACAACAAAGATTCTTGTAAGAATACTGCTGAAACTTAAGGCCAAATAATCCTGATTCAAGCCAGGAAGGAGAATGCACAGTAAACCCCTTTCTTGGAACTGGGCAAGGCTTACAGCAAAAGGAGCCAGCAGTACTGAACTGCAGAGGTGAATTCAGGCAACATCCTACCATGAAATAGCAATGCCCATCTCACAGAGGACTTCTGTGTTTTGAAGCCCACACTTAGATTCCACACTCATCGCTCTGATGAGATGTGTCAGGTAATCCGATCCTTCAAGTAGCTGTTTTATTTACAGTGTCCCACAAGGCCCCAGAGAGCTCATGAAAAATTAAATGGAGAACGTAAAATATGAATGAGATGATCACCAACCCACAAAAGCTATGTGGTTCTCAGAAGGTATTTTACACATAATAAAAACAGGCTTTAGCTTCTTTTTCCAAAGAAGGTGAAACAATTTTCAAGCCTCTTTGTAAAACAAGGTGCCTTCAGGAACGTGTCTCAGAGCTGCAAAGTCAAATATGTGAATATAATGAAAAGATTCAGGTTATCTAACTCGATGCTGTTTCGCCAGAGAGAATGTAGAGCTGAAGGAAAAGATGAACATTTTGGTATACATTAATATAAATAACCATAACTACAGAACTGAACATGAGAGCAACTGATGACAACCACAATGTGCTTAAATTCTGCCTGGTGACTGTAATATCTGACTTACAGATGACCCTATATTCTGGGTGCTGCGCCCTGGCATTTTCAGCTGACTTCTCTGAACTTCTGCTGTATGGCCTAAACAGAAGCAGTTTCTCTGATTTTAGAAATTACCCTGGAAATGATCATAGCCCCACTACTGAGGTGTCTCAGCTGACAGTGAGCCCTAGTAAGTCTGAAGTCAATACAAACACCATGGATAAGCCAGACTGACAAATTCTGATGCCAAAGAAAATTGCTGCCAGTGTAAAGCATTCTCTTGGGCCCCACTCTGATCTCAATTTAAATGGGAGACTGCACTAGGGGTACAGAACAGCAAAAGGAAAATCCATCCTAAAACGTGTGGTTTTTAGATAGTAAAGTTACTGCAGAATGACCACGTATGCCACATGGATTTCATGAAGATCTTTTCAAAACACTGCTAGGCTATGGGCTATGGGTAGCACACTTTCCAAATATCCATTTTGCCTTTGATATTCAAAAACACACTGACTGAGCCTGTGTGAGCCACTGCAGAAGAGCTTTCCCCTTCCTGACCTGCCTTTGCCCCAGTGAAGCACCCTTCACTGAAGCCCTTGGCCTCCACAGCCTGCATATTCTTCGGAGCAGTCCCCAGCATCACCATCTCAACAGCACTGGACACGCTCAGCACCATGCACATGGATGGCAGAAGGCTCAACTACACCTTCTGCAGCAGGCTCCAGTGTCCTGCCATGACAACTGCTGCCCTGGCCCTGCAACCTACCCCTAGAAAGCCCACATGGCAACAGACAGGCTTCTATTTCGCCTTACTTCGTGGAACTGTGGTTGTTTTCATCACAAGGCTCCTGTCTGTAGTGGAAGGGGGAAAGCTCTACCTTCCATCCTCAGCATGGGTCACAACTGGCCACCTGCACCATTTGTGGGCATCTCCCTTGCCTTTTATCATAGAGGGATGTGGAGAAATGGTGAGCAGAGTCCTTCCTTCTCTCTAACTTAATTTGGGAAAGGATCTGTCACATAATAACATTCTTATCTATAACGGCTTGAAATATTTGTGTGAAAACATCTCTCTCTTCCTCCTCCCTCTACTCATTAGGACTTAAATATCTTTGTGAAGAAAATCATTTATAAAATTATCCAACTTTCACATAATTATAACAATTTTGAGCAAGTGAATTGATTTTTGCATTACATGGACAAAAGGTATTGGGAGTGACAGCTCTACCCCCACTTAAGAAGGAGGCTCAAGCATTATATCACTCCATGCTCACAGGGCCCACTATCAACCGCTGTACCTACACCAAACGATGTTCTTCTCACGCACCAATTACAAACTGTCAGAACATATATATGTAATCCTTCATATCAAGAACCATTCATGCAATTTTTAAAGACCACACTGTAAGCTGTGGTACTTACACTCTAAGGTCTTCAGAAATATACTCTTATCTCTGAAACCATCAGTACCAAAGGCCTCAGGAATAGTTCTTTTGAGGAGATCAGATACAAAATTAGCACTGCTTTTATTAAGTCCAGGGTATCATATTTCACAAGCACTTTGTTCTACTTCTAACTAGGTGCCGCACACTTGTATCATTTATCTTGGTATAACACAGTGAGGTATGCCCTGTACAAGGCAAACCACACAACTAATTTCTAGCCATTGGGACCATGGTGCATGGCAAAGCCCACTTCAGGAAAACAGGACAGACAACACATTCTAGGGGATCACCTGGAGCAAACTTTTATGGTCCCAACAACAGCAAGCTGTGGGGGAAATAAGTCTGATAGCAGTGCTAGTGGCTTAGCTTCGATACCTGATTTTTGGGGGTGCCTATGTGTAACAGAGGGGAACAGGGACAGAAGAGAAAGTAAGAAGGGAAAAGCTGCAGGATTCTTGTATAAATACAATCTACTCCTAATTATTAATAGTTTCAGTTCAGTCTGTCATCTAAGCTACTGTAATTATAGGTTAAATACTTTACTAAGATTTTTCTTATCACTTAATATAGCAGAAATTACAGGAACCAAGCTATTTACAAAGCGGGCAGTGAGCAGACATCCCTCATAGACACTGACGCTTCGATTTCTTCTATGGGGTGTGATCCCACTCTGGCAAGCTGTACTCACTTGTTTGCACTTTTTTTCTTCGCAGTGACCCAGATTTCTGCTTCGAAAAACGTAGTACTATGACAACTATCATATAAAATACAGGCTCCTGTCACTTCTCATAAAGAGGTTTAAAGAAACTATGCAAAGTCTACTGCTTGCTAAAGAGGAACGAGAAATACATAAATCAGCAGGGCAAGGCTCTGCACACACCTTGCATTCGCCAGGCTGCAGCACACGCTGCAGAAAGCCTTCACGCCAGTTCCTGGATCGCTTTGCTGCTCTCCTTGGCTTTCTTACAGGTGTACAGCCACTTGATGATGCGGGCGTTGCGCTCGATCACTGAGGTGCTGCTGGGGACCTGCTCGGTGAGCTCGTCCTCCAGCAGCCCCTCGTCCCCGCTGTGCCGCGTGAAGTCGCTCTCGGATGTGGCCACGCTGATGCTGCGGATCTTGAAGGAGACGTTGTCGGACACCACCGAGAAGTTCTCTCTCCCCAAATCCTCGATGACCTCTTGTTCCAGGCCACAGTACTTGAAGAACGTGTCAAACTCGGAGAACGACTTGGAGTAACGAGAGCTGATGTCCGACTGGGAGCGATGGAGACCTCTCCTCTTCACCTCCTTGACCTCTTCAGGAGGTGCAGGCAACGTGCAGGGCTTCTCACGCTCCGCAGTGCCCGGCTCTTCGGTGCTTACCACGCTGCCTTGCTCAGCTCCACAGCTGCTGGGCTCACAGACGGCGACTTCAGCCGGGAGAGGCTCTTTGCTCTCGGCGGCCGCGCTGTCCTCCATAATGACTCTGGGCACCCCAGGGGAAGCCAACTGCTTCTCCTTGCCAGGCCCCTGGAAGAACCTCCTCACCAAGCTGCCTCGCGAGCCGTCCTGGCTCTGCCCTCTCCCCAGCTCGCACTTCTGGCGGTAGATCACCAGGGAGTCTGGCCGGCACTGCCTCCTGGGGGTGCTGCGCCGGGCGATGGGGGGGCCGTGCTGCAGGGGGCCCCGCCAGGCGCACCCCGCCTTGCCCCGCTCCAGCGGCTTCGTGCCCTTCCCTCTGCCCAAGTCCCTGCTGGTTTTGGTGCTCTCCACCGAGCAGGTCTCGCTGCTGCACTCCGAGGCCGAGCTGAGCACGATGACGGGCTCCTGCTTGGTGCTGATTACCTGCTGACTTTTCACATACTTGGCCTTATCGGCTGCCAGCCTCTCCGCCGCGCTCCTCCGGCCGGGGTTGCCGGCCCCCAGCTGCCTCCGGAGGTACTCCGGCCCCTTGTTGAGCAGCCGCGCGCTGAGCGACGAGTGCAGGTCGGAGATGGCGTGCATTTTCACGGCCCGGCTGATTTCAGTGGGCATAGCAGCTTCAGCTCCGCGGCTCCCGCTTCCAGTCCCGGGCGATTTAAAAAACAAACAAACAAAAAAGCGAAGAAACAGCCCCAAACGCGGCGTGCGCTCCTCCGAACACGGCGGGGAGCCGCGCTGCCTGCCGTGCCCGTGCCCGCGCCTTGCGCGCCCGCCCCGCGCCGCCCCACGCCGCCGCGCACCCACTCGCGCTGCGCCCTGCCCCGCAGCCCGGCCCGCCCCGCCCCGCGCCCGTCACGGCTCCGGCCAGCACGCTTAACCAGAGGATGCGAGAGCCTCGTGCCCTTCCTGGGGCATCCACAGCGCCGGCAGGGCGTCTGCTCCCCGCCCTCAGCTGTGCAGTGCGAGCGCGCGTGCAAAATGTCACGGAATGGCTTCACATTGAACCGCTTCGGGTCAATCTTTGCCCTTGAGGGCACGCTTCCAAACGGGCAGGGATGCAGTTCTGTGTGCCCTGCACACAGCCGCTTCCCGTGCTTCAAATGCCTAGTGTGAAGCATGTGAGTCACAGCCATCACCTGGGCCGGTCCTGGTACCCAACGCTGCACCCAACATTTACTCACGTCATCTTGTGGGAGATACATCTGCTTCGTGGTCACTGAGAGCAGAGCAGAGAGCTTTATTTTGAATAGAGAGAACAAAAGCCAGCTTGCATCTCTGAGATTTTTCACTCTCAGCTCTTTCATTTTGTTTGTTTTCCAACTCGTCCACAATTTCAGTGGGATTTATAATGACAGAACGCTTTTGTGATGATTGACTCATGCAATATTTACCATCAGTAAATTGCGGCAAACATGTTTACAAAGAGAAAGATGGAACACACAAAAAATTATACCAGGCATCATTCATGCCAAGGAAACATAGGTCAAGTGCTGGGTATGGATCCCACCCCACATCATATGTGAGCTGATGGTGGCATTACTCAAGCTTAGGGTAGGAAAGCAGTAGCTCTGTGCTCACACCCCTCAGGAGATGTTCACACCCCTCAGGAGAAGAATAAGAGGTGTTAATAAAGGTATAAGTGCAGTTGATGCCCAAGCAGTTCATGCACAGATATGTGGAAGCGTAGTTAATATTGTTACAAGTTTAAATGCTTCATGAAAGGCTGGGCTTGCAGAGAAGGATAAATTCTTCTGATAACAAATCTTAGCAAAAAGCCAATAGATGTGATGAATTTATTAATGAGATCAAAGAGATTAAGGTTTTGTTCCTGTCTTCATGCTGACAAATTTTGTCTCAGTTTTTTCCTTCAACAGTGTGTGGTTCTGTGACGCTGTGTAATGAGACAGCATCTATGCCTATTTCTCCACACATCTTCACATTTTTTACCTCAGTTTCTTGTACCTTTAATCTCCAGGCTCTGAGAAATCACAAGAAATCTCAGATGTGATTTGTTCGCATTCATTTGAAGTAATGAAAAGAATGAATCCATATGAGTATCAATAACGAGTGGCTCTATTAAGTAATACCAATTCATGTCTTTACTAAGACAACTTTATTCACTCCTTTCCATATGCAAAAGCCACTAGCAAGAACAGATATTATATACTTTTGTCACTATACAGTAGCTTTATGTTTGGAGCTGATATATATAAGGATTTTCTCTGCCACTTAACATTTCTCATGCCTGGAAGACAAACCAGGGCATTTTTCATTAAATGCTTTTTTCATCTTTGAGGAATTTCCCCTCCTTCTAACTGAAAATGATTGAAAATATGAGTTTTGATTCTCCACAAACTGCACGTTACTACAATTTCTTACACTTTTTGCACCTGACTTTCTTCCTATGTGAGACACTTCTTTCCATGTGCTGTGATGGTAATGACATTTAAAGTGGGAGAGGAATCTTCCCAGGACCAGAAAATATTATGAGCAGCAAAACTGTTCAGGCTTGTCTGCCCTGTGGTAAGGTACATTAATATAGCAGTTGGATTACTATGCGTTATTTTAAATATGTTTAGGCAAAGTATTTAGGATATTTAAAATTTGCATTATTTGGATTATTTATATTTAAGTATCTTGGAATTGGCTCTTACCAAACACTCAGCAAAGAGAGAGTCATTGTATTTCTTCTTTCCGCAGTGCTGAGTGAGATGCCGTGCATTCTAAGAGCCCCACACCAACCAGCTTTGACCCTGGTCTAGAGAACCAGGGCTTGGCATCTGTGCAGCAAGGATTCTGGTAGAGGCAGCACTGCATCAATCCTAAATGCTGTGCTTTAGCCTCTCCCACCACTGCCAGCTCACTTAGCATCTTTTCCAAATCTCATAATTCCAGGTTGTTTGGATCATTAAACAATTCAGCATCACAAAATCAATCCAACTTGTTCATTACTGTTATTAGTCTCTCCTCCATGTATATAAAATTATTATTTATTATTATTTATTACATCCCTAACAGAAACTCCATGTGTGTCACTTTCCAGTTGAAGAAGTGTCATGGATCTTCACTGATTCCATTTATACCATACTGATTCATTTCAGTGTACGGAGAGGCTTATTAGAACATGAAGAAAAGCGATGGAATAGCAGAATGAGAGCAAGAGACAGAAGGAAGGACAACACTTGTTACAACATTTATTACTCCAGGCACTCCTAGTGGGGAGGACCCAAGCCATGACACTCTCCTATCCCTCTCCCGCCCCTTTAGCTCTGTAATGTACCCAAGCTCCTTTTTTCAGACACCTCTGGCATGCCTAAGACTTGTGGAAACAAAAAGTCCAACCTAAATTTTGGTACCTAATACATGTGTTTTAAAATGTTGAGTCTGAATGTTTTGATTTTAAATTTTAAGACCAGTTCAACAGGTTGTTTTGAGGAATCAAAATCACTGAATGCCTTATGAAAGGATGAGGTAGAGCTGGAATGTCCACAGTAAAATCAGCTGCAATGTTGAAATCCTTAATGAAGTGCTTGCATTAAAACAAAATGCACTCAGTGGAAGTCTCTGCTGTTGCTTCTGTCACATGCAAGCTGGATAAATGTTCCCACACTCTTTTGTAACCATGGCCATAGCTTGCAGTTCTGAAACTGCACCCCTCGGCGGCCACAAGCACTTCACAAACCAACAAAGCTTCTTTCAACACAGTCACTTCACCCAACATAGGGATGGGGTTGGGCACTTATTTAAGTACTTAACATTTATAGGCAGCATTGCTGCAATGTCTGTCACTCATCAGCATATTTATCCATGAAGTTTTCCCATAGGGAAGCACTGTTAGACTGGTCTCATAGTCATGGAAAATCCCTTTTATGTATCCTAAGGCTAAAACCCATACAGATTTCAACACTGTACAGATCAGATCCCTGTTGTTTTGGGGAACTTCCAGCGTTTACATGGCGCTGAATACTCAGAACTCTCTCTGCTATTTCTTTGCCTTGTGGATGCCTGTAATAATCATTGCAAAATTTTTTCTGTAACCACGCCAAGACATCATGTGTCTACCAATGGGCACAACTGCCATCACGCATCTCTTGCTGTGGCCAAGAAGTTGAAAGACACAGAGCATGTTTGCATCTCATGAATTCCTCTGCTTATTCTCACACATAAACGGTCTCGGAGTTCATCTATCAGATTAGGAAGCGCATAGCAGGTCATTGATTTCTGCATGTCTGTCATGGTCATTCGTTCAGACACTGACTGCAGGTCATTACTTGCCCTATTTTTCTCATTCATTTTTTATAGAATATGTTATATGTTTTATAGCAAGTGGTGCATCCAAAGATATTTACATCAAGGCTGACATTTAAGAGAGTGGTCATGGGAGTCCTGGCACTGCATCATTCCATAGCACAGCTGAGTATAGGGCCCTTTCCTCACTCTATTGGAAGAGCCCCATCAGTGACCACGCTGATCTCTGAGAATTCAGCAGACAAACTGTATGGTTTCATTATCTAATAAGCTCTAGCAGTGCTTTGGGCTTGGCAGCTTCTCAAGATCAGTCTGATTGCAAGGAGAATGGCGACACAGAACAAATCCCACCTGAACTGAGCTCCATTTATACATAACTGCAAAGAGATATCTAACCATCCCATATGGATGTAACTCCTAATGCTTGAAGAAATGCACCTATCAGTCAAACATCAAAACAACACAAATATCTTGTAGAGCACAGCACCAGAACTTGCAACATTTGAACATATGTAACATGTTAAGGACATCATCTTACTACGATTTCAATAATAATTTGGATGAGATCATGACTGCTGCCTTCCTAAAGATTTCTTCTGTCTATGCAATTGTGTAGACATAGCTAGCAATCTCTCAGTCTTCCTTGTCAGTGACTGCAAATTTTTGGCTCTTTTCTTATTTAATCTGTGAAGGTCTGGCTGAAGAGAACCATCTGTATGTACATTCTATAAATGAGCTTAGATCTGGAAGAGATCTAACTGATCTCTCTATCAGAGTTACCAGCCACTGCTAATGTGCCTGGTGATTTTTGTTTCTCAAGAGCTTAAAGTCTTTCTTAACATGTAGGTATGCAGCTCAGTTCTTGATGAATGTATGATTGTTAAAAGGAGACTGCTTAAGAACAGGCTACCTGTGAGCTCCAGAGGATAATTGCTTTTTACTGAGGTAGGCATGAGAAGCATGCAAATCTAGGGGAGCTGATAAGTGTGTTTGTATGTATTTCAGCAACTTTGCTGCGCTCCTCAAGTTCTCTGAAATAACAGCTCCTTCTGGAGTTTAGATGGGAAAAATGAGATAACTTATCAAGAGAGTTCCCCTGGCAAGGACAAACTTTTACACAAAATGATCATCAGTCACTGCATTTCTGAAGGCGTGGTGCTTTGTCCTTTCACTTTCTGAGGATTTTTGTTTTGTTCAGACATAGGAGGCAAACATCTTCCAAGCTTAAAAGGGAGCCTGCAGTCTGATCTCTATGTATGTGCAGAGGGGATATATAGGCTTTGTTTCCTTTGCCTAACTTTGGGAGTTAACTCAGGATGTTTACCATTCCCAGCTATCTTGTTTGGCTAACAAGAGAGTTAAACAGCATAGATGAGGGCAAATCATGTCTGGCCAGAGGGCCACAGATGTAATTCTGAGTCCTCAGTATAATTTTAATTAATTAGTGCTTGACCTTCTGTACAAATTCACTATAATGTGCAGCAGTTGTGCACATATACTAATTCTTAGTTTGACAGAGAATATTTGGTAAATTTCAATTTTGATTTTTGGGGAGCTGTGTTTTGACAAAATCTGAGAACATCTGTGTTGTAACTGAGTGACATAGTTTTTTACATTGTGAAATCATGCTATGTGCAACAAAGCTCATGAATGCCCTTCCCTTTGCACTTCAGAGTCCTAAATACACCCCAGCATCTCCTTAGCTTTGCAAGGTAACCCTAGAGCATTCCCATTACTCTTAGGATGACCTGACTTCAGAATTTTGATTTACAGGATTTATCTTGAAAGTGGTAACCGATTTCTTCTAATCTGATTGACTCTAAAGATTAAATAACATCTTGGATAATGAGAGTAAAATGGGCTTAGCTGTTCTGTATAATTATATTAATTCCAAAGCTATACAAAACAAATAAACATAAGCCCCAGTATTCAAGCCTCGTTAGGTTTATGTTGCAACAGCTACATTAAACAAAATTACAGATTCAGTCAGATCTTATCCTGCTGGTGTTGAAGCAACTGCTCTGGACAGGCTCACACAGTTATTCACTCTGTAGAGCATTTCTGGGAAGAACTGGTCCAAATTTCTTTAGCAAACAGATCCACCCCTGCCCTGCAAACATTAACTCATGTAGTATCAACCCTGGCTTGAGCTGGGGTATGTCCACTTCAGATTTGTGACAGGAACAAAAGGAAAGCAATTCTCTGGAAAAGTTAAACAAACACCTTGCTGCTACTTCCTCCTGTGACGCTCTCGTGCTGCCTTGTAAGTATGAATGGCAGCGACCAAAGTTCATGCAAAGTGCAGTTCCTGCAAGGCTGGGAACTGCTGAACTGTGGGCATTGATACATGGATCTTATCTCTTTCCCAAGAAAGAAGATTTAATAGGAAGAAAGGAACTAGAAGCATTATAAATTTAGGTCATTAATCCCATATGACCATTCAGTATCCAATCAGGAATTTATCAGACTTTTACTCGTGCATTTTTTTTGTATCTTCACAGGTACTGTTGGAATAGGAACCTTAGAATATCTCTATGGAACAACCTAGATGTTTATGGCATTCTCAGAAATTCTTTTTAAAAGAAGAATTAAAAGGAAAATTCTTTCTGGTTTTCTAAAATAAATGCCCATGGCTTCTGGGGTCTTACTAGAGTCTGAGCTGCATCTTAGAGAGGGAACAGGGGGAAAGTCTGTTGGATTTCTTTGTCTGAGAGTAAGTGAAATTTTACTGATGGACTCTATGCAATTTGCATTAAACCTCAGATCCCTAGAGTGGTTTCTGTGAAGGCTGCTGTGTAGGAGGAAGAGCTGTAGGCATGCATATGCCTAATAATATGATGAGTTGGCTTTAGAGGCTGGAAGTGGTGAGATAGAACAAGGCATGTGTTGTGACCTGCTGGCTCAAGTCTAATCCCACATTGGCTTCACCTTAGAGGTCCCCAGTTGCTCTTCTCCAGGACTGGCATTTCTACTGGATGCTGCTGGAGAGATTTTTCTCCCACAGCTTCTCTGGAAGGTGCACATGTGGTGCTTTTGTTTTACCAGGTCTGGCTCCTTCTGCCCTCCATCACCTGCAACCTACATGGCACTCCTTTGGAGGTGTGCTCTCTGGTATGTGTAGTTCACCCTGGTGGACTAAAGGTCAACCCTCACTTTTCAGATATTTTGGATGAAACGACCCCTCTTCTGCTCACAAATGGTAGTTACATCTCAGGGGCAGCACAAGAAGCTGAATCTGAGCACGTGGAGTGGGCATCAGTGTGGGTGCAGGACTGCCTTGCACTGGACAGTGTACCTCTCTGCCCTGGGAGCTGCAGATAACCCCATGGACGGAGGGATTTGTTGGTGTACACAGAGCCTACAGGTATGCTGAGGCTCAAAAAAGAGCAAAGAGTAGAATTTGCATAGACACGCGAGTGCAGGAAAATTCAGGTTGGAAGCTACCCCAGAAAGTCTGTAGCCCAACCTCTTGCTCAAAGCAGGGTCAGACGTGAGGTCAGAGCATGTTATGGCCTAGAAATAAAAATAATTTTGCAAGGGAGGATTCTATAAAGACCATCCAGATCTTGCAGAAAAGAAGAGATAAGACAAAACAAACCAATCAAACAAAAAAGAATCAACTGGTAATTGGAGATACTCTCGAACACCTATTTCATTTTCATTTTTACTAAGACCTCTTCTTTTCTAGATTTTACTATACTTAATTTTAAGTTTCTGCTTCACATATTAAACCAGTTTGTAAAGTGCCTAAAGTGTCTTTGGGCATAAAATGAAGAAATGATAACAGTATTAAAATCATCTGATTTGCAAAGAAATGTGATACGCTGTTTTCATGACCTAAAGTAAATTATTTACCTGCAATGAAAGTCAGCCTTCACTGGAGAGAAAAAAATGATCTCTCTTTGGGTTTCAATAGAAAATCTCAATTATTTTAGTCCTGATTGAACTTAAGAAGCAGACTTGTAATGTAGGCTGAGGAGGACTCATTTCTTATTAGAAGTTAAAGACTAATTGCAGATAGTAATTATAAAATGACTTTAAATTTCTTCTGCAAAAATAGTTTCTGTAATCACATTTTCTAACTGCCTCAAAAAACTAGACCCTCCCTGAAAAAACATGTTAAAAATGTTTTAGTGATTCAATTGTATGTTTACCTTCACATATCAAGGAAATAGTTTAATTATTCCGATCACTAATTTGGTGTCTGTGTCCATCTTCTTTGGAAAGTGGAGAAAATAAAAGTTAATGTGCAGCTCAACTGATGTAGTATGTTACAGAAAACAGGGTTAGCTAAAATCCTTTGGTTTAAGACTACTACTAAGTAATAAAATGACATATTTTTCATAGAATCATAGAACAGCCCATCATCGGGTCCAACCTTTTCATTATTTGCATCACAGATTACTGGGGGGAAAAAAATCCCCAAAGCCCTGAAATAAGTTCCCTGTCCGAGAGGTAATGAGATTCTGTGACTCTGCAATATGGAGCTTTGTGTACCTTGTGTGGGAATCTCCCAATGATCCCAACTTACAGAGCAAATTTGATCCTTCCTATTTTCTAGCAGTGAGCATCCCACTAACTGATGCACTTTCCCAAGGGGAGGGGTGGTTTATAAATGGGTGCCAACACAGCTGATCGTGCAAAATGTGAATGTTCCCTTGCATCTCCTGCTGCAGATCCTGACCTAGGGTTAACAGCTCAGACCAGCACAATCTCTTTTCCTGAGCTAACTCCCTTTGAGGATGAAACAGCAAAGTAAAACTGTTTGCATATGTTTTCCCAGAGAAGACCATCTTTCAGGGAGGGAAAAGTAACCACTGTCTGGGGAGTGTGTCAGCAAGGCACCAGTACTACACAGCCACAGAGTATGGGAGGAGGGAAAAACCCTGCCAATTCAGCCCCAGTCTTACTTGGTGTGCTTCCTTGTGGTGCTTGGAACTGCCCTCTGATCCGCTTGCAACAGAGCCAACGTTTACTGAACCATTTGTGAATCATTTGACACTTGCACAGACTTGTTGAGAACACTAAAGCCATCTGCAAGACCAAAATATTCTGCATTCTCTTCTTTCCCTTCCTTCTTGAGACTGCTGTTTCAGAATAGTTAAAATATAAGAGCGTGGCAGGGATTGAAGGTTATAGATGGTGAAAAATTGCAGTGTGTTCTTCTCATAGTCTTTGAATCAAAAATGAGGCCTTTGGGAACTACTATTTATGTTATGAACAGCTTCAATCCCCACTGTCTTCAGTTGGAGATAAGGATATGCAGCATCACACAAATTTGTTTGCTCAGAGATACAGCCGGACAAGAAGTAAAGATAACTTGCATTCTGATAGCTAGGCAGAAATATAAACACCCATTAAACCTTTACAAAGGTATTTGGAAAGAAAATAATACTGTAAAGATCTTAACTTATTTAACTGATTATTTTGTTTTAAAAGAATTTAAACTCAGTGAATTATTAAAGCATAATTTAGTCTCAGTTTAAGCTTTTTATAAGCTTAAAAGTACTGAAGACAAAGCATGCACACATTGGCATACTGTTGTCTTATTTGAGAGAAGTTTTTGTTTTGAAAATATTATCTAAGCATTTGTAACGCTGAATATGTAAACGGGAATCAGAGAGTTGGGTTGTCTCTCTGAGTTTTAATGTCCGCATTCCTCCTTTAACACTTCTGTGCTATTCTTTGAAAATGCTGAGATTAGACTTAGTTCACTGTTCAACTAGTTGCTGTAATATCTTTTTAAGAACTGTTGGGATTGAAAATGGGTGATTGAGAAGGATGTCAGCTGGTACAATCAGCTTTTAATTCCATACTGCTGCCCAGAGCATGAAAAGAATAAAAAGACACAACATCTTTCCTTTTCCAGACAAGGAAGACAAACAGAAGGCCATTTTTAATGAACACTTAAATGACTTCAAACATAGTTTGAAGTGGTCTAGTTCAGAACTTGTTAATTCTAGTCAGTGTGTATAAATACATTAATGAAAATTGCCTCTTAGAGAAGGGCACAGCACAAAGGCTGTGAATCACACCAATCCCACCTTACTTTCCAGAATTCTGCAGCAAAGAATGCATTTTCTTCAATATGAATGAGAATTCTCCTTCTCTCGAAACCCGGACTAACACTCTGTAGAAAATATTACTACCCTGATGGATGCTGGCTGTGTAATCAACTTCCACAGTGTGCACATTTGGAAATGTGATCCAAGACCATAGTTTACGCAACACACGTTCTTTGTAGATCAACATTAGAAATGATGTCAGTGCTCATGGAAGTGGGGGTTGCATTCAATAGCAAAGCAGCAGCTAGGTTAAGCATTCTTTGCCAGCAATATTCTTCATCCCTGAATCTGTTCTCTGTGGCTGCAGACAATGGTAAGGACTGTTAGATTATTGGCAGTCACTGGGTGACAGCTTTGTACAAGGGAAGGTTGAAGTGCTTTTACTGCTATTCATGATGTTATCTCTGTCAGAGAATATAACCCTGTCCATCTTTCTCACTCCCTTCCCTGTTTCATCTCCTGCTCTCCATTACCACTTCCATTACCCCCCCTCTTACCCTGTCACTGCCTCTCAGCTGGCTGTTGCCTGCAGGCCAGCAGCCTCCCCCATCACACACATGCTAATTGGGGCCTGATGAGAGGCATTTGCTTTCCCCTCCATGCTCTCCTGCAGTGTGTGGCTGCCCAGCTGGGTCTCTGGCTCACTCCCCAGCTCCATGTCTCTCAGCTCTTTCCTGGAACAGAGCAGATGTTCACTCCACTCCCCACGGAGACAGCCGGCTGCTCCCACTGCCATGTCATGGTCCCACTTGTGCTCGGTGCCAGCCAGATGGGGTGCTTGGAGTCCTTGACCTGGATTCTCCTCCACAGGGAAAGGTTCATTCTGCAGCGGACATGAGCGTTTTCTCAGAGAAAACAGGATCCCTTCAAGAACAGATAATCATCATACTGAAAAATACACGCAGAACAGTGCAAAGACTCATTTTCAAGTAGTAAATTTTCAAGAGTCTGAAAAGAGTCATATCCTCTCACTATAGGCAAGAAGGACCCTCACATGCACACACAACTCAGTTATAGCACTAATTCTTTGCTGTGTCTACATCAGTTTTAATGCAGTTCGGGTGTGATTACTTTTTTTTCAGCCAGATCATCTAATCTTCTCTTTTTATTGCATGTTGATTTGCATTTTAGGGTAATCTCAAATTTTCTAACTGGATCTTTTTAGATAAAGCTAGTCCTGAGCACAGTACATCCTGGCTACTAATGGGCCTGTTCCAGTGTCCAAATACCCTCTGGTGCAGAGCCCTTTACCAGTCTTCAACCTGGCCCTCCACTGGCACAGCTCCATGCCATTCCTTTGGGCCCTGTCTCTGTGACAGAGAGCAGAGCTCAGTGCTGCCCCTCCACTCCCTGTGAGGAGCTGAAGGCACCATGAGGCCTCTGCTCGTCCCCTCTGCGCTGCACTGAGCACACCCAGGGACCTCAGCGCTCCTTATACATCTTCCCCTCTAGACCCACCCCCATCTTCGTAGTCCTCCTTTGGACACTCTCTAATAGTTCTGTCTCCTTGTACTGTAGTGCCCAAACTGCACATGATGCTTGAGATGAGGCCGCCCCACTGCAGAGCACGTAACCCAGTCAGTTCTGGCCCGACGTTCCCCAAGATGGCAGCAAGAAACTGAACTTCAGCCTCTCATTTCAGGATTCCTGTCAGATCTGATCTTTGTTCTCAAAGCATGTGGTTGTGAGACTGTGTGACAGGTGTGTGCTGTGCCAAAGGGAGAACATCTTCAGATCTTTCCTGGAGATCACAGCAGCTTCGCTCCAGCTCTGCTCTGGAGGCAGGATGCTGCCAGGAATATCTAGTTCAGCTGCATTGCAGTTCATCCTTAGGAGCTTCTTTTCTGCGTTCTCCTGTATTGTTCATTCCATGGAAAAGATTTCATTAAAAACATTGTGTAGGGAATGTCAACTTCATTGAATGAAGTCACTAAAGTTACGTTTTTCTTGAGAGATGAGAAAATTTATGTAGGTCATCATTGACCTTTAGTGCACTGTTTGTATAGCATATTGTGTTAATTAGGGCCTGATCCCAGCTTACTTGCAAGCCAGAAGGAACGAAGCACTTCTGACAAGTACAAGGAGTTCTCCGGAGTGTGTGGGTTGGAAAGGACTAAGTGTAGAAGGGGGAGAACTCTGCCACCACTTAGTTTTTCATTTGTTTTTAATGTTAAAATATTGCAATTGGCTTTAATCTTTTTATCGCTTAACCGTATCAAAGTAGCTAAAAATCATAGAAGGCACTGAAAATTATGAACAGTGCTTTCTTTGAGTTATCTATCCAAAGTAAATTGCTCCGCTGGAATGAGACCAGCAGAAATATTAACTGATGGACTGGTGTGAAGCCAACTTATGCTACGCTGTCAAGCCAGATGTGTAAACTAGCTCTTTCTGAACAGGGGATGCATCTTAGATCTGCAACATCTGGCATGTAAGCTGAGGGGAAAAAAAAACATGACTTAGTCTCTGTTTCTATCTCCATTTTGTTTCAGTGAGCCTGAAACATTGCTCTGAAAACAATGATTTGTACACTTAAAATGTACAAATGGATCAGCTCTACTCTGGATGCTGTGTGAGCATATTATCCAGGTACTGGGTTGAGCAAACTTGCCAGTCTTGTGGACACACCTTGTGAGCTTTGCACACATCCATTCTTTTCCAAAATTCACTGAGCTGAATGAGACAAAGGGCTTTCCAAGCAAACTGTCTGCCCGAGAATCTGCACGAATATGGCACCCTAGATCACCTCCTTGTAAAGGGACATCCTGAGGGAAGATCTTCAGGCTTTGTGTTTCTGGAAGATAACTGCTTCGTTGTCATTGAGATATAGAACTACTCAGAAAAAAAATTCCCTGTTTGGGAATTTAGGGATTGATTGGCATGCTTTGTTACTCAGGCTTTCACATATGAGATAGTTATGTTTTCAAGAGTCAGATTCTTCTCCTTTTGAGTGTGGATGCTAGTACTCACCAATAGCTATTAAAGGCCTGAGGTTTGGGAGTGCAGTATAGTACAAGATTTCTCTTGCACTTGTTGCTAGTAACCCATCTGAGAAACTTGGGATATTCATAACAGCAAGTGCTAATAGCACATGATAAATGCATCAGAACAAAGCACAGTACTGCAACTGTTATTGCCGAGCAATAAGTATTGCAATTTACCCTTGTTACAGCAGTTTTTTATTCCTTTAGGTTTGCCCATATATCTCATGCAGCTCTGCTTTTTAATACAGTACAGATTATAGCTGCCTGGATACGCTGAGTGCTTGGACAGACGATGATAATGGTGCATTTTGCCTCTCTCCAGGCTAATGTGATCCTCAATTTCTCATACTGCAATACACTTTCAGAAGCCTGAATCATGCAGACTACAATATGCAGTACATTATGTAAAATGCATTATGACATCTTGCTTCCTTGAGCTACTATTTGCCATCTTCATGATTTTTCTCCATATTTTGCTTTCCCCAAAAAGTTATATTCCTTAACAATATATCTGATCTTTTGTATATGGCTGGGTTTTGCAATGACAATCCTAAACTGCTGTCGGCATGGTGCCCTTTTCTTTACATCTGTTTGCAGTTCCCTGTAATTCCTTGAATTTATATTTGGGTGGTAAAAGGCCCAGGTAGTTAATTACTTTAAAGACATTTTGAGTGAGTATACACTACAAGAAAGTAGAGAAGAATGCCAGGAGCTGTCAGTTTTCTAATCATGGTTTATTTGAGCAGCATAATTAATGACATTCTTTGGATACTTAATTCCTCACTTTTCTTTAGCTGAGTCCTGACTAGATGATATGACCACCAAGAATCCATTCATTATATTCTTACATTCAAAAGCAAAATACACCTTTAAATAGGGTTCAGACACATATAAATCATATTGTGTTGTCAAATGGAAGAAAGTATAATGTATCCGAAAATTGAGAAGGATGGAAAACTGGTTTCTTTCTCAGCCAAGTTTATGGGTAACATACACAACTGTATAATGGCATGTAGGTTTCATATTAATGATGGTCTACATGAAAATATGAGGCTGAATTTAATGAATACAGGAGTGTCCTTCTGCTGGCAGGGGCCAGCAATGGATGCATAGAGAGCACATGCAGGAGCCTGGCAGGGACACTGCAATATGTCTGTCTTCCTCTGGAATAAGCACGCTTGTTTTCATCAACTAAAAGTCTGCCCACATTGTGCTTTTCTTTAACTGGACCAATACTTGTTGACCATGAAGCTTTCTCCAGCCTTTCTGGTGTTTAATGAAACTTTCAGAAATTCTTCTGGACATCAATATTTTTAATCAGACAAGAGAAAATATAAAAAAAAAACCACTATAAATGTAAATGTAAATGTAAATATAAATATAAATATGCACCCCAAACCACTGTAAATACAAATTAGAAGTGTAAGTAATGTCTTCATAAATACAGATGTAAGAGACAGTTTCACAGAATGCACATAAAGATTGCAGAAGTCAAGTTAAGTCTTCATGCCGTAGAGCGTAGAATGGCAGGAATTTCAAACTGGTATAGAATTCCACCATGATTTGGCATTTAAGTTGTGAATGTTTAGCTGTGGGCTTTAATGAAATATGTATTAGTAGAGCATGAAATTCCTACAGCAAAAGTAGCATCTGTGTTTACTGACTGTTGTCTATTACTAACACTTCTGAGGTTGCAGTACCCTTACATAGAAAACACTATTTTCTGTGATTTGACTAAATACTTGACATGTGTTGTTTTGTTGTTTTTTTTTACTGTAGAAATTTAAAAACAATTTATGAGAGGAGCAACACATTAAAAGGATCTCCTAACTGTTGTTCATTTCACATTGCTAGAAATAATGCATAAGAGAAAATACCAGCGTGTTACTTTTACACTGACAGCCGGGTCATAAAACTTGAATGATTCTATAAAACTGGAATTCTTTTTGAAGATGGTAAATGGAGCAATAACAGTGTCTAGCAGAGATGCTGTCATTTTACTCTTGCCACTTTAAAAAATGCCTACAATATTCAATTTCTACGCCATTTAGATGAAAAGCTGGGATGGATAAGTCAAATTGTATTTACATGATGTACAGTAGATGTGGGAAAATGTATATGACAAAAGTACCACTGTGTCTTTCTCTGGTGTTTCTGGGACCTCATACAGAGTACCAGATCTTGGCAATATATGAAGACAACTGGGCCGAAGAGCCACTGCCTTTGTGTTGCTGTCTTCCACTTGTCTCCAATAGCATTTAAAGTAAGATGTATTATTTTCTACATCTGGTCTGTATTGCTCCCACACAGGGAGAAAAAAAGAATTTGCTTTTGGGCATTTGGAAGTGCTCTTGCATTGCTTGCACCTGAGGTTCCTATTTTCTATATTTCTAGTCAGTTTGAATTCACTGAATTAAACTAAATTATTCTATTTTTTTTTTGTGATTTTACAGGAACAAGTCATAACATCTGCACTCATGGGAGTATGGAAAATGTTCCCATCTCCTCCCCATCTAGGGGATGATGACTCTAAAGTTAGACATGGTGGAGGAACCATGCTCATCTTCTGGCTCTTCCCCTAGTGTGATGTAACTTGCTGACACCCATTTTTAGATCGTTGTGTTTTATTAAACAACCAGCCTTAAAGACCAACTAAAAATACACACTACAAAATCTACCATTTTTGTACATGGGAACATGAGATACTTCGCTTTTCTGAAGAAAAAAAGTAATTTTCTCTCATCTAAATCAGTGTGCATGCTCCCTATGTAGTACCTTACTCTGAAATAACAAATGCACTAAAATTTACCTACACCGAAGTCCCATTGGCTTCAGTTCGTGTTTTAAAATTAAGCAAGAATAGGCACTTTCACTGTCATCAGTATGTCATTATGTACCCTCAGGAACTCTGCTGCTCAATGAGATCATCTTTATTTTTTATAAATAAATAAAAAATTCATGATTAAAAAAGAAAAAGATTTTGAAGAGCTGTGAAAGATGAGTGACATGACAGGAATCAGATTTGCCAGTTCCAGTGAGGATGCTGAGTCATGTGAAGAGGGACAATGAGGGAAATAGGGAGTTACTAGTCCAGCTGTGTTTCAGCAGCTCCTCTGAGGATCAACCCATGTTCCTGGTCACAGTGCTCAGTGTGATGAGGCAGCTCAGCAGGTGTGTAGGACACTTGGAATCAAAGAGAGACAGGGCTACAGTTGTTATGTGGTGGCTGCTGCTTCATTTTCATCATTCCTTTTGACTAAATATTTAGAAAATCTGGGGTCTAGCCCTGATTTACATCATGAAACATATTTCCTTTGATTGCTTCTCTGCTCTGGATTGTGCATTCCTCAGTGCACCCAGTTGCAAGGAAGGTCAAAGAGCCCTCCTCCTTCACATTTACCTTTGTGAACATCAGTAACAGATTAATCCATGTTTAGAGCCCAGATCATGGTCTTCATAAGGGATTAATTTTGCATACTTTTGATACCTTTTTATACCCATTGTTATTCAAAGTTGGCTATGAGGAATGGCTGAGGCAGCTGGTCTTGTTCAGCCTGGAGAAGAGAAAGCAACAGGGAGACCTCATGTGCAACCTTCCAGTATTTAAAGGGAGCTTATAATCACAATGGAGACTGAGTTTTTACAGGGACACGTAGTGATATGACAAGGAGACAAGGAGAAATGGTTTTAAGTTCAAGGAGGGAAGATTTAGAGTAGATACTGGGGAGAAAATTTTCACTCAGATAGTGATGAGACACTGGAACAGGTTGTCCAGAGAGGTTATGTATGCCTCATCCTTGGAATTATTCAAAGTCAGACTGGATGGGGCCCTGGGCAGGCTTATCTAGCAGTTGGCATCTCTGCTAAAGACTGGGGGTTGGAACTATGTGAACTTTAAGGTTCCTTCCAACCCAAGTTTTCTTTAATTCCATAACTACCCCCACATCAGAATATTTTATTGGATCAGGCTAACAAGCTTTCAGCATGCAACTTCCCAGACACATGGTGTAACTTCTACCTGGAAGAGAGACACTGGAATTGCTCCAATGGGCAGAAAGATTCGGAACTTTCTGTGTGTTATAACACAATATGAATTATATTGAAGTAAAAACAGAGAGAAAAGGGTAACTTCCCATTCTGTCTTCTAGGAAACCCATAGATATGGACAAAATCAGAGCAAAACACAGCTCTACTAGCTTACAAAATAATAATTAGTTAACCTGGGTCCATTGTTTGACTAGTTGTCCGAAGTATGATAGAACATAAAAGCTAGTGCAAAGCTTTGCAGTGATAACAAGGGAGCGAGACAAAAGTCTTGTTAAACACAGGCTAGACAAACCTTTTGATCTTTGAAGTCCAAGCAGACGAGAGTTCGGTGCAATAGAAACTGCTTGATCAGTTGAGAAGGATAAAGGATGTCACAGGGATCTCCAAACCTCTGATTCAAATGTGTGGGTGATTGTATCATTTTGTTTTCCAGGTAGCTGAAGTTATACCCTGATGGGTTAACACCTAATGAGTTAAAACAGCTAAATTTTCTTTTTTAGAAGAAAAATGCACCAAGATTCAGAACTGGCATTTGAGCAGTGTGTAAAATATAAATGTTGATATGGTGTGAATAGAAACTAGTATTATGGGATGTAGCCCCTTCAGTGCCTTGTTTTGACAGCTTATCCCTTGGAGTATGCATGAGTTGAAAGTCTTTTGTACAGAGGCTTTTTCCTCAGATGCTGCCTTAAGGGAATGAAGAATTGGTTTGCAGCAGTGGATGGGGAGCTGAAGGTCAAGATTAAATTCTGTTTACTAAAATATATTCTGCTGCTTAATCTAATCCTGTGTGAGCTCAAGAACATAGCAGAATTCAGAGAAAGGAAGTGGAAAAACCTTGGCAACTTAATTAAAATGATTGGTGATGTTTTAAGGGAAGAAGCTGTGTACAGAGAAGAAAGCAGAGGACAAGTACAAGAAGGGTAAGTACTGTGAAAGATGAATCTTTTTCTCAAGATAATAGCTATGTCTTGGTCAAGTATCCCCATAAATCTGCAACATATCCTAGGATTTGAGAATTAAATCCTTTTCTTACTGAAATAAATTTTTGAGAGAGCATTTCCAGAGCTCTTTTTAAGAATCTAACAATGGAAAAACATAACTAGAATGTATAAGTTTCCAGTTAAACTAAGCAAAATTCTGCTTTTCAGTACTTATTGGATCTGTTTATTTGTAAAGATTGATTTGGCAGCTCCCGCAGCCCTTCTGCCCCACCATGGGCTGCTCTTCTTGGGCTGCAGCTCCAGCCCAGGCTGCTGCTGTGTGGGTATCCATGGGTTGTGGCCTTCAGGCCTTACCCACTGATGTGTGTGGGCTCCTCAGTAGCTGCATGGGGAGATGTGCTCTGCGTGGTGCCTGTGGGTTGCAGAGGATGGCCTGCTCCTCCGTAGACCTCTGCTGGGCTCAGAGAGCTGCTGCTCCACTCCTAAAGCTCTTCCTGCCCCTTCTCCAATAACCTCAGTGCCTGCGTGGATGCTTCTCTCCCGTTTCTCACTCCTCTCTCTTTTCTCTCCTCTTTTCTCAAATAAGTTTCCCTTCAGGTGCTGCTATTTTGGCTGCTGGGCCCAGCCATGCTGTGCAGCAAGGCCATTGGATCTGGCCCCACAGAAGCCACCCCACAGTCTTCCTGAGCTAACACCGTGCCATGCATGTACAGTATAATGACACATGAGCCTCTCCTGTCCTTCCATTGTTTTACATAAATGATTTTGAGATCAATTGGGTAAGAGTTCCCCACAGAGAGGATTGCAGCATTTCGGAAGTTTCCCTCTTCCCTTTTTCCTGGATGTAGATGTTTTCCTACACATTAAATTAGAATTGTGTATTTCAGTTAAGGTGAGAAAATGAGTTATGCTTGTGATGGGTGTTGTGGTAAGGGGCAGCAATGTTAGTTAGGTGGCCTACAGCAGAAAATCCAGTAATGTCCAACATCATTGCAAGATTGACTTCTAATTGGTAGAGATGGAGCAATATATCTCAGTGGGAAAGTTTTTAGGCTACTTTTTGGTCAAATTTTCAGTGACAGAGATCCTGACATATTTAGTACAAGCACATTTAGCATCATGACTGCCAAGGTCTCTCAAGGGGCTACTCTGTAATTGCTTTTACTGAAGCACTGTTATTATCACTCATAAAAGGGCTGGAATTAAGAAAACAGCACTCATGTTTGGGAACTAAATGGGCAAAGGGGAAATGAAGTAAGTGAACAGATGTCAACAGTTGTCAGTATCTGAATTCTCCAGTGGTGGCGATACAGGAGGTAGAATGTTGATTGGTTTCCTGGTAGACGCCCTCTAATAGAGTACTACTGAGAGCCTTCTGTAGTCCTGCAAGCTTTATTCAAAACTCAGAAACCTGTTTGCTCATCAGTGCATACCAGTCCAAGTGACTTTTAATTTCATGTTTCCCTCCAGATTTTCACCAGATGTTAATAAATGACTGTACATGGCACACACAGTCAAATTATTCACTTCAGAAAACTCTGAAAAAAGATTTTATGCTAACCTAACTATTGTTTGTATTTGCACGTCCTGGGATCCAAAAGGAACCTGTGTTTGCAGAGATATTGTTTTTTTGTGTGCTTTGCATTTAGGTGGACTTATGCCTATTAAAGTTCTTTCATATATGAATGAATCCTTTTAAGTCTGAGCAGATCACAAGTGTGTAATCTCCGTTGTGGGGCTGAAGGAGAATTAAAGGCAATGGAGGAATTGTGTGGCTGCCCAGCCCTGGTACCTGCAGGCCAGGGTGGTGATGGGTGAGACAGGATGGGAGGACGTTTGGGACCTGTTGTCTTTGGCTCTGTTCAGTGGCAGACAGTAAGCACTCTGAAGTGTTTATAGTGTTGAAAATGAGGTAAATGAAGGGGAAATTGAAAAAAATTCCCTCCAAGTGAACACATCAGATCCTGGTGGACCTAGAAGAAAGGTCCCAGGATCATCAAACATTACATAGCACAAGGCCTCTGAATATCACACTGCCTTTTCAGCATCAAATTCTTGAGCTAACAATGACCTAAGAGACTGCCACTCTCTGTGCCTCTTCTATTTTCTGCAACAGAGGTCTAGATCTATCCTGGGATCTATCACCCACTATCTGCACATGTTCTGGTAAGGCCAAAACAAGTAGCATGAATTACAGAGAAAAGTATTCACAGAAGATTCACCCCTTCTCTTCTACCTCCTCTTGGCACATGGTACGGGATATCTCCGGCATAACCCCCAGGCTTGCCAGTCAAGAGCTTTGTTCAGTTAAATTGTCTGCTATTGGGAGAAGAACGAGGAGTCCTTCTGCCCTGCAACCACCCAGTTCCAGCAACTCTTCTGCACTGCTGCAGCTTTCAAGCTAGCATTGCTTTGATGAATTAAAACATAGTAATAATTTACTTACCTGTGAAACCTGATATTTCATTCAGGAAATGAAAGAGACATTCACAGCATTATGTGCTCTCTTATTTCATCAGTCTTCTTGCCTTTGAATCTTCCAGGGTTGAGGTGATGTAATATCTGGACAAGGGAAATTGGAAACTGAGGCTTTGAAATGCTTAATGTGAAATCACGAATCATGTAGAAACAAAGAGACACATGCTGTATTTTTTTCCTGATTTTCTTACTCCAAAATAATAAACATTTTTCTAGTGCAGTGCAGACCTTCATTTCTCAAATGGCCCTATGGCAGAAATACATTTCCATCTAAATATGGGGATACAAAAATTACTTTTGCATGAAATTATTTTGTACCAAGAAATAAAATAACACTCACCAGCTCGTTAATTTTGTTTTTTCCTGAAATACAAAGTTCAGTGCCCCAGACCTGCTCTTCTGGAGCCTTTTATGTTTGCATAGAACTCGTAATCAAGAAAAAGAGTTCCTCGCCCTTCTGAGCACTTTTTGCAGTAAAGAAATATATCATGTGTGACAAATGTGTGATAGCAAACAGGACATCTGAAGGCTGCAGAGTGTTCCAACATTCTGTAACAAGCAGCTCACTTTTTCCAAGACAGATCACAAAATAAAAGCCACCGGCTGTATAATTTAGGTAATTATGGTAAAACTATCTTGTTTTTATCTTACAATATTTCTCGGGTGTTGTTACATCTTCTTTTTATATAAGTTCTCTGGCAGTTTTAACATACATTCATTTTTTCAGTCTGACAGTATGATGATATTCTTACCTTTCCCAAATAGGTCAAACCAGCTTTTCCTTCTGAAACCTCAAGCAAATATCTGCAAACATTCACTCTGTAAAGATGGCATCTCTCACATCTATTGTAGTGGGCTACTAAGCCTGGAAATTGACGACAGGCATTTTAATTTCAGAACTGTGAACAGTTTTGGCACTGCTCATTTTCTTATATTTCCATTTGAGTCTTTTAAATCATAACCTGCCACGAGGTTGATTTCTAAAGGAAATCAATGAAAATGCCAATTTCTACTGCTGTCTGACCATTAAATTATAGCAGAGGGTGAGAAATCTCATGATATTGTTTCACTGCATGTCTGGTGGAAGAGTGACCTGGGAAAACAGTGGGATGCTGAGCTGTACGCCCTGCAGGAGGGAGAAACGGGGGCTGGTGGTTTGCCTCCTGGCCACCACCACCACGTGTGGACCAGCCAACCAGTGGGCACACACTGGACTCAGAGCTCTGCCTTTTGCTGTGCTGGTGTTTGGGAGCTGAGCACTTTGTTCAAAGTAGAAGATGAATTTCGTGAGTCTGGAAAAAAAAGAGGTGAGGAGGAACTGGCTGAGATGAGACTATGATGGAAGGAAGGGAGATGCAAGAGCCTGCTTCAGAAGGAGTTCTGAGCAGCAGGAAGCAAAATTCTGGGAAATCACACTAGCAAAAATATCATTTGATATATTTGAATACTAGCCAAAAACTGACCTTGAAAACCAGGACCAAGACTTCTGAGCTGGTTATAGAAAAGATAGGCAATAGAATATTCCAAAGGAAGGGAGAGAGGAGGCACGGGAGTAGGCATACATGGACCCCTCTTTGACAACTGCGTAAGCGGCCCCAGGGTACAGTGAATCAAACACTGAAAAGAAATATGGAGCTAAAGATTATTTGAATCTCCAGTGCTTTAATTTTACCTGTACCGAGGCATTTAAGAAGATAGCAAAGCTTCTGGAAGGAGGCAATAGAAGGCTTTAAACGTGAACAGCGAGCTATCTATTTTCTGGCAGAGGAAAGAGACTCTCAATTATCCTGCTATGCTTTGCTTACACATCATGGAGTTCCTGCTGAATGCAAAGTGCTGAGCAGCAGTGGACGTTTAATATCAGAGCCAACATTAGGCTGATTTACTCTGTTTCAGGAAACAAATTATTTATTTGCTCATGTCAGTTTCATCATTAGCTCTAAGGAAAGGAGTAAGCACTCTTTTTCTATTGCATACATCATCTTAAAGTCTTTCCTTAAAATGCATAATCCCTTGTTCTTAACCACAGATGTTTTGGTTTGCAGGATTGCAAATGTCTTTTTGGCCCTTTTGTCCCTTATACTATGTCCACTCTCTGATGCGCTTGAAATGTTACTGGACCTAAAATTCTGTATGTTTAATCGATAAAATTTGTTGATTACATTGTTAGGTTTTCATGTACCTTCCACCCCATTTTCTTCTCTATGAAGAGACAGTAGTTGCACACAGTTATTTTTAAAGTATAGAAATATAAAAAAAATCATCTTCAGGTGGATGTTTTTATAGACAGTTTTTCAGAACGAGTTTTTAAATCTCTTTGTGTGTGTGTGTGTGTTCAGCTACGATTTTACAGGGTTTTTATCATAGTCTTGGTCAGTCAACCCACCATTCAATGCAGCAAAAGCAAATTGGATTCTTGTTGCTCCATACCCAAAATAGTCAGTGGCTACCACAGATATTCATCTTCTAAAAGGAAAAGAATATAATATTTATCACATGAGTGTGTTGGATAAAAAATGTGTTTGGTTATTTTCTTTTAATTTAAAGGCTCTCTGCCTACAATCATTGTTTTATGCCTGTTTATTAATAATCTTCACTTTGAAATGTTTATCTTGTTCTTTCAGGGAATTTGAACATTTTCTTACCAAAGTGTAATGAAAACAGAAACCCTTTAAGCATATCAAAACACCATTTGCAAAGGAAGGTTTTCTTTACCTCACTCAAATTTCAGCCATGGGATTTAAGTCACTTAAAAAAGGAATTTTGATGTCAACATTGTAAAAATATACCCTTTTTGTTGGGGAAAGTTCATTAACTTGGAGTTCTTAAAGTGTTACCAACATCAGATAAAAACCTGTGAGGAGAATAATCCTGGGCTCAGCTGCTTGTTTGTTATTCTTCACTTTTGACACTTTATGATTGCACACAGATTAGGCGAGTAATTTTATCAGAGCTAATTCTAACCAGATAATGAAACAAATTGTGAGTAAAAGCACTGCCACTGTGGTACCCCATCACGTCACAGACCACATTCGCCTTTTGCTTTCTCTGAACCTTCCTTCTGGCTCCCATCTCTGTCCTCAACATCCTGCTACCACTCTAAACATTTAACATGACAACTTTGGTAATCTTTTAGTAGAACAACTTCTGTATTTTAAAGAGATAGATAAGTTTTCAGGCACACAAGTCCTTCTTGGATATAAAACAGAAGCAGCAAACTTCAGACTTAAATCCTATGTTCTCTGTGTTTAATTAGTTATGTAAATCATTTCAGACAGCTTAGTAGTTTGAACCTCTGGAATAGCATGGGGGATGTTAGATAAGAGGGTGATTATCACTCACTGAAGGAAAAAAACAACAGTTAATGTATTGCCTAAGGAAGAGAGGAAGGTTAACAGGAGCAGGAGGAGAGATATCACAGTGTGCTGTTAGAAACAACTCTCTGTTGATGCACAACTTAATGAATTTCCATTCTTAGAATCATCTTTTGGAAGCATTTGGTGTATTTTTTAAGGAAAGCTACAGAAAAGGACACAAAGGAAAAAGTGAGACATTTTGCTCCCAAATGGTTGGAAAACCACACTACTTAAAGGCAGGAGTGAAAATGTGAGTGAAATGTCTGAAAAGCAGAGGCAAAATATTACTGGATAATAAAAAGTTTGGTACAGGAGAAAGCCATTTTTTAACAAAGAACCATCTCCAAAGCTGGTTAGCTGAAGGACATGGTGCAATATAGTGATCTTCATAGTTACAATATCTTTTTGCAGAGCTGTTATATTACCTTACATGCACAGAACCTAAAGTGGAATTGCCTAGAACAGCGAAGTAGGGAAGGCAGGAAAATTCTTTATACAATAACAGTAATAATAAAAATTATGGAGATGTAATTTACCAAGAAGCAAATGTTGCAGAGAATATCTAAGGGAGAAAAACACCAAGACAGCTTGTTCATTGCAGCACACTGTGCATTTTATATCACAATAACTAACTGTACCTTATAGATACATCAGTACTTCCAAAAAGCTTTACTGTATTGCTTTTTTTTTTTTCTCTTTAGGCTCCTGAAACAGGTACAGGATCATCCTATCTTGATAAAGTTCCAAGGGTGCAATCTATGGAATGATTTTGTTAGTTACAACACTGTAGAAAGTCTTGTCACAATCTATTCTATATAGATTGTCTTCTGATGGTAAATAAAAACCGTGTAAAGGCTGTATGAATCAACACTTTTTCACAGCTTAATTTATAACCTGCTCCTCTATAGAAAGACTATTGGATTACTCTTTATATTTTGACATTTTTAAAAAAGCACAGAAGCTCTTTACAGCTTAAAGCACAATAACATGAAATAATTCACTGTTGTTTCAAAACTTCCAAATGCAGGTCCTGCTTCAAGTGCATCTGAGGTGACTGTTTGAATTCGTCTGTCAGTGTGGGAACTGGAGAACAATGATGTTTTGTATATGGTGAGCTCTCCAGAACAGGGGGACCTGTCTAGTCTCATTGACTCACATGGACTTGACTTGGCTTTTTACCTTTTTATTGCCAAGCCAGCCTCTTATTCACAAGCAACTTGGCGGGAGCTATAGCTTTTGAACTAGCCCCAGCTGGAATCAGTTGGCTCCCCAGTCACCACTGGAATGGGAGTACAAGCCACCATTGACTGGCATCAAGCCCATAAATACCCTGTGAGTACAAGTGACATTGAAGAGACTTACAATATCTGCATTACATGCTTTTTCCCAAGTTGATTGGTTCTTAAATTGTATTCACTAGAACCTTCTAACTCCGTCATGGAGCTTAAAGCTATTTCTCTGTCACATAAAACTTCCTACTGGTTGTAAATCACTTCTGAACTTGACTAGGGTCATCAGTAATGTCTAGAAGAACATGGTTCAATAAAATGCACCAGTACCCAAAAGTCATTTCTGGCAGAAGACACCAGCATGAAGATTAAAGCAAATTACAAAGCAACTTGGAAAACTGAGTGTAGTGAGGAGAACAGGAAAGTAAATATGATTTTGTATAACAGGAATTAAAAATGTGAAATTAAGTTTAGAAAATGATGACTGAATGCAATCAAACAATTATATTAATCTCATTAAAGCAAGTTTATTTTCAGATGTTACAATACCTTCTCATGTACTTTAGTCTCTGATAAAAAAAGTTGAATAAAATTGTCCATCAAAGAAGGGTTACTTAATCTGCACTTCGAGATGTGCTGGCCATATATGCACTCATACAGCAGGGGATCTTTCACATGGCATTGTGATTTTGAGAATTTTGTACCTGGTAGAAACTGCCGATCCATGCCTGAGGCTGTCTTCTCTGTATCTACCTCCCATGGTTGTCAAAGGGTCAGATCACGGCACTCCTAGCTGTTCTTCAGATACAGAATTGCAAAATTCATTGGGACCTGAAAAAAAAAGAGGTAGAAGCATAAGCACATCAAGGATAGCTGCTGCAGGAATGAAACTCTCTTTTCGCTTTCATGTGATTCACTACAGGTACATTCACACTGTGGGTCACTCTGTGAATCGTAGCTCTTTCCCCAGAAAACTGCTCTATCAAAAAGGCTTTATTTTTTCATAGCTCAGTAAAAGAACAGGATGCACAGATTCAAAACCCTTGGTAATGAAAGGCATGAGAAGTGAGCTGAAGTCCTGCTAGGGAGTCAGCTTCCAGAAGCTGAATGGGAAAAGCAGGAAACTCTCTTGAGCTGAGTCACAGTACAGTAAGATGAGAGAATATTGAAAAAAAAAAAATCATTTTGTGGGTAGATAGGTGTTTCCTTCATTTGTAACAAGTAGGTCAACACCTGTGATGAGGCATTGATGGTCTAAAAGAGGATTTTACTAGATTTATACCCATCTGAATCTGTTCTATTTGCCCAGTGATCTTTCAATAGAACTCCTCCTGCAATCAGTGAGAAGCCATTACCACACATAAGTAGGCATGCTTCTATCTGAGAACCATCCCAGGATCAGACATCTCTCTAATGTTTTTAGGGGATCCGAGTGAATGGAGTAGGAATTGGATGTCCTCCAACAGCCCTTGCAAATATGAAATTCTATTGGGCTATTAGTGCACGGGAAAAGAAACATCAATAGTGGGATTATACCTACACACAAGCACTTGGGGAAAAAAATAGAATTTTCTTTGTTCCTATGTGTATTTAATAATTATATGTTTCATTATGAGTTGCCTCATTTAAAGAGGAATATCTGCCTGCAGTGCGATGTGTTGCTGGATTAAAGCTACAGAAGATAAAGATGTCAAAGTCTTACTTTCTGGCAGAAGATTTTGTTGTATCTTTTTGGTTAAGCGATTCACTTTCATCTGGGTATACTGTGTGAAATATGGTTTAGACTATCAAACTTTTGCTTTAAACAAAGGTTTTAAATGAGATGGAAGTGTTCTAGGGAAGAGAAAATATGAAAATCATACATTTTCTGGTGCCTATTTCTAGTCCATGACTTTGTCAAATCAAATCAAATTGGAATCTTTATTTCTATTCCAGAAGGAAGCTTTTCAGGTTCACAAGCTGGAATGAGAGACCAAAGAGAAATGAAATGCAAAAGAAACAGAGAAGGAGTTAAATTTGCAGGTAGGCACAGGCTAACAGATAATAAAGACCAAAATGAAACCATAGTTCAGTAGTTATGCAAGAATAATGACCAGGACTTTTAGGAAAAACAAACAAAAAAACAAACAAGGGAACAAGCCAGGGCCTAGAAGATTGATCAAATTAGTTAATACAGTGTAAAATTGAAAATCTGTCAATTTATTTGCATTGCTTTTGCATCTCAGAAAAAGTATGCAGAGAAAATTTGAATTGAAAATGTCTGTTTTTTTCAAAACTGTAAAAGGACCAAGGGAATGTGAAAAGTAATTATTTAATAATGATTACTTTCCAGCTTTGCCTTTTACTCCTTCCTTTAACAAAGAAGAATTAGCTGGTTTGGTACATATGTATAAACATTATATTTTCTATGTGCTTTATTTCTTTGGAGGATGCCTGACACAATTATTAAATTTTCCATTTCCAAATTTTCACAATTTTGATGTCTTATGGCATGATTAAAATACCATGGCTGAAGAATAATATCTGACGAACAAATGCTTAATTGTATTGCACATCCGGCTTCGTCTTTATCCTTTGAGATTATAGGTCCATCAGATTTTTACATCTGTGGTTTTGGAAATACATAAATGAGAGTGAACAGTAGAAGAATACAGTTTATTTTGTCACGTCAAAGAGTAATTTGATTTTACCAAGAGAAAGGGAGCACAATGAGAAGAAGGATCTCCATGTTCAACTTATGCAGAGGCAAACCCCAAATGTTTTTACATTTAGTGAATTTTTATGTGGTTGGAGCTATGTGCCTCTCAACTGTAGCTGATAAAACAAACAAATTCTGTACCTAACTTTTACCCTTGCTAGTATCGGGTGTTGGATCAAGAGCAAAAGGTACTTACTTTAAAGACTGACTTTTGGAGTGAATGGTGTTTATGCTGCTTATCGTGATTTTCATTCCCACTTAACATATCATTGAGATACTAATGTGACAGAATAAGTTCTTGTCCTCTGTTCAACCCTGCTGTGAAAGGATAGTGAATCTAGAGTAATTATGCACAAAATAATTTGGATCTGAAGGAAAGAATCAAGCTACGTTTCACCCTTAGAATACGACTCTACAATATAAATACACTCTCTAATCTGTCTTTGGCAGGAGCTTGCCCATGAACAGACCAGGAGAGGTCCACAGCTGGTGTGAATGAATGAATGAATGAATGGAAATGGGTGAAGACCTCATGGATCACGTGTTCACACGATTTCCCCTTGGAAACACTCTCACTGTAGTTTTTCTGCAATGCTGGAGTGAGATCCTTCCCAACACAGAAGAAGGAGAGGGAGACAAAGGGTCTGGAGGCCAACAACGGGCCACCAAGCAGCAGTACATTGGGTTTGTGCTATGGAGGTTGGGGGGGTCTGGATGGATTTGTCTGTATAGGAGAGGACTGATAAAGGAAGTTACTCCAGGCAAGTTCAGTTTTCCACAGATCTGTATTAACACATTTTCTCCTAGCAGTATTTTGAAATTGCTACATATATTTCAGGTTGTAAGGCTGTAATTTTTTTAACATGGAAGGGTTGTGTGTGCTTGTACTTTAAGAAAGTACTGCAAATGAGTTGTTCCTGCCCTTAACACATCCTGAAGCACAGCCTTGTTTACAGCCAGGTTACAGCAGTTCTTCTTTATCAGCTTGTACACACAGGCATGTTTATTGAGTTTACATTTCTGCATACTGATTGCTAGTCCTGTGTTTTACCAAGGCTGCCAATAGCTGAATTTTCATCCAGAAGTGATTTACATGTCTTTTTCTTTGTTGTTGGGTGTTGTTTTTTTTCAACTCCTCCAAGTTCTTCAAATATTTTTTGTTGCGGAGTAAGATATTTTCTCTCACTAGGAAGCATATTAACTTCAAAGATATTTTAGTCCTTATCTTGAGAAGTCAGTGTGGAAAAGTCAATCACTGCACTATCAAGATTCCCCATTTTACGTAGTCTTGATGCTCAGGAGTTAAGACTAAATGAAATACTTGCTAAAGGACGAGGTGTCACAGTCACTGCGGGTCCACTTGGGAATGACAAACAGCATAGGACATAAGAGTGGGATCAGTTGATCAATTTTGCTCAAAATTGTCCTGAAATTATTTTATTCTAATTCATTAACTAATTTCCACCCAGGCTTTCTGAGGTTGCTTTTCAAATGTGAGAACTGCAACTTGAGGAGGATTTAATAGGAAAGATGGTTGTGAGCCTTCCAGCAGATTCAAGAAGGAACTCAGCAGGTCACTCCAACACTAGTAAAATGGATGGGACAAAATATTGGTGCCTCAATTAGAAAAATATGAAAAGCACTGACATGCTCAGACTGATTTTATGCTGTTCAAGCATATATTTCTATAGATGCTCTTCACATTTTACTGTAGTAATTCTTCACAAAAATTATAATTCATTTTCCTCTTATTTCAGTGATTAATCATTTGAAAGAATAAAAAAAAGTATGTTTTACACATTGAGTTCTCTTATGCTAAAAAAACCAAAGCAGATAATCTGCTGTGGGATCTGTTGGCAAATGCCAAGTCTTGGCTATCAAAGGTAGATGTGAGAAGCTCACAGAACAACGAGGCAATACAGAAAACTGAAACATGCCCTACACATCTGATTCCTGTCCCAGCACCTCTCTGTCCCATCATCCAAATTAGAGTGGGCAGGCAGGGGAGCCTTAGGAAAAGTGCCCAGGTCAGTGTATCTAGACAAATGATAGAAAGCAGAGCAGAAAGGAAGTGTGCTGTGTCTTCAAATCCCTCCCTCTGCCCAAAGGCAGGTTTATTTGTCTCTGCCTCTGCCACTCCTGTTAGTCATTTGTCCAACCTGTTCATACAAAAGCAACACTGACTCTTCCCTCACTTCCTTAGGCAATTCTTCTGGGAACTGGGCTGTATATGCCCGGTTCCAGGATTTGCCCAATGTTGCGATAGCTCTGGTGAAATGCCATTCACGTGTTGACTGTGGGAAAGCTACACAGAAGCATTGCATGTGTTGCTGCCTTTCATGGTGTTTCTATGTCTTCAGGATAAGATGCTGGGGCAATGAGGGAGGTTTCACATCATCTGGTGAAAGGTGAGCGTAAGATGTGTGCATGAGTGAAAGGGTTTGTGCACATGAGTAACACACACTGGTAAGAGCTGTGGGGCATCTGTTCTACCTTGAGAGCAGAGCTGATGTTGCTATGGAAAAGCACAAGCCAGTGAAGTACTAACACAAGATTTTCAGGGGAGGGTCTTTCTGAGAAAGGGAGAGCTACTCTAAGCAGGGCAGCACTATTTAGGAGCTCTGGAGAGAAGGAGGGAGAGAAACACTGGAAAGGATCCACATTTTTAAGATGGTACAAGCCAAAACTGGTTAGACTTTCAGACAGAATCTAAGGAGTGGATTTTCAACCTTGCAGCCCTGATGGCAGAAAATAAAAAAAATAATAAATCTCACTTTTTTTCCTTTTTTCTTTTCATCGAGCCTTGGTGTTAGCTTTTTTTTTTTTTTTTTTTAACCACTCCTTGTCTACCTAATAGTTATTCTGTCTAAATATCAGTACATGAGTTAATATCTATAAATCAAGACCAACATGTATCTCTGAGAACATTAGCCTTTCCTAGTGACTATACCCATTGTAATGAATATTGTGTTTAAATAATTGATGTCTCACATCCTATATTTTGCCCTTCTTTGCACTGGGAGCCTGTCCAAATGCATCTTAAGCACTACTTGTAAGTGGAAGGTAACAGTAAGTGAAATGGCAATACAATCTCTTTACTTTTGCAGATGGACAGAACTCACATGTTAAATTTGGATACAATTTCAGCTAAACTACTGAATCCCTGTCAAAATGATAAGGAATTGAGGTTTTGAGATACCTTCTCCAAATTGTCTGGAAAGGAAGTTATGAAACATTCATGACAGTAAATTACAGCTCCACACCCTATTAGTCACAGAACTTGAATGTAATTTGAAATCTCGAGTATACATGAATTATTGAACAGTGGGTGAAAATGAAAGAAAATGGAGACTATAGTTTGCACATTCACAGACTGTGTAAATTGCTATTGTGATCCTCCTGCTCCTTAATTTCAGGACAGCACTGAAAGGGCAGCATAAACTTGTAATATTAAAGACAGTAGGATTCTTATTACATGGGAAAGCCAGAAGAAGGCAACAGATCAAAGACAAGACCTAAAGAGAATGTGAAAGTTTTCAGTTAGTCCCACCTGAACTTGCTGCTGGGCTGGATTCTTACATCTTTTTAACTGTTTATCTTCCTCCTATTTTGCTTGATGGAGAAAGCCAACATATCTTGTTTAAAGTGGCTGAGACAGCCCACAGTCAACAGTGTGCTCTGCCATTCTACGTGGCTGTGGATGTGAGCTCTGTCCATGATCCATGAGATGGAAGAGAGGTGAAATTACAGAAATCAGAAACATCTGAAACACTGTGAATAGGAGTCGTAAGATGAAAATGAGTCTGAAATGTAATTAATTGCCTAGTACCATTTTCTGTCATCCAGGGAAAAAGAAAAACAGAATATCCATTAAATTAATTAAAGATCTGAATGATATTATCAGGTGCCCGTAGACCTCACGTAATGAGCACTGCAAAAATAGTTATATAAAGAGAGCTACAGGTAAAGATTTTAGATTTGCTCTATACGTAATTTTGAATTTTGGGGAAGCTCGTGTTTTTACTCATGTTTTTATTTTTTTACTTACTTCCAATGTGACTTTTAGGTAGCTATTTGCATAAACAAGTTTAGGAGACTTCTTCACAATTTTCACATTTACTTGGTACAGCACTCTATATCACTTTCCTTAATTTCTCACTAATATCCAAATAATTCATTTTTTCTGAACTGCATAGTGCCAGTATTTCTGCTCATTAGGTCTTCCTGCTTTTTAAACATTCCCTTTCTGAAATTGGAAAATCTTCGGTACAGACATCGTTTGTGAACCTCTCCAGGTAATTTTAAATCCACATGAAACAAGGCTATCTTCTGCAACCAACACTTGTTCAACAGTCTCATTTTCTAACAAGGCCAAACACAAGTCCTTTCTTTGTTCAGGAATTTGTCTTTCAATTCACAAACCGATGAATAAATGTCTGGGCTATCAAACCAAATGTATATATCTAACTATTATAGTTGAATTTGATCTCTGATATCTTGAAGCTGAAAGCCTGCCTTAATAATATTGTCTTTTATAGTATATATCTTCCTATATTGTTAATACAATTTCTAGTAATTTTAAAGACATCTTTATCTACACAGTCATCAGTACTGAAGAGACTGATGACGCAGCAGTTTGCTATTTATTTCTCTTTTCTCATCAGCATAAATGCTTCACTAGAACTTGATTGCTGTTCCACTGTGTTTCCATTTTCCCTACAACATTTATTTTTACATTCTGCACAGTAATTCAAATTCCCATACTTCATTGCCCAGACGGACTACTTGGTCTTCTTATATAGATTCATTTCTCTGGTTGCTTTTCATTGGTATCTTTTAGTCTTCCATGTGGAAATTCATTAACTGTACAACTTTCTTTCTGATGACTTTTACAAGAATTATTCTTTCTGCTGTTTTACTAACTACTATAGTGTCTTTATTTTCCTTCCTTCCTGATGAATAACAGGGTTCTCAAAGAGGCTCTACCAATCTCCTCCCATTAGCTAAGAAATTAAAGTTCATAGTCATGCAGAGACCCCCCCCCACACACTCTTAGATGTAGTTCAAGAAGAGTCCTTTTTCTGTGAATGGTTTCTAATCATTGCTTATGAGAAAAATGTTTTTCTGCCATCAATACTGCTACCTTTTAATATTTATTGTTTTGACAGGGCATTAAATCCAGTCAAGGTAAAAATGTGTATTAGTAAATGAGTTTTCTAACTCTGTCCATAGTAGAAATGTTTATTCATTTCTGTCTCTTAGAGGATCTGTTAGTTCCAAAAAAATTGTACTGGCAGAAAACAAAGTTGGAAAAGGCATTCAGGTTACATGCTTGTAGTTTATTTTAGAGCAAGCTGTAGAAGTCAGCTATAAAATCAATTGCAGAGTACAAGCTGTGCTTCCACAACGGCCACACTGACTCAACCTGCCTAGCATAGGAAGGGCCAAGCGTCAGGTTCATTCTGCAGTCATGAAATGAGATATTGGTCATTGTCTGTGAGCATGCACATGAATTGCAGTTTGCTATTTATTATTTGCCACAGAAGACTTGTATAAGAAGTTTCCAATCAGCAGCTTGGAACTCAGCCACATGGCTTTGTTTGCCAATCTAAATCAACAGTTCGTGGACAGGTTAGTTTGTGTAAGTTATCTGGCACTTAGACAGAAGTCAGACTGAGAGAAAACCAAGTCCTTTGTGAATGTCTCACAAACAAGAAAAGAAACTAATTTAATCAAGTGCTATAGAAAACAGATGAAATTATCAGCTCCAGTTTTAAGCAAGGGCAGCACTACTGAACCATCTACAAGAACATGAATCCAAACATATAGTGACAACTTGCTAGTCAGCATTTGCAAAATCCTTGTGTTGTTTAAATAATTTATTAATTTCTTTTAGTATCAGGCCCATGGGCTGATACCAAGATAGCTTGAGTTCCATGATGAGATCATTGATAAGATTGATTGAGTGCACCCTCGGCAAGCTTATGTATGAAACCAAGCTGTGTGGTGTGGTTGATATGCCCAAGGAATGGGATGCCATTTGAAGAGACCTAGACAGGCTCAAGCAGTGGGCCCCCATGAACCTCATGAGTTTCAACAAATCCATGTGCAAGTCTTGTACCTGGATTACAGCAATCCTTGCTATCAGTCCAAACTGGAGAATGAGGGAATTGAGTACAGCCCTATCAAAAAGGATTTGGGAGTACTGGTGGGTGGGAAGCTGGACATGAGCCAGCAATGTGCCCTCGCAGCCCAGAAAGCCAACTGTTTCATGGGTTGCATCAGTAGAAGCATGGCCAGAGGGTCAAGAAGCGATACTGCCACTTCTCTCTGTGCTGGTGAGGCCTCACCTGTAGTACTGTGTCCAGATGTGGGGTTCTCAGTACAGGACAAATTTAGACCTGTTGGAGCATGTCCAGAAGAGGGCCACAAAAACTCTCCAAGGGATGGAATACCAATCCTATGAGGACAGGCTGAGTCCCTGAGCTGTTCAGCCTGGAGAAGAGAAGGGTCAGGGAGACGTGATAGTGGCCTTTTAGTATTTGAAGAGGAGCTATAAGAATCACAGAATCACAGAATTGTGGGGGTTGGAAGGAACCTCAAGGGAGCATTGTGTCCACTCCCCTGCTAGTGCAGGTGCTCCACAATAGGTTGCACAGTTATGCATCCAGACAGGTCTTGAATATCTTCATAGAAGGAGACATCACAGCCTTTATGGACATCCTGTTCCAGTGCTCTGTCTCTCTTACTGTAAAGAAGTTCCTCCACATGTTAGTATGGAACTTCCTATGTTCATGTTTTAGGCCATTACTCCTTGTCCTATCACTATAGACCACAAAGAAAATTAAGAAAATGAATGCCAGAATTTTTGAGGGGGTGGTGATAATCTGGTGCTCATTAAGATATGAGATTACTGTTAGCTGTGATAGAAAAGGGATGCATTTTTCTATTTCCATTTACCAAATTCTTTTGGGCTTGCATGAGAGCTTCGTTTCTCATCCCTCCCTCCCTCCCTCCCTTCCTTCCTTTCCTTCTTTCTTCTTTCTTCTTTCCAGGGGCACAATGGGATATTTAGTCACTCTCAGGAGGCAAGTAGTAAGTATTACACACAAAAAAATAATAGTGAAGTCATACCCAAACAGATTGCCACATGAGAAGAAAGTGTTTACCCTCCTAGGTGGGCACATGCACTTGTGTGCCACTTCCTCCTGCTCTTTACCCTTCCATGGATCTTCCCAGGAGCCAGCCCATTCCCTGTGCTCAGGAAACAGAAACAGTCCTTGTCCTCCCTTTGGGGGAAGGCTGAAGCATGCTGACAGAGCATCCAATCAGCCACAGACCAAACTGTATTTGTAAGCACCTCTTTTTGCCCTGGAAGTTAATTTAAAATAAGGCTCTGCTGGTTAATCCACAAAGGTTACAAATAATGACGGATACGGGAAGGTTCCCATTGTGCCAGGGCAACTGTCAAAAGCTCTTGTATGCATGAGCAAGATCAAGAGTTTACTCAGCCTGGGAAAGAGCAGGTAAACAGCTCACTAATCCCTCTGGAGCTGTGGTATGGCAGGCTGCCAGGGCACACTGCTTTCGTCAAGGGATGCAAGAAGTCAGTCCAGATCCATTTCCCTCCTTGTGATTTATTTATTCAGGTTACATATGCTCTGGTCATTTCTGCTTTAGAAGGTCTCTCCACCTGTTCCCTGCAGTGCAGCAGTGCTGACTGAAGTAAAAGCGAGCACAAAGGGAGGGAGAAGCTTCATGAGGTTGGGTTTGCACTGGAAAAGTTGAAAAGAAATTGTGTAGATCTCTAAGAAAAACTGATAGATGGCTACATAATCATGGTAGTCTCTGCTGACTGGCCTGAGGGTGAGATCTATCCTGTCTTCACTTGTTCTGCTGAGCGGGGACAACTGAGCAGCCAGAAATGCAAGACAGGGAAGCCATCGCAATGGTTTAGTGGCCAGGACACCTCAATAAAATACGGATTAAAGTTGGGTTGCATTTCTGTTTTCTGCAGTCTTTACAAATGTTTCCAGAGACAACAGATAAAATCAGTTATTTGGGTTTGTTAGTACAAAATAGATAACAGAGACACTGCTTCTTCCACACAGAGCAGCTAAAGAACGGCTGGATGGCTGGGCCCAGAGAGTGGTGGTGAATGGAGTTAAATCCAGCTGGCATCTGGTCGAGAGTGGTGTTCCTCAGGGGTAAGTACTGGGGTCTGTCCTGCTTAATGTCTTTATCGATGACCTGGACAAGGGGACTGAGTGCATCCTCACTAAGTTTGCAGATGACACCACGTTGGCAGGAAGTGTTGATCTACCAGAGGACAGGAAGGCCCTGCAGAGCAACCTGGACAGGCTGGATTACTGGACTGAGGCCAATGGGATGACATTCAATGAAAACCATTGACACAAGACCAGATGACAAGTCCTGAACTTTGGTCACAACAACTCAGGCAACACTACAGGCTTGGTGCAGAGTGGCTGGAAGACTGTGTGGAAGAAACAGACCTGGGGGTGTTGGTTAACAGCTGGCTGAACATGAGCCATTGTGTCCAGGTGACCAAGAAGGCCAATGGTATCCTGGCTTGTATCAGAAATAGTGTAGCCAGCAGGAGCAGAGAGTTGATCATTTTCCTGTACTCATCTCTGCTGAGGCTGCATCGTAAGTACTGTATTCAGTTTTGGGGCTTTCACTATAAGAAGGACGCTGAGGCAATGGAACGTGTTCAGAGAAGGGCAATAAAGTTGGTGAGGGGTCTGAAGCACAAGTCTTACGAGGAGTGGTTGAGGGAGCTGGGAGTCTGGAGAAGAGGAGGCTAACGGGAGACCTTATTGCTTTCCACAGCTATCTGAAAGGAGGTTGTGGTGAGGTGGGGGTCGGCCTTTTCTCCTGCATAACTAGTGATAGAACTAAAGGGAATGGCCTCAAGTTGTGCCAGGGGAGGCTCAGGTTACATGTTAACAACACCTTCTCAGAAAGTAGTCAGGCACTGGAATGGGCTGCCCAGGGGTATTCGAGTCACTGACCCTGGAGGTTTTCAAAGAACATTTAGATTTGGTACTAAGGAACATGTGGGCAACACTGGTGGTAGGTGGATGGTTGACCTAGATGATCTTTGAGGTCTTTTCCAACCATAATTATTCTATGAGTCTATGATTCTATGATTTTTTCTATTACAACTTCAATCCCCTGAAATCTGTGGAGATTTTCTGGAGTGCAATGGACAGAATTCATAATCAGGCTGAACACCCTGAAAAAGCAGTGACAGTTTCCTGATGTAAAAAATAAACCAAGTCACATTCCACTCCTTGCTTGTTAAGCAGGAAGAGCTTTGATTTTCTGAGAATTTTTCCTACAGTTTTTAAGAGTAATACAGACTTTTTTGAATATGATTGCTGAAAACAGCTTCATCATCCTTTACAATTTTCTCTGCTTTGCCTCTGCTTGAGGAAAATTTAAGAATGCCGTAACTATTTCTTTCAGGGATTTACATTTTACACTACAAATACTGCAGCAAGTTGAAAAAAAATGAACCCCATTGAAAATGATCCCTGCTTTCAAGCACTGACAGAACTGTCCTGAAAATGTAAATAGTAATCCTATCTACCTCCTCCAAGTCACAGAAGTTCTACTGAACATCTAGATAACAACAGAGGCACAAGAATCCTTTGGTTCATGATGCTATCTGCAGTATTACTTCTTTTATGGAAGTTCAGTCTAACTTTGAGTTTAGAAACAATTTTTTAGTCTGTGTTTTCCTGCTTATATAAAATACACAAAATCCAGACAAGCAAGATTTTCAATAGGGCAGTCTAGATCTGAAGAGCAAGTTGAGGTCAGTTCCCTCCAAGAACTCAAGCATGAGCTACTTTACTCTTTTTAGTAGTTTTACTTAGGTTAATGGCAGCCATTCCTCGGTTTATAAATTATTCATGTGCACAAGCCTCCACAGGACTTGAGCCTGCAGGTTACAGCCTCGTGCTAAGCACTGAGTTGGTCAAAACTATATGAGCAAAGAAGTACAGAACAACTTTTAATCGGAGCTAAAAAGAATAACAACAGCAACAGTTAATTACCATGAGTAATGATGGGTTAAACAAACACTCCTACATAAAGAGAACATAGAATATACCTTGAATGCATCTACCACATGCTGTATTGCATATTATGCTTCCATTTTATGCCAGGATGTTTTAAGGAACTTATGGCAACATCCGTCCAAAGGAAAATACACACACATTAAACAGTACATGCCAGTTTTTGGCGGTAGAATGACAATGGTTATTTTCTCTTCACATCCAGAAGCATGTTCACAATCCTGCTGAGCAACATGAGGAACATTTCAGGGGGTTATTTGTTCTGGTGATGGGTTTTGTGGTGATGTGATGGTGGGTCCTGGTGGATCCTACCATGTTGGTGACTAACTGTGGTGGCTCTCAGAATGCTGTCCCCGGTGCCTCCAGTCAGTGTTTCACTGCTCAGTATGACGGATGGCTTGGCAAAACACCACCTTGGACACATACTATGGCTCTCACTTATGAATGAGATTTGAGAATGTCCAGTTTGGTACAAAGTTTGCATTAGGTGGCCAAGACTGACTTAGGAAGGCAGCTTGCAAAACTTGGTAGCTTCAACAGGCTCCTGTAGCTGTCAGTCCATAGCCATTCCTTTTAGGGTTTTCCCACTATCTATCTTCTCTGAGCAACATTCACAAGGCAACAGGAAAGGAGATACCATAAAGGAGAGCACAGAGAGATCAAGCAGGAAAGCATGAAGGGTGAGGATGAGTCTGCACCAGGGAAGAAGGAAGAAAGGCAACATTGGAGGTGGTGAGGGAAGGTCCAGGTGTTCCTGGGGAGGGCTGGATGCTGTGAGCTGGCGTCTGTCTGCATCTGGTATTGGTCAGCTGAAGGCACGCTGGAACAGCATCTCTTCCAGAGCCAGGCTAAAACCTCTGCGAGAGGCTTCAGTCATTAATTGTATCAAGTCATTTTTCTTCTACCTTGGCATTAGTTGGTTGGGTATGTTTTAAATAACTAACGTGGCAGCCTCAGCACATGAAAAACATCTCCAGGAAAAGCTGAATGCCTGCATTTTTAATCTATATACCATTTCTGTTATACACTGTGTGCCAAAAGAAATTTAATACTGAATAACAGGACATGTGTTTGGGATCTGGAGTGAGTGGAAGAGGTCAATTTCATTTAGCAGTGGCAGTATGCAGTGGATATAATCCAGTCCTTTTATTGTTCCTATGTTTGACAAGCATCCACACTCAGGAGAGCACTGTGAAATTTCCAAAACAGCCCAAAGACAGGTTGTTCCTGTCAGCTTCCTGAGCCCAGAAGTGTGAATGCACGCTCCTTGTGACACTGTTATGTTGTAGTGAGGCTCCTGGGGTCAGAAGGCTGCGGCATTCATCGTGAGGGAGAAATGCACTGGGAAGTGTTTCTCTAAAGTGTGAAGCAGTGATGACATGCGGGTGGCTGTCCCTGGACAATAAGAAAATTACATTTATGTTTTTTTTTCTGCTCTTGGTACAGAAAAGATGTAGGACAAGGGGAAACGCTTTCAAACTAAAAGAAGGGAGATTTAGACTGGAGCTAAGGAACAAGATTTTTATAATAAGGGTGGTGAGACACTGGAGCAGGCTGCCCAGAAAACTGGTGGATGTTCCATGCTTGGAAACACTGAAGATCACTCTGGATGGAACTTTGAGCAATGCGATCTAACTGTAGGTGTCCCTGTTCATTGCAGGGGGGTTGGACTAGATGACCTTTAAGGTTCTCTTTCAACTGAAACAATTCTATGATATCTGACATGATCTGGAAACACAGGTTTTTTTTTTTTCTTATTTATTTTTTTCCCAGATCTGCATGTGCTGAATCACATTAGCAAAAGGAAATAAATTGTGTTGCCCTACATGTTCATCATCAGATTTAAGAGGTCACAGTGAATATGACGTCTGTGAAGAGGTTCAGATTGGTGAGCAGACCATCACTGAAGTATGGACATTGCTTTCTAATATCCACTGTTCAATTTCTGGGGCAGGTTTCAGTTTATTCCCCACCTCTGCTGGGTGCTTTGCTGACTCGTCCTTCCTCTGCATGCTGCACATAGGCTCAGGGTGTGCATGGGTCATCAGGATGACATTTAGGAGACTGGTGGTGTGACAGGTCCTTTTTCAGTCCCAAATAAACCTGTTCTCTTCCTTCCTCCACTCCTTCCCTATGTGTATGGCTACCTGATGGGTTACTGCAGAGCACAGAGTACCCTGAGTGGCTTCCAGCCCTTGTGCTGTGCTGGGTAAGGTAGTGTAAATGTGATATTAACACAGTGTCAGTGCGTCTCAGCTGCTTCTTTGGCACCTTTACTTGATACAGCACTGAGCCATATACATGTATCCTGCTATGGGTATCTTTCTCACTTTCAGACCCCTCGAACATTTTGGGAATGGCACAGACAACCTTGGAAATGTCACAGATGTCGGTTTCGTGCCTGTGAATGTCCTTCCCTCACCCACCTCATGCAGTTCACACACAGGTCAAGCCCCTGCTAAATGCATCACAGCAACAACAGCCTTTATTTTGTTGCAGGGAGTAAACCACAGGCAGTGCTGTGACTCAGAACTACTGAGCCTCAGTAGTGTGAGCACACTGGCAGGGGCTCTGACTCGTGTCAGATTTTGGTAAACATATTTTTGCTCACATGCAGTTCAAAGGCAGATTCTTTTTTCCTTCATACTTTCTGCATTATCTCGGTGTTGATGGCTGTGCTGATTCTGGCTTCAGTGGCATTCAGAGTTGTGCAAGAAGATGAGTCTCTGCTTGAAGGAGATTGTGATCTCTGAAGAGAGCAGCAACCACTGAGCACGTGGATGACTCCTGAGGGCGGTTCTGAGAGCAGGTCAAAAACCAGTGCTGTAGTTAGAAGTGTTAAAATTCCAAATGTTTCAACATGAGTTATGTTCTCTGGTTTCTCTTAACTTGTCATTAATCACAGTTATTACTTTTTTGAGCTTTTTTTGGGAAGATGTTGTCATAGTATTTCTATATACCTTTTGCATCAATCTATCAGAGACTGAGAATTCAGCATGTAAACATGTTAGCACCTATTTTGGTAGAGGTATGTCAATCTATTAGATGAAGAGCAAGTATTTCAGTGGGTTCACAAGACAGGAAAAATCTTATTACTGTCCTGCAAAGAGTTTTGTTTGCTTGAAGAAGTCATTCTTGCCAAAATCACCTAATGAGAAAAAGCCACCTGGCTTTTGCCATTCCTCTCAGCCAGACATAGCCTTTCATGCAAAGCTCCAGCTGAGGCTCCAGGAGGGGTTTTCACCCCATGAATACATTGCAGCCAGGCAGCTGCTGTTGCTGTTGTTGATCCCACCCCAAGACTCAGAGACCTCTCCCACCCTACTCAACCTCTCACTCTTTTACACGGTTTCTGACACAGACCTCAGTTCATTCATGTGCACTGTTTTATTTCCCTCAAAGCGTTTACAGAGCAGCGATATATATCTTCATGGAGACCTAAGGCTCTGCTTACAGAGCATATTAAAATTAAAACAGATTTGGAAACCAATCCTTCCACGGAGACAACTCACACAACTGTACACAGCACTTGACCTGCATCCCCTCAGCATCCCATCTGGTTTCCTGTGCCATCAGGATTATTCTGTGGGAGGATTTTTTCTGCTAAAAGACGTCTGAAAATTGCGCAGGTTTGGCCAACTAATTCTTTTTTTTTTTTTTTTTTTTCCTGTGGTAAGAGGGTAGTGGTGGGTTTTGCAAGCCCCGTGGCCCAGTGTGGAGGCGTTTATGGTGCAAAGCCCTGGAGATAATTGGAGGACAGAGTGCAGAAAGCCAGACCAGTGCAGTCTCATCCATGCTGCCTGCTGGGAACTGGCCTGGGCAGGACTGGGGAGCTTGTCTGACACATGCCAAAGCAGTGCCTGGCAGTGGGTTAAACTCTGCAGGTAAACAGTGGGCAGTGCTCAGACCTGCTCCTGGCCGGGGTCCAGCTGGCCAGGGTACAACCAAGGAAACTGCACGCTGTCCTTCAGTAGTTATTTACCAGGTTCTACTTTAATTGCATTTCAGTTTGATGCTTCACTGTTGTCTGCTGGATCTGACATTTGTCTTTCTTTGAAAATCACCAATTTTCTTTACTCTCTGCCTCTCCAAATACTCCATTTCTCCCAAGCACACCGCAGCCTGCAGGCAGCCTCGCTTCTTTGTTCCCTCTCTTATCTGTAAGACATTACAGCTGGCCAATGACTTTATTTTTTTATCTCCCTCTGGACATTCTTTCCTGCTGCTTTTCAGATGCTGGGAGAGCGCTGCAGGGTAAACCTGCTCCGCTAACTTCAGAACACACTGGAAAAGAGATGGAGAATATGAATAGCGAGTGCCTCCCCTGACAGAGTGCACCAGGCTGCCTCAAGCCCTGGGCAATACCCTTCTTTCCTCTTCCCCAGCCCTCTGCGAGCAGAGTGCTTTGTCCGTGGGCATCTTCCCTGACCGCGGCAGCCCTGAGCACACAGAGCAGCGTGCGCACTGTGGATTGATGCTCTGACCTACAGCCCGAGGCGGCACGCAGCCGGGCAGCCCTTCTCACGCACTATTTAGATGATTTAAACATCTAGGAGTTCACATCAGCCGACTCGTTTTGATGAATTCCTCATCTGCAGTCAGAACAGCCTCGTTACCCACTGCCGCGCTCCCCAAGGTCGGGACGGTCCCGGGGGTCCGCAGCCGCCGCTCAGCAGCACCGCCCCCTCCCGGCTCCGGGAGGAAATGGCGGCTTCCCGCTCCGCCCGCAGCCCGGCGCCACAGCGCCCCCTAGCGGCCTGCCGCTCCCCTCCCCCACCCCCAGCTCCCTCATGCCGCCTGCAGGCGCTGTCTGACCGTCCCGGGGCTCTCGGGGCTGCTCTTGAATCATAGAATGGCTTAGGTTAGCTAAAAGCAAAGCTGAACGAAGTCCAGATAGGCAGCAAGAAGCAAACGCGAGGCTGATTGCTGTGTCGTTGAATGCATGCATCCAAACATCAGGAGGCAGACCCTCCAAGTCACGAAGCTGGCACAGCCCTGGGATTTGTTCCTGAAGCCGTTTCTGCCTTCCTCTTTCTTTCTTCAGCACGTTCAGAACTTGTTTTCAAGGTTTTCACTGCCGACACCGGCAGGGACTTGACTCTTTAATTCAGTTTGCACTTAAACTGTACATGCCTAATGAAGCAATTCACCTCTATGGAAAAAACAACCACCAACAACAAAAACAAAACCAAATTCCCTGCATAAGCAATTGAGAAAAGCTAGTGTTTCTGAATGCCTCTGGAGTTGGTCCCATGAGGGAGATTTTCTCTCTCTCTGCAAATATCTATTAGATGCAGCAGCTGCAGACAATGGGAACAAAACCTGGGATGAAACGTAGCCACAAAATGTCAGCTGCAAGCCATCCTGTTTAGAACTTAGAAGAGATGTCTTCTCAGAATGAAAGTTGTCTGTCATTCAACAATATTTTGCCCGTTAATATTTCATAGATGTCAGAAATACACAACATGAAGCATGGTGTAAGGGAAACCTACTTATAACACAAAATAAGTAAATATATAAATAAAAAGGTAGATGACCAAAGAAGGAAGAAAGAGATTTGCTAGGCCGTTTTTTTCCTTAGGTTTTTTTTTTCCAAATTAACTGGGAAAATTCTCTCCTTGGACACGGGTTCATTTTACAGCTGAAAACTGTTTTATTAAAAAGAAGACTAATTGTAGTCGGTTCTAATAAATACAAACTCCTACAGCTGCCACAAGGCACAAACAGCAGTGAGTCATGAAATACAAAATAGCCTCAATAAAAAGGAACATCGAAGCTCTGCATTTCTGTCTGCTGAGGCCTCCCTCCCTCTCCCCCTCACAGTTCCTGCAGGGCAGCTGTGAAGTGGATGCCTTCAGAAAACGTGGAAAATGATGAAGATGACCCTCAACCAAAGCCCATCAGAACTATGATTTAATTTGTTGAGTATGGACAAAATAATGGATTTACATCTAGCAAATTCTAGCTTGGAGAGTTGTCCTAGTATTCCAAAGAGGAGTCTCCTTCTGTTCCATCCTGTAAGAGATAAAAAGGGCCCTCAGGAAGTAAGCCACCATTCCAAAAAAGTGTGGGTCAGCCCCAAATACTGATCACAAGGGTAATGAAAAAACAAACCTGCTCCAAATGCACATGTTTGGCTCTAAATTTATAATGCACTCTGTTACACATGTATCATGTTTGTCTGGAGATCAAAGAGTTCTGAGGAAGTTCTTTGTCAATCGGTGTTATTAATGACGTGGTCATAAATCTTACTGCCATAGCATTTGCTGAGCAAATAAGTACTCACTGATGGGTGACCTGGAGGGATATTTTTCCTGGTGAGAAAACTGGTTTGAGAAAAATTGACTCATCTTTTTCTTTTTTTTCTTTTTATTGCATTACACCTCAAAGTCATCCATGGGGTTGGGTGCTCATTCAAAGATGAACTCAGACAACCTGTACTGTTGCAAACTAGGTTTGCAGCATTTGCCCAGGTTAACCCAGAGTGACGTGGGGAAGCATACACATACTCAATGTGAGCAAGCTTCGTTTATTATTGGTTACATATCTGCTTATATAGTCATTCTGTTGCTAAGATTCGGTTTCCAGCACATAGTCTTTCAGCTACATGATTGGTTAGAAGAAGCTTACATAAAGCTATAGTGATTAATGACTGGATCGATTACATATTGTTTTATAGAGTTACCATTCTTCGTGGTTCTCAGAGCATACAGTTCTTCAGATAACGTCTAGTTCTATTGAAATCAGACCCGGTTGTTCTGGTTTCGACTACTAAGTATAGTGTCCCGTAAAACTTTGCATGCAGCACTTTGCACGCAACATTACTCCGCATCTTAAGACCATTGTTCTTACCCACTAGGTTTATTACATCCCTGACATTTCCCCTGTTTTTCTTTTAAAATAATATAGTCATGTCCTCCTTGTTCTATCAGCCAATTTTGGAATATATCAGTTGAGGTGGCCAGATTTACTTTAGGCGTAGTAAGCCGCATAGTACAGCTTACTACTAAGCGAGCTACAATTATAATCAAAATAATAATTAACACCCATTTTATTCCTTCCTTCAGCAAATCATAGAGCCAGGATGAAAGACCTGGAAAAATTGATCGAAACCACTCATCAATTGGGTTATGATCTTTGGTCACCTGATTTGTGTGGTTAAGCAACCAGTGGATCTGATTTTGAATAGACTGACTATTATCTGACAGGTTGAAACAACACATACCCTCAAAATCTTTACACCCATGCCCCTGTGCTAACAGCAAGAAATCAATGGCAGTGCGATTTTGCAGAACAGCGTGTCTAAGACTATTCATATCTTCTAACATTTCTTCAAGAATCAACGATGTAATATTACTTTGTTTAACAGTCCAACAAGCTAGTCTCTCGATTTGGGTTAATGCTTGAGCTGCTGCTACACCTGGAACCAGGAAAGAAGCGAAGACATTTGCTGTTGTTGTCCATAACTTTAACTTGTCCGAGCATTCGGTTGTCAGTGCTGAGGCGGCTCTCCGATGTCGGCGACTAGTGCTATTGATTAGTGCCTTAGATATATTCAGCCATTCCTGGTGGCGAGGAGCAAACAAGGTTAACTTTCCTAGATAACATGGTCCCCCTACTATGTTTTTTGGGAGGCCCGCCCAAGCCCTATCACCACATATGAGGAAAATACCCGGTGGTAAGGCTTTAGCTGTCCAATTATTTATTAGAACCTCTGGTTTTTTAACTCCCGCTTCAATTGTCCAGCGTAAACCATAAGCATTTCCTTTCGAGAAACTGCCTCCACAATAAGTGGACCAATCAAAAGCAGCATGATTTTTTGGAAAGACACTTGTCCAACGCTGGCCTAAGTAAGGACTATGAATTGGTAACAGTTTGGGATTATTGTGTGCAAATTTCTCTAAGGTAGAGCCTGGTCCAAACAATAAACAAGTGGTCTTAGATCCATTCACATTATCAACCATACGGGATCCCAGTAAATCCAATTCTTGGGGGTCCCATGGCATGGAATTATTGAGGCCACGAATTAAACATGCACTTTGGGTTGCAGGCTCTGAATAATTACAGGCAGATACATTTTTGACATGTGCCTTAAATTCCCGAGAGTCATACCCAGGCCACCCAATCAAACAGGTACGAAAGGGCTCTCCTGCCGACTGTAAGCTAAGACAAAATCTGGATTATGCGTAAGGTTTGCCCATGTTACCCAAACATTTGAGCTAGATGCCAATAGCGGTGGATGCCTGGTCGTTGCCACTGGGAGGATTAGCAGGAATGTCATGATGTTCCACAACAGCTCGTGTCCACTTCGTAGGGACCCATAGTGGACCGAAGGCTGAAGATGACCTGCCTGTAATCGCTCCTGCACCAGCTGCGTAGCTTGATTCAGGCTTTCACGGTTCAACGGCCACTGCTCGATCCAAATAGGAGTGTCTGTCATCCACTTCAGACGGATCGGGAAAGCCCATACAGTAGCCGTTACTAAAAGGGTGAAAGTTCTCCGAAAATGACCGTTTCTCCCACACTTAAAACAGCGTTGAGAGCGCGGGGTCGATGAGGTTGCCTTATTCTCGGCTTGCTGTAACAACGGTCCAAAGGCAGCAAACACCCGATCCTGAGCTCCGACCAGTTTCTCACCTATGTCCTGAACAACAGAGCTTAACATCGCTTGCGTGGGGGTAGGCACTCGGCTCATACGTTCTAACATTTCCTCAACAGTAGCATTTAAAGGGAGAGTGGCAAGAATTGCTTTTGTTGCCTGATTACTATTTTCTAATAGACACTGACGTAACAAGGACTGTTTCATCCAGTCAGGTACATCTGCATTTGACAGCACTTCAGTTATCTTATCAACAAAATTAGCAAAAGATTCTTCTCGACCTTGTCTAATTGACAAATAAGATGGAGTAGGTTTCGAAGATCGAACCATATTATATGCATCTCGCGCTAGATTCATACTTTCCATACAAACTTCAGGCCCCATCTGAACCTGCATTTCTGGTCGAGAAAACATATTACTACCCATCAATTGATCAACAGTCACTTGATACAAAGGATCATGCATATCCCGTGGCGCGCTAGCACTTAATTCACACAAACGACGCCAATGAGATTGCCACATCATTTGTTCTGACGGTTTCATAATCATTCGCATAATAGTCTTTATATCCTCTGGAACAAGCACACTGCTAGACCACAAGTAAGTTAATAATTGGCGAGCCGGTTCACTATGCAACCCATGTTCTGACACTGTAGAACGTAATTGAAATAACATTTTCCAACCAAGTGGAACATGAACCCCCTGAGCTCCACCGTTTGCTGTGGGCTCAAACCGAATGGGAAAAGCTTGACCGATTATCTCAGCCACATCAGAGTGACCTTGCTCCATAGCTTGCCGCGCAATTTCTGCCCAACAGGGTCGAGGCAATGTACTCATAGCAACCTTGCTTCTGACTGCCTCATTGTTAACATTGTCCTGAGAGGATAGCGGGGGCGGCGGCGGTGGCGGCGGGAGATCCCCATTTCCCTCCTCTGGGGGAAAAAGATCAGGTTCTATCTCCGGGTCATCAGCTGCCGGTGCGGTGGGCAGCACCGCTGATACCCGTACAGGGACAGGAATTCCTAGGGACGGCTGAGGGGGATCCTCAATTCGAAAAGTTGCAGCAGAAGCCCCGCCATGCAGCTGAGCAACTGCTTGCCCTGCTACCTCCTGCTCAATCTTATGCCGCTTTATACAATTAATAATTTCCCGCCAGGGCTTCATCAACTTTTTCGCCTCCTTTCTATCATCAATAACATGATCCCACAGCACGTCACCTAAGGTACGCCACTGATCGATATTAAATAATGTCCCTGCATGCAAGAAAACCCCAACCGTCCGACCGTAATCCAAAATATTTGGCACTGCTTTAAGGGTGCCAGCACTAATTCCCCGCTTTTCCAAAAAGCACGATAAAAGATTTTGGGCTACCTCTCTCTCCATCCGTTCTGTCCGTCAAGAACAAAGGCACTCTGTGGAGGAGAAATTGCGCTGCAGTCGCAAAGCCCCTGGATCGCGTCCGGTCCCGCTGCGCGATGAACCGAAGCTACGCAGCCCTCCTACGCAGTCTTCCTGCTTTTTACTATACCGGTCCCGCTTGACCGACACTGCGTAGCTTCTCCGCTGCAAGGCAGCAGAGGCTCTAGTCCAAACGCCACGTACTCGGGTCCCTGTTCGGGCGCCAGATGTTGCAAACTAGGTTTGCAGCATTTGCCCAGGTTAACCCAGAGTGACGTGGGGAAGCTTGCTCACATTGAGTATGTGTATGCTTCCCCACGTCACTCTGGGTTAACCTGGGCAAATGCTGCAAACCTAGTTTGCAACACTGTACCTCACAGGATCAGAAACATGCCGATTTTTTGTATGTCACACTTAACACAAATTCAACAAGTTGTGCCAAAAATGGTATGTTTATTGATTGGAATTTTATTTATTAGAAGTTTATGTCTGTCTTTTGTTTGTTTGTTTGTTTGTTTTTGTCCTTCCCTACAGTTTCTCTCTCTTTTCTTTTCTCCCTTTTATTGTTTTGTTGTGTGTATCTGTTCACATTCAGGGCACCCATGTGCTGCTGGGGCCTGGGCAGATGCAAGCTTTTTCCCTCAGCTCCTGGAGGGGTCAATCCCTCCCGCCACAGTGGTCCTTCATTGTTATCTTCCACAACAACCATACTGAGGTGGCTCAGCACACTGCCTAGACCTTGCATTCAGATGCAAAGGGCTACAGGCTGTCTATAAATTGAAGCTGACAAAGGCAGCATGCAGGCACTGGTGTGCTGAGGCCGGCCAAACCCTCTGATAAGCTCCTTGGTGGAATCTAAGGGATTAGGTTAAGGTTGTGAAGACCTAAACAGTCCCTGATCCAGTCCTTTATTCATCGGCTAGGTTGTCTCAGCTGAGATCAGTAGAGCTCTTCAATCAGACACTTCATCAGTACCAAACAGATGAAGGGCCCCTCAGGGTGATCCCTCCAGAATGCTCAGCTTCTGAGCTGCTCTCCCATTCTCTCATGCACCTCCCCTTCTTGCACTAACAGACCCCATGGGCTGTAAAGGTCCTGGTTTGTTTACTCTTCTGTGTGAATGCTGCTGCTCAGAAGTGTGAGTTGAGTGTACTCAGCTCTTCCAGTAACCTATTTCAATACATAATATAAAAAAAAAGAAATAAAAAGCATTTCACCGAATTCGTAGAATGGTTTGGGTTGGAAGAGACCTTAAAGATTATCTCAAACTCCTGTTGTGTTGGGCAGGAAGATCTTCCACAGGTTCCAAAGGATCAGGTTGCTCAAAGCCTCATCCTACATAACTTTGAACACTTTCAATGATGGAGCATCCACAACTCCTCTGGGCAACCTGCTCCAATGCATCACCTCCTAAAATCTAAAAATCTCTTCCTACTGTCCAGATTAAATCTACCTTCTTTCAGTTTAAAACCATTGTATCTTGTCCTGTCAATCCAGGCCCTGGCAAAATGTTTTTCTCCAATTTATTTTTATAATTCCCTTCTATATATTGAGAGGTTGCAAAACATTATTATGAAATTACAGAGTAGAGCAAGTGATATTTTTTGGTATATTGTACACACCTATAAATGACAGATAGAAGTAAACAAAATAATTGAATATATTTAATAGGGCCTAATTGGAAGTTCTTTTATAGATCCGTATTATCTGTGAGGTTTCTTTTGCAGCTGTTTTTTTTTTTTTTCTTCTTCTTTGCTTGTTTAGTTTTAAGGCTCTCTGTTAGAGAAAGTCTTTGTAGTGTAGATTTTTATCCATAATTAAGCTGTATGTGTGTGTGATGCTCTGTTGGTAAGGTAAGATTTTAAAACAAGTCAGACTTTAAAACTGGTACCAGATCTAATGTAGAAAAATATCTTATAATTTTTTTTTTGTTAGACAGTTGATTCTACCATTTCTTCATTGAAAATAAAAAATATTCACAATGAATATTTTTTTTCTCTGTTGTCAAATTTAAAATATGTTATCACCAAATTCTCCTAATTTCAGTTTGCAGGAAAACTCCCTGTAAGATCAGACTATGATGTTGGCATTGATAACAGTTAAGATCATAAAGCATCACTGAAGTATCAGGAGAGTGCCATTTTTGTTCCCACAAGACTGCAATGCAGCCTGGCACATTCCTGGCCATTAGGGAAGGATGACACTGCCACAATATTGGAGTATTGTTGGGTTAAACTGCATATAACTTGTCTGTCAAGGCATCTGATGACACAAGGGATGAGCGCACTTACATCGATCACGTATCAGACCCTAAGTACAGGGTGATGGGCAGAAAATGAGAGGAAACTGATTTCCTTGTTCCAGGAACCATCGGGCTGCACATCAGGCTGTGCAGGCTGCACAATATTTGCCAGACAAAAACTGGTTTCTAAATTCCTCCCATGGAATTCAACCAACAAATCTCTTCATTGCTTACCTTGGCCTTCTCTTTACACAGTGAGAACTTTTATTTACAAGGTCTGGCCCCTTAGTCATGTCTTCAGTAGCAAGAGGGACAGGTATTCCCCTCAGCCCCTTTGCTTGTAGCTATCTGCAGCAAATCAAGAAAGACCACAACTGAAACACTGAATCACCATCTCTGGAGGTGTAGTTACCTTCTGGAGTCAAATTTTTCGCTTGCTTGAGACATCAGCAGCTATGATACATTGAATCAAAGCATTCTTTCAGGAAAAAAAAAAAAAAAAAAAAAAAAGAGAAAGGTTATTACCCATCAACACCCTGGTTTCCACTTTCTGTTTCCATGCATGCTAAGCTGACAGACATGTCCCAGTTTCAGACCTTAAAATGTGTTGGGATTGGGTCTGTCACATACCGTTTACAAAATAAAATCCAGATATTTTTTTTTAAACCATAGAAATGTTGACCTATTTTTTTAATTGATTTATTTTTTTAATAAAAAAGAGAAATATATTGCCAGAAGTGACTGGGTTATTGGGTTGTTTTGCAACCACCTGATCCTAAATATATGCCTAAGGGCCATTCTCTATTAAAGAGAAATGCAGCTGATGTCAAAAAGAAGGTTTTTTTTTTTTTTGTGAATGAGGACTACATACTGCAGCCCTGGAACAAAGCAATAAATACTTATACTAATTATATTACAAATGTGTGAAAGACAATATTATTTGTAAAAGAACAATCCACTAACAAACCCTTAACAGTTAATCAGAAGTATTTTGAAAGCAGAGCTGAATACAGATTAAAATGTTTTACAAGCAAAATAAATGCCTCTGATTTCATGCATTTATTTTTACTACACGGGTACCCAATCCAGTAAATTTCCAAAAGATTTTAAGGCAGCATAATTCTGAAACAAGTATATTTGTGGACTAAACCTATATATGGCTTCACACTGCTTAATACTATAGAAGTCCAAATTATTATTTCACCACTCAATTCTAAAAATTCTAGATTTTCTACAGGCATCATGCCTGGATTTAAACATTTTAGATTTAAATCATGCTCAGTCAAAGGCTGAACTAAAAAAAAGAAGTTGCATATGTTTTGTCTCAAGAACAAGTAACAAATAGAAGAACAAAAGATTATTGAGTAAATATAGATTTTGGATGGGGAGAATGGGTATTCCAGATTTCTGTAAGTGCTTTTATGACAGACTGACACAAACATTAAGACAGTTTGACCTATTGTGTGTCCGAACCCCAACAAAGTGATTTATGACTTATTTAAACTTGTGGTACTGAGGTGGAAGCCATTCATCTCATACCATGGATGCTTAGAATAAATCAGAATTGATTTGTGGATAGGACGTTAAACCTGCTGTATATAAAACTGAAGTTAAAAAAATACACCTGCATTTTCTCATAGTATCACTAGCAAAGTATTAGCCAGCAGCATGGTGAGAGAAAACGAAGGGCTTTCGTTTTCTACATCGCAAATATGAACAGCTGCTTGGTTTGAAATGTTTCCCTGAATATGAGTAAGTGCTCTGGAGCAAGGGGTCAAAATATGAAATAATCATCAGCGTAGTGCAGTCAAACTTTTGGATAGGGGCTATCCAAATCCCATTTAAATACATTTTCAGAAGATCTGACATCCCTTTTGCAGCAACAAGAAGCAGAGTGAGGCCATGGGAAAGATTAGATTTTTACTCAAAAATCATGAAACTATGGTTAATGGAATACACTTCAAACTATAATCTATTATAATTTACTTTTCTTTGATACTGAAGAAGATTCTTGTCAAAACAAAGGGAAATAGATGATGGCACTCCATGTGTTCTACAAATAAAAATATGCAAAAATCAGAACAGTAAAGAAATTTGAATTTTTGATACTGAATTTTGATCTGTTTTTATCAACACGTCTAAAGTGATCAGGACTTCATTGCTATCAGGATTTCACCAGTAACTTTTACCTCTGCTCCACTTCATGTATGTACCACTGGCATACAATTTTAGGTTTTCAGTCATAGGAACTTGGGATACGACCCTAAAGATATGTTTTACCAGAGATAAGGGCAAATAAACATAGGCTTTTCCATCTATGGAATTTGATACACCTGATAAAATCGGACCTTGAGATCACAATTGTTATGGAATTCACTAATCTTTGTCATCTCAACCTTGCAACATCCAGCCAAAAGCTTTCGCATTTTTGTTTAATTATTTTAATTAATTTTGCAATGATGCAGTAAGATCTACAAATAGCAAAGCCCAGTGTTTCTACTTGGGCATCCACAAATAATGCACACTTGGTAACATAAAATTTTGTCCTGAATTGGAATAGATTGAAAAATGCTACAAAATGAAGCATCAGTGTTAGTTCACCAAGACTGTACTCTGGAAGTCTCCATTTTGCATCTTTCTCAGTTTCTTTCACACTGAATCAGCTAAAGGATAATCAAAGAATCATAAAATGTCCCTAACTGGAAGTGACCTGCAAGTAACATTGAGTCCAGTTCCTGGCTCCATACAGGCAACCCAAATTCAAACCCTTTGTCAGAGAGCATTGTCCAAACACTTCTTGAACTCTGACAGCTTGAGTCCTTGACCACTGCCTGCCCTGGGGAGCCTGTTCCAGTGTGCCAGTCTGAACCAATCCAGGGACCTCAGTGCTCCTCATCCAACTTCCCCTTCAGAACCTTCCTCATCTTTGTAGCCCTCATTTGGATATTCTCTAATAGTTTTATCTCCTGTTGTTGTTGTGCCCTCAGCTCTTGGAGTGAGGCCATACTAGTGTGGAGCAGGGCAGGACAATCCCTTCAATTACACTCAAGCAGTATTTTCTGGGTAAAAAGGTTTTTTTCCTTCTATTTTTCTCTTTTGGGGAAAGTGTTAATTACATTTCATTACGTTCAGAACTCAAAGTCCAGCATTTTTCTGTGCAAACAGAATCCTTCTAAATTATGACTTCTTATATAACTTCTGCATTTGTTTAATGTCCATGGATTTACAGGTATTGTCCTCTACCCAATTTCAGTGTTCAGTAAGGCAGAGAAGGGATTTTGTTTTTAAGCCAACATAAAACCCTGTTTAGTTTTATGAGGCTGTCACATACAGGCTGCAAAGGGCAAGTATAACTACAACACATACTGGGAGAAATAAGAGTAGGCTCAAAGCTGTTTTGAGGACTTCAGGATTGCTTTTTCACAGTTGATGCTTCTATGAAAGATTGCACTGTCTTTATACTAGGATCTCTCAGAATGTAGCAAGGACAGAAAGTGTAAGAAACTTGGGGAGATGAAGAGGTTGTGAGAAACCCAGTGATTTCAGAAAGAAATCAGAGACAACAGTACTCTGGTAGTCTTTTATAAAAAATGATGGAAGCAGCAGTAGCAGAGGGGGCTACCTTTGTGTTTGGCAAGTGCACACACACTGTCTTCAGTTCAGAGGGGGAGAAAAAGAAAAGACAAGGGAGCCCAACATGCTGACCATGACCATGACATTCTCCTCTCCTGCTACCATACCAAGGAAGCAAGATGAAGTGGGTTTGCTCAGTTGTCTCCCTGCCACATGCAAGAGCAGGACCTTCTTCAGGGAGAAGGACAAGTCATTTTTACTTTGCCTAAATACAGACCATTTTCTGAGCACCATTCCCACGTTACTAGTCAGGAGGACACATTATCTTATAGAGTCATAGACTCATGGAATGGTTTGGGTGGGAAGTGACCTTTAAGATTATCTAGTTCCAAGCCCCCTGGTATAGGCAGGGACACCCCCCTCTAGACCAGGTTGCTCAAAGCCCCATCCAGCCTGATCCTGAACTCTCCAGGGAGAGGGCATTCACAACCTCACTGGGACACCTGTTCCAGTGTCTCATTAAATAATTTCTACCTGGCATCTAGTCTAAATCTACCTTCTTCCAGTTTAAAGCCATTTCCTCTTGTTCTGTAACTATACACTCTTATGAAAAATCCCTCCCCAGCTTTCCTGTAGGCCCCCTTCAGGTACTGGAAGGCTGCTATAAGGTCTCCCTGGGGACCTTATACATCCTTCTACATTGAAGAGCAGAGCTCTCTCAGCCTGTCCTCACAGGGGAGGTGCTCCAGCCCTCTGATCATTTTCGTGGTCCTCCTCTGGATCAGCTCCAGGACCTACTCCAACTCCAACTCTTAATGAAACAACAAGTCTTAATGAAAACCTTTCTGTTTTGCAACATGGCATGGCCAAAGCTCAGCCTTTCTGGCTGTTTTCATCCCTGGGGATGGAGATGGCTGTGGTCCTCTGCAAACTCTGAAGAGGCTAACCAACCCTCCAGCTAATGTGCTGCAGTACTTAAAGACTTTCTGAGCTAGGGGCACTGGGGATTAATTGAATTTAATTTCAGCTGCCAAAATTTAATTTTACTATGCCTCTGCTTTTCAGAACAGAAAGCTCTTCCCCTCAGAATCTGATATTTTGTATCTGCACTCCTGTTCATTAAAAGTCACATTTCGGATTCTTTTTCCTGATAAAAGCAGTGTGTTTTTCTCCACCTCACTTTTTGCGCCCCTGAATCATTTTAAAGGTTTCCTTTGAAATCCCTCCATTATCTCCATTCCCTCCATAAAGCACAGAAACAAAATGAGAAAGAAATATTCTAGGAATATCTTTATTGTGTGTGAGGCAAGATTGCTTCTGTCCCTGATCGGTTATCTGAGATGACATCCAATCATTTTCTGAAACAATACTTTCTGAATCAGTCTTCCAAATTGTAGATATTCTTGACATTACCTTGCATATAACTGAATTGAAAAGCATTTTGTGGAATTTGAAATATTTTTCTCTATAGTGCTAACCACTATATAACAGAGATTTTTTTCTTATTATTTACTACCTTGCCAATTTCTGTGTCATTTGCAAGCACACCACCAATGATTTTATATCATCTCAGCCATATAAACAGCTTTAGATATAGAATTGATATCCTGTTAGTAACTATCTGGCTAACATCTCCATCAGTTTATTTTCTGAGTCCTGTCACTGAGCATGCTCTATATTTATGCGATGTGTGTGCTGTGAATTACACATAATGCAAGTGTCTGGCTAAAATACTATGCCGTAGAAATAGTTGCATTGTGAAAATGAGTTGTCTCCTCCTTAATAAGCTATAGCACCAATGAAAGGCAGGATTTTCCTTCTGCAAAGCCATTCTGAATATTTTTAATTATTATTTTTGTTTTAATTATTTGTTGATAGAATCCAAAGTGACTTATTATGTGGCTTCACCTGCAGTCTTCCATTCTTTTGGAATATCTCTATAAATTTTCTCAAGTCTGACTTCAGTGCTTCAGAGATCCCCTTCAGTTCTGTAGATCTGAAGGAAGAAGCAGGGTCTACTGATTTCCAGAACCTCTTGAAACACAATTCCCTGAGCAGACTCAGTTAACTTTGAAGTCAAACCTGCCTTGAGCAGAGGATGGGAGGAGATGACATCCAGAGGTCCATTCCAAACTTTTTGTTTCTATAAATCTATTTTTTAATTTATGTTCCAAATGTAGGAGAATTCTTCTAAGAGAGGGGAAAGGAAGGAAATAATGATATTCCTGAAGATAGTGTCATATTGCATAGAGTTACTCAGATAATCTTAAATCTGGAATCCATTAATTTTGGAGTGATTAACCTGACATCTTAAGAATTTTCATGTATTTTTTGCAAAACATAATTCTTGACTGCTCTGAGTGACTTATGAGAATTAACATGCTGGTATATGAGATTTAAGCAGGAGAACAAAATCAGACAGCGCTGAATTAATAAGACCTTTTTATCTTTTCATCGGTGCCTTGAGCTGGCAAGGTTTCTGAGAATCCTTTAATAATGTTATTAATTGAATGTCATAGAAGTTAGGGATGCAATAAACTTGACACTTCTTTATTTCTCATTTATCAGAAAGGAATAAAGTGAAATAGCTTGATTAATTCTCCATGTTGGGGGAACACAAAGGTAGACATTTCAACAAAATATTTCACCAACACACAGAGCACAACTTAGTGCGGAACTTCAGTGCTGCAGGAGCCCAGTTATCCCAGTCGTCCTTAAGTGGAGATGGCTGTGGTCATTCTGCCTCTCCCTAGCTCCATCACTTGAGAGTTAATTCACAATTTTAACTTTATATTTAGTGCAATGAGTCAGCGTATCTGATTCTGAGTGCCCTACTATGCTTTTTATTTTTAGATGTTTTAAAATCAATTTGTTGTGATTAGTCTTCTCGTTTCCTGAACTTCCTGCTTTCTCAGCTAATGACAATTAGTTTGCTAAGAATAAACAAGCATTAAAGAGCAGTGTACATTAAAGCTCTGATGTAGAGTCAAACTCTGCTCTAATTTGTCTCACTCTACAATCTTTTTAATACTGATTTCAAGACCCTAGCTCTAGTCATGTACCTGTTTGACTCACGCTGCAGGATCTGACACAGCATTAGCTTCTGCAACACAGTACAAATAAAAAGCATCCAAGTGGAGTTTGGGATGTGCTGTATGCACCTTCCTCCCACCTGTGTCTGTCTGCTTCAGAAATTTCCTGTTCTGATGAAGCCTACCTTGCAGAGCTATTTCAGAGGGAACAGTTTTCATTCTGTGCATGTCAAAATGCCTGGTTTACTGTTCCAGTCTAATCCACGTATTCGTGTTAGTCTTCAAGTCAATAATGACGGCACTGATTGAATCCCTTAGGTTCCTACAGCTAATGCTGCTCTAGTGGACATGCAGCATCTCAGCTCAATCAGTCGGCTGTAAGATGGTACAAAGGTCTGTAATCATGCAGTGAGGTGTCCAAATGGGGTCTCTGTGTGCTTAAAGATGTGTTGAGGGCAGAGGGTTAGTGTCTCTGAGTTTATCACTTAGCCCCTCTGGTCCCTTGCCCAGTTTGTACTATTATCCACAGTATTATCTGAGTCATCAAGCTGTTTACCAGGCAAGATCAGCCTGCAAGAATGAATCTTTCCATGTCTTACACACATGCAAAGATATTTGAATGCATGTTTATTTTAATGTTAGGAATAATCTTTTTAAATCTAATTCCAATCATTTTTCTTTGTTTTACCTGAGTAGGCTCTTAGGAAATGCTGGTTGTATTTCTTGTCTGTTTTCTTTCCAATGTGTTCTGCATTCACATCAGACAGATCATATTAGCTAACAATGATGTTTTCGCTGTTACAAGTCATTTCACTCTTCTTCCCTTCCAGAGTAAAGTTTTTACAAAACGCTGTTAATATTTTTCCAACATCAGCTTGAAAACTGTTTATTTTCATTTATCCCTACTGCCAAAATGGATCTCTCAGCTTGAAGAACACAGCCTCTTCCTTATAGTTCATGCCTACTGAGTACCATCAAAATCTTCATTCTTGTCACCTCTAATACTCTTGCCTGGAAATTCTGCTCTGGCTTCCAGCCTCCACAGAGCTCATTTCTTGACATCTCGGGTCTAAATGTTCTGTGTCAAGCTTTCTGACCTGATTGCTATTCAGAGCATAGCTTGAGTTGAGAGCCAAACCAGCACTTAGGCAGCTTTCAGATGCAGCAGTTGGGCAGTTTTCAGATCCCTATGTGTGAGCCACGAATCTCCTTTTCTAGCACTCCTTTGCCTCTACTGAAAGCCCCTACTCCTGATGACATTTGAGATGATCACATCACTCAGAAGACTCATTATTCTTTTTAAACTCTGCAAGCACCCTGAATTGTCCCATCTCAGCACTCTTCTGCACACCCTCCGAAGCAGATATTCTCATACATTATTTCTTTGGGAGACCCCTCACTGACAGAACTGTTTCATCACACTGGCTGATGGGGCGCATGGGTGTATCCTCTTAACATCTTCTTAGCATCCTCTTAGCAAACTTTTCTACCACAAACTCCCTCACCTCCCTTTGCAGCTTATGACCCAGTTGCTCGCCTTGGATAGGAGATAGGGATGAATAATGTTTTCCAACAGCTGAGATGGAGATGGCTCATTTCAGCATCTATCACTACCTGATCCATGCCCTAACCACAGCCCTATGTTAGAGAGTCTTCTGCTAACTCGCTCCCACACCCTGTATAATTTGTGCTCTTCACTAGGGAGTGACAACAGTTGTTGTCAGGAAGAGGAGAGAAAGTATCTTCAACATTACATCCCACACCTGTAAGCAGATATTTATGGAACTCCCTTTGGAGTTCAGAGAGATGAGTTTGACCTCACTCGTTTGACCTCCACTTATAGTGAAAAGGGGAGGGGAGAAACTGAATATTTTATTTACTCATTATTGTTAGCCATTAAACTGTTATCTAAATACGGTGGCCAATGTCTTTCAGACTACTGAACAGTGCCCACACTCTATGTCTAGAAAAAAGGCAATCTATATTCCCTTCAGGTTTCTGGTATCACACCACTCAACTTGCTGTTACTCATGTACTTCCCTGAATCTATGCCTTCACTTCAATTTCAGCATTGACAAATTTCTGCTTTGTTTCAAGTGATGTGATTCAGGGAGTGGGAAGGATGAATGGCTTTTATTTCACATTTAACTGGTGTTTCACAAAGGGATATGGCTGGATTCCATTTTCCATTATCTAGTTTGGCCATTATCTGACATTTCAGATAGAACTGATTCATTGTAATTATATTACTTCACTCAGTGGTTACTCACTGCCTTCAGTGGGAAATTGTTCAGATAATCCATTGGGGCATCATTTGAAAGGGCTGTTTAGAGTACACCTGCAAGTAAGGCAAGCAGTATTGGATCAGTAGAGCGAATGGCAACAAGTGGGAGGAAAAGTTTAGTAGAAAAGGAGTGAAAAAGTAGTAATTTCTTTGGAAGGATTATCAGAAACACACTGCAGAATTCTTGAAACTAATCATACTGATCTTTTGATTCTTACTGTTTTCCTTGTATCAGACAAGTTGGAGGAATAAAAATGTGTTTCAGGTTCAGTTCTTTCTTATTACTTCATTTATCTGTATTCTACAGATCTCACATGGAGAAGTTAATCTTTTATTTATCTGACAAAGGTGGTGTATGTATTATCCCGTAACTTCTCTGCTGCTGCAATAGTGAAAATTCTATCAGCAGTAGCACCAGTCTGATTTTTAAAAATGGAGCAGCCAAAATATACTATGGAGTCAAACTTGACACACAGCTTCTCAACCCAAGGACAATTATTTTTTTCTTAACACTATTTTTATGAAGGTTTTTGAGAAGTGACAGAATTAAACCAAAAAGAATTTCAGAAATAGCATTGCAAAAGAGGCTCTCCTACAATATTGTAGAAGATAACTACATAGCAATGACATCTACAAATGGGAACCAGAAGAAAATGCTTAGAACATCTTCATGTCTACTCAGTACACTATGCTATTGAGCATAATAATAAGACTAACTTCTGGTCTGTCTCTATTTTCAAACTTTGAAAGAAAAGTGAAATCAGAAGCCCGTACTTATAAAAGCTTATCTTTAATGGTCATGACCTACACAGGGACTGCCTGAGCTTTAGAAGTCTTTCTGAAAAACATACTTCTGCAGGAGTGTTTCTCAGCATCATCAGATTAGGTTCGGGTTGTTTCTATGTGGGCTTCTTCCTATAACTACCGTAGGAATTAAATATGTTTATCAGTTATTCTGATCACACATCTATACGATCTCTTTGTAGTGTTGGTGAGATGTTCATGAAAAATGCTGTGAAGTATACATCTAGAAACTGTTATGTCTCTCAATAATAATAGTTTGAGATCATGATTTGAAACTCTTTAAACATCCTCCTACTTATTTTCTCTCTTCATCACATCATGCAAGTGAGAGATGTTTCCATGGGCTGACCAAAATGATGAGCTCTGGAAAAATCGGCCAATGGCATGAAGAAGCAGCATAACTGTTCTATTTTGCCCTTAAAATCTCTGAAAAGTACAGTCATGTGTGTTTAGGGAAAGATTAGCAGGCAACTCTCTTTCCATTTGTAGTGAAAAAAAAGAGAGACTAAAACTTCAGTTGTACAGAATTCCAATTTACCAAACTATGCTAATTACTGTTAATAACAATTAATCAGCTCATAAAAAATATTTTCCTGTCCCAGAAGAAAATTCGTGGTTTTCTAAGAAATAATTACATTGAGATTTGGGATTAAAACCATTGAAACTGCACATTTGTGAAGGGGAATAGTCACTCCACTATGTGTTAACAAAGTAGAGTGTGCTAGAATGGCATAAGATGTTGTAAATGAAAAAATGATTGCTGGCTTAATCAATTTCCTCAGCATCACTTTGAAGGTAATTACTAGGTGTCTCAAGATGTGTGCACCGCAGGTGCTGCTACTACAACAGCACTGAAGAGTAAATATTCTCTAAGGTGGTACTTAGGTAGAAAGGTGGGCACTGAAAGAAATTCTGGCTTGACTGGCTTCAGCTGTGCTGAAGTGGAGGCTGCTGGTAAGTGAGGATCAGCAGCCAACTGGTTCTGCTATGCCTGAAGGAGCTGATGGTGGCAAAGTGATGTGGGACTTTGTGCCTCCACACCCAAGCCATAGGGCTTTATTCTTCAACATCAAGCGATCTCAACATCTTCTATGAAGTTACCTGTTGTGAAGGAGCTGCTCTCTAAGTAAGAAAGAGATGTTCTTTGGTGGGAGAGACTGGGGAGTGAAGAGAAGATTAAAAAGAGATGACAAGAGGACTGGGGAACTGGGTACTGTTAGGCTAGGATTCTGAGATTTAGGATGAGGTTAGAAGGTCTTAGTGGAACTGGGGAGGGAACAAGGGATGCTTTACAATCGAAGAGTCTCCAAGGTAAAGGATATCCCTAGCAAGGAATACCAATGTTGAGCAAAGATAAAATTACTAAAACGTTTCTCTCTCTTGTCTCTATCCCCATCCTTTTTTTTTTCTTTTTTTTTTTTATTATTATTATTTTTTGGTATCTGGCATATGAGAGTCCTGTTTTAAAAGCTTAAATGGATATACATCCTGGGAGTAGGGATAAACTGATCCTTGTGATGTCATTTAACTTTCAAAACCTTTTGATGGTGTTTCTCTCAATTTACTGTTTGAAATAGCAGGCTCTTGCTGGCTTACAGAGAAGATCAGGGTTTGGACTAACTGAGGTTAAGAATAAATGTTTATGATCACAACTCTGAGAAGAATTTTATGAGGATCACTGTTGGATTTTATACCATTCAACACAGTCAGAATTAGCCTGGAATAAAAACATTACTAGGTAGGTGAATGTTTGCACTGGATATACAATTATTCAGAGGATTCAAAAGAAAAGCTGAATGCAGAATGTGACTGAAGAAGCTCACAATATTATATGACAAAATGACAGATGAATTAAATGTCAATAAATGCAAAATAATTCACATGGGGGAAAATATCAATAAGTAGATATGCATAGTGATGGGTTCTGAATGAGCTGTTACTGCTCAGAAAAGAAAATTTTGAAGTTATCTCCCATGAGACTTTGGCTCACTGCTTAGCTGTGATTGCAAGGGCACACTGTATATTAGACATTATTAGGAAACAAACAAACAAACAAACAAAAAAGAACAGTAAACTTAATTGTGTCGCTTCCCATCTTGAATTTTTCACATATTTCTTATCATGCCATTTTAGGAAGAATATGGCAGAACCAGACTCATCTGCTTTCTGGATGCACCTCACCATTCATTTGTTGTGAACGTAACAAATGTCTCAATATTCGGGAAATTATTGCTTCCCTTATTCAGATAGAAATCACTGGCTGGATTGGAGGAGAGGAAGCCATTCCACCTTGTCTCACAGCTGTTGTAAGATTGGAGTGCTTGCTCAAGTTATAGAGTAATCACAGTCTGAAGCAGATAAACCTTGAGGAGGAAAGTCCACCCATAATTTGGGAAGCTGTATTAACAGCAAGAACAGATTTCCTCAGTGTGTAATGTGGTATTAGGGCTTCTTTCAGCAAGTGTAAGCAGTGAGGTTTGTACCACTTAGATGAACTGGTTTCTTTGTTGGTTAGGGCAAGAGACAGTCATGTAGAAGTCCTTTGTTTTTCAAAGGTTTTTTTTTGCTCTGGCCAAAGCCATCTGTTATGCTTTCTTTGCCACCCTTTGCCACTCATTTAGTAGTGAGGTAGTTTAACTGTCTTGCAGTCATAAATCTCACTCTGAAGAATGTAAATGACTTGAGGCTGACCGCAGCTATGACAGCATGTGGATGCCTTTGAAATGACTTCAGCACAACGCTGCCCTGAGATCCTGGTGCCCATGGTCCTCTCAGCGAAAAGGGATCTCTCCTCCTCATACCACCAGTGACCTCTCCCCATGCTCAGCACATTTCTTCTTCCTCTGAAGGTGAGAAGGGTACCATTCCTCCATAAATCTCTTCGAAGCCAAGCAGCAAGACAATTTCTGTTGAGTACAGGGATTGCCCTACGGCAAAATATTAATATAAACATATCTGTAGAAGAAGCTATCCACATGAAAAGAACAATAGAATTTTCTAGTTCTTTTCTCCTAAATTTTAGCTTTGGTAGTCATATCAGATCTGATACTGAAGTCAAGTAATTCCAGCCTTTGCCGTGTCTGTAATAATTGTGAAATGTCTTCAAGAACTTCAAAAACTTAAAAAAAAAAAAAACAAAACAAAACCAAACACACCACCTCCTAACAATCAATCAATCATCAACATTACCAGTAACTAAACAATCAAACAATCTGGTGTTATTGTTCAACAACACCAGAAATTCTGAAGTACTTTTAAGACTCAAAATGTCAAGGTCAGCATGAACTGTACAGAGAGAAATGAACTGTCTAAAATGAAATATAGACAGGCATGGGTAACATGAACCTAGAAGCCCACATGAAGATGTAGGACTGTGTAGTTTCCAGGTGAAATAATATAATAGTATCCATAAAAGAAAAAAAATCCAAATTGCTTTGTCCTCTAGCCAGTCTCAGGATAACGTGGGTAGTTACTAATTATCCCTGCAACAAGCATGGCTCTTACTGGTAATTGACCATACTAAATAATTCCTTTGAAGAAGTTTGAAGGGGAAAACATAGTCTCAATTTGGAATACGTTTTTAGAATGATTGGGAAGTCAGTCATCCGTGGTAAGCAAGTCTCCATTGTACATGCAATTGAAGCTGTAACAGCTCCTGTAATTTTATCTTAGCTTTCCTGATACTTGATAGCTTTCTTAACCCTGAACTCCAGAAGTTATTATGAAAAGAATCAACGTTCATTAAACCCGGAAATGTTTGACATGCCTTAAGAGAAAAGCATGAAAATAAGGCCAAAATGACCTCTAAAAATAGCAGAAACATAAAAACAAAAAATAACAGAAACCCAACCCAAATCCATGACCCCTTGTTTGATGAAAGTCTCCTAGTTGAATCGATTGTATTATTTTTGGTATATGGCTTAACATTTGAAACTTTGGGGCTGGCAGTTGTCCAAAAGAATAACTTCTGACCAAAAACTAAGCTTACCTGACTGACTGGCAGACACGTTCACCGAAACAGAACCAATTTGTGCAGAACTGATTCCTTACCATGAACTGCGTGACAGAAAATGTATTGCACGTGTCAGAGTAACGCTTGGGGAAAAGCTACTGACTGAACATCAGATTTCCTAACAGCAGTTGGGCCAAAATGAATTGAAGAATCAGCACCTCATGGCTGAAATGATGCAAATCCCTCCATATTATTAGAATGCATAAATTACTGTTTGCAATACTTAAAAGAAGTTGAATGAAAAATATTCATCTCTGGTCAAAACTCTTGAAGCCCTTGTGATCACAACGGAGGTGATTTAGGTTAACTAGGAACACTAAATGAAATAAAATGTAATTACTACAATCTATCTATATCGCATGCAGTGTATGCCTTTTATTTTGTAAGTATAAAAGAACATTTACCTCCAAAGTGCCAATTTTAAATGCAAACAAGGCGTGGTGATTTCATGGCAGAGAGCTCTTGTGATGGCCAGTGCAACATCAATGTGGTCTCAAGATGTTATGAAAACAGATGTGACTCTAATTCAACTCTTAGGTCTAGGATTCTGCCTCTTCTATCTTGTGATCAGATGTATTTGGACAGCCTCTGGTGGATACACAAGTTCTATTTGACAGTTTTTGTTACTGAGACTTCTAAATACAAAATAAGGTATTCATCGAAAATAAACATTCAGGGTGGGAAAACCTGTCCTTGCCAAATACTGACTAGGCCTTTCAAACTCCTTTTTAGGACAAGCATTAAACACAATTGCTTATCCAGTAAGGATAGGAAAGAAGCGTGTAGTCTCATGTATTACAAAATGAAGTCATGGATTGGATTCAGGCCTTGGACTACAGGTTTTTCTATGTAATAATTTTTATTTTTATAATTTGGTATCGGGTGTATGTTTTAAGAGATAGAGATTAGAAGTTAAAATGCCACAAGCTTGCTGCAGAATCAATGGTTATGAACCTTAGATGGGTACTCAATGGACTTACAAAAAGTATAAACAATAATACTGAAGTGTGAAAATGTAATTGAAACTTTCTGTAATAATTTATCACCCTTACTTTGAAAATATAAGAACATGAAAGAGCTAAATTGAATCTTTTTTTTTTTTTCTAGAAGCCAGTTCTGACAAGAAATAGGGGATTTAGGTTATTTCATGTACCAATATTCACTAGCCACAGCTTATTTTAAGAGGACATTTCAGAAAATATTGCCCGGGGTTAGTTTACTTCTGTTTGTTGGTTGTTTTCCATCTGACCTTGTATTTCCTTCATCTTAGTTATGTTTTCTTCTTTTTACTGTTACCAAGGCAGGCTTCGTGTTGTTCAGTATGCATGAAATAGCGTGGAACAAATACACTGGAAATTATGTGAAGAACAAACCATTGCATGTTCTTGCAATGCAAAAAATCCATCTCTTAAACAAAAAATAGCGAATTACTTTGCATGTCAGTGATCGAGGAAAAGTGAGCTTGGCATAAGAGAAAAAAAATAAAATGAAGCAAAATAAAATCTCTAGAACACAAAGTATGTGCTATAGCCACTGTGGCAGAAAAAAGGATGGAATTAAGAGGGATTTCCAATGTTGAGCCCTTTGTCATTTTGGAATATGCAGATATCTAATTACTTGCTGCAATCGGTCTTCCATTACGTGAGTTAAGAGGATTGCACATATCAGTGCAAATATTCTGCCTATAAGGCCACAGGGACTGAGCTGCTTTCCTCCAGAGGGCTTGATGAGGGCTGAGCAATTTTTAGGATGCCTCCGTTCCGCGCAATGTGCTAATGGGAAACTAAAGGGTGTTAGCATCTCCCCCAAAGCAAAAAAGAAAAATTCAGTCATTCTTGGCAGTGCTCCAAGATGGTCTCCTTCCAAATTAATCTGCACCTTCTTTCAGCCTCTTTAGGAGTTAGGACTCACTGCTTCCTGACATTCGTATCATGAAGGGAAACATACCCTTTCCACAAAAAGAAGACAACATTTTTGCAACAGAACTTTTAGGGCCAAATTCTGCACTTAGTGGCTGCTTGGTAAGGTTAGTACAGATGAGTGTTGATAACTAACATGTGGAAAGTGGCTCCGCTTGGTTAAAAAATTGGCCTGATTTTCAGTGCTGTGAAGTGATATTCAGCTGCAAGCAGATCACAGCTCCGCAAAGGAACCTCCCAATTCTCCACAGTATCCTTTATTTGGAGTTGTGTTTTTTCTTATATCATACACGTTTCCTCCAAGTTCTCATTTCCTTTGAAGTTTGTTATGTGGAAAAAATAAAGCTGCTTAATGAAATTTTTATTATGTCGGTGAGCTTTGCATGGTGAATTTGGGACTGAAAAGCAAATCTGATTTGTCGCTCTAGCAATCAGGTGTAAAAGCAGCACTTTGCTGTGCCTTTGATCCCAGAGCATCAGCAGGCTTAAAGCGGCGTGGTTGATCTTGCCCATAGAAAGACAGTTGTGATTTGAGGACACGGAGTCCTGCATTAAATGCACTGCTGCTTTTGCACAGAAGGTACTGCAGTGAGGGTGCCAGGTCGGAGAAAGAGAGAAAAGATAACACTTGTAAAGGATAGGGTGTGGGGTTGGAGATTTGTTGTTGTTGTGTTGTTTTGGGGTAATTTCTTTTTTTTTTGATGAGGGAATGATAGGGGGCCTACAGGAAGGCTGGGGAGAGACTTTTTTTGAGGGCATGTAGCAACAGGATGAGGGAAAATGGGTTTAAACTGGAAGCGGGGTAGATTTAGACTAGATATCAGGAAGAAATTCTTTACTGGGAGGGTGGTGAGACACTGGAACACATTGCCCCGTGAGGTTGTGGATGCCCCATCCCTGGAAGCATTCAAGGCCAGGCTGGATGGGGCTTTGAGCAACCTGGTTTAGTGGGAGGTGTCCCTGCCTGTAGCAGGGGGGTTGGAACTACATGATTTTAAAGGTCTCTTCCAACCCAATGATTCTATGATTCAATTTTGAATTCTAGGTTTTGAACAGTGATTTAAAGTGATGAACTAATAATGTTTAAGTGATATAGATATCAAACTGAAATGAAAAGCAGCCACCCTACATGGAAGGAAACTTTAGTGAAGATGGATTTTCTTAGCTATGAGATTTGCAGATTTACACATATTTAATTTCCAGTTCTTTGACATAATTGTTTAAATCGTAGAATCACAGAAAAGGACTGGAGTGTGGTCTATCCCTGACGCCTCATGGATTTCTGTGACAACTCATCTCTAACCTGCAGGTCCCACAAACTTCCTCAGCAGTCTGTGCTTTCTTACTGTAATAACTAGGAAAAAAATCCTAATGGTATTCCTGATAATTTCTTGCTGCAACTAGTCTATTATTTGCATGTTTGCTCATGGAAAGCCTCAGATAGGTTCTTCTTTGATACAGAGTTCTTATAGCATCTCATTTCTTATTTACCTAACTAAAGCTATGATGCTGTAAGACGCTGGTAGCAGTAGTGCACTGCTCATGTGGAGGGAAGATTCTTCCCTTCTTCATCAGTTCTTTGTATCTTCTCATCCCAAACAGCCCATCTTTTTTTCATAGGGTATAAGTTTCCACGCCTACCATCACTCTCACTGTTTCCCTCTGGATCACCTCCAAGGAGAGGATATCTCCAAGTGCAACAGTTAGACTTTCAACGCAGTATTCCAGGTGAGGAATCTTCTGGAGGTAAACCTGTCCAAGTGGGAGCTTGCTCTTCCTGCAGTGGCAATGCACCACTGCCTTGGGTCTGTGAGCTGCTAAAACCTCTGCAATGTTTTTGCATTTGCAGGACTGCTACATAGCAACATGCTGCTACACCTGTATTTGTGGAGCTGGTGACTTCTGCCTCAGCTCATGACTTTATCTTCAGATTTGTCTCGGTAGCAGAGGAAACCATATTAGTACTGAAATAAGGTAACAGGCTGAGCAGTAATTTAGCTGCTGTGGCAACCATTGCAAGCATTTTGTGCTGCCACAGCTTTAGTTTGGTGGATAGGAAGTGAGGTGTCCTTAAGTCAGAGGCAGAAATGAGCTGCAGCTTTTCATGAGCAACAAGTCAGTAAAACAAGTCGACTGTTAAAGACACAAGCAATTCTTCCTTCTTTGGACTAATTTACAACTTTATTATCACATCCACTTACATTACATATTCCAAGATAATTTTATATTACTCCATGACTGTAAAAAGCAGGTTCAGTGCTGAGTTTGCAGCACTGTTCTACAATTATTCCCATCTGTAGATGCTATAAAGCCATAAAGTTACCTAAGTGAAGTAAGATCTTCTGCTCTAATAGCACTCTATTAAAATAACCTTTAACTTTTAAAAAATTATCTTTCTTCTTACTCTTGTACTTGCTTTCATTAAATACCAATACCATAATCAGCTGCATATTTTTACAATTACATTCGGTGCATGTTATATGCCATAACTATATTGCATTGTTTCTTATTTTGCCACTGTAACATATTTAAAATATGAAATACAATTATTCTTATGTATTACCTGATAGAAAAATAAATTTTTGGACACATTTCTTGATTTTTTTACATCCTGAGTCACATTCAGGAGATAACAGAAAGAGACAGAATGAAAGAACAGGGGTTAAACATTTTCAGTGTTAAAAATTTTTTAGCAACTAGAAGAGTGAGGAGTTCCGTGCAGGAGGAGGTCTGCGCTCGTGCTCAAGTAACAGGCTGTTGTAAGAGGACAGGTGAATATATGCCAGCATGACTGCTGCAAGTGCCTGTGGGGGTCTTTTCATATCACTCCTCAGGAATTTCTGAGTTCACCAGGAAGTGTGCCTTAGGTTTCTCATATAGTCTCATTTTTTCAAAGGTCTACAAACAAAAAATGTGCGTAATTTTTTTCGTAAACACAAATGTAACGGTCATCTTTTGTCTTGCTGAGATCAGAATTTCACTTCCCTGCTTTGGAGCCTTTCTTGGCTGCTCAAACTCAAAACTCAGATCTTCTCAGTTCTGCTGGTAACACATAGGTGTCAAAATCAGTGCGGCCAACCCCATAAGATCTCTTGTGCAGATCTTCCTCAGTCATCTCATCTTCCTTATCATTCGTGCCTAATGACACTGGTTTTCTTTCCCCTCTTTGCATCCATATGCTTATATTCTCCCTGAAGATTTCTGACTCCACATCTGTAAGATATGTGATTTTTTGTCCATGCACTCAGATAAGATTTTTCATTCAGATTTCCACCTACTGTGTCTTCATTACTGCAACAACCTCATATCTGATCCACTGACTCTTCCAAAGCCTTTTTACTCAGGCAAAAATTTACACCTGATTTTAATACTTGCAAAGCAAAAGACAACTCAGTGTCTCCTGTGATGCCTTCTTCCCATCTTAGCATGACTCTCCAAGCACCCTCACACTTGGCCTCAGATGCTGTTCTTAAGATGCCCAATGAGGATTGTCCCAAGGCCAAGCAGGTGACAGCAGTGTGCTGTTGGTGTTAATAGCAGCTGCAGTGCTGAGACCTAAGAAAGCGTGCCAAGAAATGAGAGCCTGAGAGCTGCTGAGCAGGGTCATACCTTGCATATACTATTAAAGTGCTGATGTTTATAACAAATCCACAGCTATCTGTGTTAGTAGCGTTGATCTCCTATGGTACAACAGATAGCTGCTTCTCCCAGATATTTGTTACGTTGTCTTTCCACTTGATACAGAAATAATACAGGAGTTTCATAAAATTCCCCTAATTTTGTCCACCTAGACCCAAACTTAACAGGCAAACTAAAGGTAATTGTGCCTAGTAAGCACAATAAGAGAACTGAAATACCGATGAAGGATGAAGAAGCAAAGTAAGTAGAGCTAAACTTGTGCTATCTCAGTACACTGAGCAGAGCACTTAAGAATTCAAGATAGCATAACTTCAGGTACAATTTAATGCACCATGCAGCAAGTTGCCAGATGTTCTGACCAAGAGAATAAATCCTCAGAATCTGGTGTTTTTCCTGTCCAAGGCAGTGCTATTTGTCTGGTGTTATTTGCAGCAGCACCTGTCTGGATCTGCTGGTGGAGCATGTTTCTGCTTTACTAGAAGCACAAACCATGTGTTGCCTTTCTTTCTTTCTTTAGCTGTAATACCTTTTCCCTTTCATTTTCAAAGAGAACCACTTTTTCCCACTTTGAGCAGTCTCCTTGACAGTGTTTATTACTGTTTGCAAGTATTTTTCATTTTTGTAAGGGAAAGGTACCACTTGACATTCATGCTGTAAGATCAACCCTTCATGGGCTGCTCTGGGAGTCCAGGGAAATGACGGACATCCCTCAGTGCAGTTAATTCACCTATACTGCACAGCTCGCTGTATCGCAGCGCAAAGGCAGACGACCAGAGGTGTCACCTGTCACCTGTCACTAAACCTGAGTGACACGGTTTAGTGGGCCTGGTGGTGATGGGACGATAGTTGGCCTAGATGGTCTCAGAGACCTTAACGATTCTATGATGGAGGCTGGGGTGCTCTGAGGGTAGCAGACACCTCAGGCAGAAAAAAGGAGGAACGGTGTGTGAGCTGTGGCCAGGCTGTGGGGATAAAGCTATTTTGTGAAGGAGAAAAGAAAGGGAAAGATGTTCAGAGGAACTTGAGAGAGCCTGACCATGCCTTACAGAGCAGCAGTTTTCCCTGCAAGGTGAGAAGCAGCAGGACTGGGCCTGAATGAGATGTGAGGCAGCTACAGCCTGGCAGCCCGGAGCAGGCCTGGCTGTCTCATACCCCTAACTTCCAGTATACAGCTATTTCACCGCTGAAATGCAAGGTCTGAGTCTGCATTAAAATACACAAGCTGTAAGTTTCCAGCTGGTGGGAATACATCTTCGGAGCGATGCTACAAGCAGGGCACAGAACGCTGCGGTGTTCAGTGACACCTAGGGACTGCCTTGGGGAGCTGCAGCTGCTCTCACCCAGCAGCTCTGGCTGCACACTGATGAGCTTCCTTCAAAATCGGGTTTCTGGGTAAGAAAGCTGGCTTGCAGTGACTGCAAACGTGGCCATATTCTGAGGCTGCTCCTATCTCGTGCTTGTAAAGGGGAAGACGAGTGGGGATTAAGTATCAGTAGAAGCTGTGATGGCATGGTGGGGCCTCACACTGTCAGAGTAATTGTCCGCTGTATTGCCAGCACGTGCAGTTCCTGGCAATCATGCAACTGCTAGGAAGTTTACAAGTTAATTAGAAAGGACGACAAGAGGCATAAAAGAACCTTACAATCTGAGCAGTAGCTCTTGTATCTGTCCTTTTTCCAAGTTTGTTGGTGAGTTCAGAGCACTTCAGAGATGGTCAGCTACTTCTGGAGGAGGCTCCAGGGAGACCTGATAGCAGCCTTTCAGTTTCTAAAGAGGGGCTGTAAGAAAGAACGGGACAGACTCCTTAGCAGGACCTATGATGATTGGACAAGAGGAATGGTTTCAAGCTAAAAGAGGTGAGATTTAGGCTGAACATAAGGATTTTTTTTTTTTTTTGTAATAAGGGTGGTGAAGCTCTGAAACAAGTTGCCCAGAGAAGTGGTGGATACCCTGGTCTTTGAGACACCCAAGGCCAGGCTGGACAGGGCTATGAGAACCCTGATCTAGCTGTAGGTGTCCCTGTTCATTGCAGGGGAATTGAACCAGATTACCTTAAAAGGTTTCTTGTCAAATGATTACATGATTTTACCTCAGCTGTTGAAGAGTCTCCTCCAGAACATGATACGGATGTTTAGATGCTTGGTGGCCAGCTTTTCTTCCAGCTACCCAGGGAACTTAGGTGAAATGAAGTGTAGCTCTGGAATCTCAATCTACATATACACACAGAAGGAGAAAAAACAATCCAAAACAGAAAGCATGAGTTTTGCCCTACACTTCAGGTGTGGCAGTCTGAGGAACCAGCTTTGTTGCCAGCTCATTTTTTCAGAAAGAGACTCTGTGCTGGGGAGTGGTGGAGGGTGATGTGCTTACTTGTTTATTTGTTTTATTTTTAAACTCACTCATGTTTTCTGAATGTTGCCTGTAATGCTATGCTGCTGGGAGGGAACTGAGTGCCTTTCATTCCGTGAGATTTTCAGGTTCGTGATTCTTTGCTGGTCTCCAGAGGGAATTTGTTGAATGTGATTATGATATGAAATCCACTCGTGCTACAAATACATTGCTGATAGAATAGTCATGTTCCATTTTTAATTTCGTATCATATTGGAGGTGTTCAAGGCCAGGTTTAATGGGGCCCCAGGCAGCCTGATCTAGTGTGTAACTTAGGTGTTGGCAACTGGGTGATCTTTGAGGTCCCTTCCAAACCAAGCCATTCTATGATCCTATGATGTTGCAGATCTTCACAGGGCTTCTCCAAATTCCAGTAGTCATTTGCACTGTAGACCATTGTTTAAGAATGGCTGCACCATGCCTGGGCTCCCCACACCTCCTGTCCTCTCCCTGGCAAAGCCCTTTAGCCTGGCTGACCTTGGACAGAGGCAGCGAGGGCACAAGACACTCTCATCAACCCACCTGCCCTTGCTGTGTTTTTTGGTAGCCACTGGAGGTTCCAACTTTTTTGCCTTCCACCATCTGCTTAATACAGGCTTTTGTCATGCTAATTGCTAGCCTAGTTATTTGCTTATGAATAGGACAAATTATGTTTCTCCCTGGAGAAATTAAGTGCTACCGGTCTGAGGTTCCTTCAGAGAGAAACCTGTGCCCAGGCTCAACTGAAATAATTGCCTGTTCCCCCACGTGATGACAAGGAGATGAGCAATCTCTGCAGCCTGGCTGTATCTTCTGTTCCTAACAGCTGGATTAGATGCTTTGAGCTCCCAAGCTCTGGAATAGTTTCCGTCTCTCAGAGAATACAAATAATTGCTGTGAACAAACCATACTATCACAGTTGTCATATATTTCTTGGTTGAGTTATCAGCAATAACTTATCTGTTATCCATGGTTTATTGTTTTGGCACCTCTGGGAAACATCTATGAAGCGCAATGAATATAAATCATGTTGCATTTTGACAGTGTCTGAAGATTTATGGAGAAGTTAAGAGAAAACAGAACCACTTCATATGTGGAAAGGAGAGGAAAATTATTGATTTCAAAAAGTGCTTAGACTGGTTTCTGTCTGCTAAAGTAATGTGAGCATAATTTTAACTTCAGATCTGTGGAATAGTGCCAGCATCCTGAAAAAAATTAAGCGTTTTTTAAAGCAGCTCCACTGAAATCACTGCTGGTAGTGGGGAACCATTTTAATTTCCCAAGTCACAGCTAAACAAATAGAGAATGCTTTAGAAAATCCTGCTTGCAGTTCACATTGTTTCAGATATGTTGACTGTCATGACAAAGACTTGGTGTTCAAGAAAATATTTTTTGGTATCAGAACAGCATGAACTGCTAAAACACAGGATGCCTGAGTATACCTATGAATCTCTTTGACACACAGAACCCCAAACTATAACACCGCATATTAGAGTTTTAGTCTGTCTTGTAAAAACGCTCTTTATTTCTTCCCAGCTCCTGTAAATGTGCCCCTATCAAGCTGATACCCAGAGTATAGAAGTGAGTGATCTCAATCCTTACAAACTCCGTTCAACTCACTTCAGTCCTAGGTAAAATCTTCCACTACAAATCAGATGGAAAATGCCACACAGCAGAAGCAGTCACTTGTGTTGCCCCAAGACACAGAGGGCAGCTCCTGCCCGTGGCTGCCTGCTCAGCTAACAGCATCAGTCTTGTGATATCCCGCTCAGATGGCAGCACAAATCCATGTGTTTAAAAAAGAAAAGTTATCTTTTCAGTGTTGCTCCAGTAAGATGACACCTAGAATACCAGCTCGGTGCACTTTGATGAATTAAAATTTGACTCCAAATGAAAATGTAATTATGATAAAACCTGGACAGTTTGAAACAAATTAAATTGCTTCGGGTTGGACTAATGCTTCGTTTGAGCAAGAGTGTTATTTAAGAAGTATGCCAACGTTTCCAGTAATCCCTCTAGGCTGGCCATCAACTTTCACCAGCCCATATTTTAGAGGTCAGCCACCGAACTAAGTTATGAATTATTCACATAGACATAATTCTTAGGTTCTAAAATAGTGACAAAGTAATTAGAATTTAAAGAAAGTAGAAAAAATGAAGAGGGCTTCATTATGAAGTTTTTAGGAAAAGTAAATCATAAGAAACAAATATCTTTACAGAAAAAAAATGATGAAAAAGGACAAGTACAAAACTAAGTAAGGACACAATTGTGAAAAAGTATCTGTATTAACAGGCTTATAAAACTCTTGTGCTAATTAAGCTTTAATCTACAACTTCTATTTTTTGCTTCTTTTAAAAGATACTGAAGATAAGCAGCAGAAGAACTAAGGATCTGGGGCTGAGTGTGCATAGAAATACATGCATTCAAGTCTGGGGATAACAGCTTCTCCAAACATCATGAGAGCAGCAGTTTGGAGACACGTGGTGAAGGCTCCTCTGGAAAGAGGTGATGATCGATTTTTTGCACATAATGCACCGTGCAGTCAGATCTTTGAACATCAGTGACAAGAGGTGCAAAATCTTTCATTGCCTTAATGAGGCTGTCTTCTGAATAAGGACAGTCTAAAGCATAGATCATCACTTTTTCTACTTCATGGCAGTTCTGTTTACAAGATTATTCCATTTTTTTTCCCCGTGCTATTTGTACACAATTTCTATTTTTTCTAAACAACAACAAAAAAGGGTATTGAAGGAGCTACTATTGTTTATTATCTTTTTCTTACAATTTAGCAAGGTCTGATTGACATACGTCATTAAAATAATGACACAACAAAAACATATCATGGTCTTTGTTTTGTGGCACTTCGCAAATCTCTACACAAGTGAAACAAGAAGATCTTGGGATAATTAACTCTTCTTGGGGTCTGAGGCAAAAGTAACAAATTTCAAGTTAAGATAGATCAAGAAAAGATAGAAAAAGGCTGAGCACATAATAACGGACCTGTGTTAAGTTTGATTATTTTAATGAATTGAACAATTTGAAAGAAAGAAGTAAAGAGTTGAAGATTTTCAAAGAGGAAAGATGGTAATGACAGTAGTCCCAGTAGAGTGAAAGGGAAGAAAAACGAGAGCTTAACATTATTGGAAGAGAGAGCTTACAAGAACAAGTTTTCTACTGTCCATAACACGTTCATCCTGGTGTACAGTTCATTGAGTTTTGTCCTCATAGTATCAGTCACTGTTTGATACCTGGATGAAATATACTGGATTCAGAAAAGTACCAGTAAACAGTAGATGGACTTTATCCAGCTCCTTTAGCAAGGGGCACTGTCTGTGATGGCTGCAGAGTGGTGTTTGCTGGTCTTAGTGCTTTCAGATGTTGTTTGGCATATCAAAATCTATCATCTTTTCCTACAGATCTTGCATTTCCTATATTATCAGACTGTTACAGCTGTAATAAAACAAGGGAGAAAAGAAAAGAATTTATGCAGTATTTTATTTAAAACCAATGAATTTTGGTTCTTCTGCCTTGCAGAGGCACGATGATCTTGATTCCATTTTCATTCAGACTTCTTCAGCCTTTGGCACAGTTACATGGAACTGTGGGAGCTTTCTGGCTTTCTTTGCAGCTTAAAATGCACTTGCAGTCTTTCTCCCCATGTGCCATCAGCATTGTGATCAGTAGAGGCCACATGGCTCGGGAACTTGCTTGAAGAGGCTGCCACACCGGTGGCCATTAAAGCTCAGAAAGATACTTCTGGTGTGATCCAGTGGAGGAAAACTGCTTGTTGCTCCTTTTTGACCTTCTGAGAAGCCTCTTTGTCCAGTGGTGGTTTTGCCTTCCAAATTCCTTTCATCATTTTTAATTACTTCTGACTTTACTACACAGATTTTTGTGTCTTTTCAAAACATTTACTTCCTTTAAACTGTGTTTTCAGTTCATTCTAGATCATCAGCTGAACTAAAAAGATGATGGCTTTTGAGATGCTGAGAAGATGTCAGAGCTGCCCTCTTGAGAGGGCACACACATCTCATTGTGTGGCCATGGAGAGTACTTGGATGCCTCAGTATAAGCCCAAAGTTTGATGGCTCTGGCTTAGCATTAAAGTTGGAGAGGGGGGAAGGATAGAAGTTGGGTATTTTTTTACTCCTTTTACGAGAAAACTTTTCCTTTGACACTCTTGATTACCTCTGTAGTTTGTAGCAGACAGTGTTATCCTTCCAGAATTAAAGTAATTAATTTCAGAGGGCTGTGAATGTACAACAGGTAAAGAACTATTTATTCTCTTGTCACCATCTTTCTAAATGCTGGACTCCCTGCTGGAAAAGAACAAACAGTGAGAAGGGAGGAAGGGATGAAATTTAAGTGGAACGGGGATTCTTAAGGCTTCTTATGTTCATTGCAACTTGAATCTGTTCAGATTAAATAAAATAACAATTAAGTCTGTGGTCTACCACTGAATCTGTTTGCATATCACCCTGAAAACTTGCAGCGTTTTCTCAGGCTGTGCATCAGATTGCGAAAGATGATGTTCATGTAACTTGATGTTCTCCAAGCCAAATGCCAGCCGTGGCTCTGCCTGCCTCAGCTTGCTCTGCTGGAGGGGATATTCATAGCACTGACCCCAGGAGGGACTTGGACAGGAGATACTCCCTGCAGCTGGGCTATGGCAATCAGAGAACTTTATGGCTGGAAATCCAGTGTTGATGTCTTAGCCTTCTGAAAGGAATGATTGGGAGATTCTGGAATATTAGGTCTTTCTTTGTGTCCTGCATTTCCCCCAGCTTACAGAAATGATCAGAAAACGGGACAGCAGTGGCTTAACTTCTGGAATGCAGAGATCTGTGTCATCTTGCCCAGAATCACACTCTGGGTAGATGTAAGCAGTGCTTGCAGTGCCAGTGCTCTCAGGAGCTATTGGTAAAGAATCCCAGTTCTCACACATGGTCCTGATGCTTTGGTGCTTCTCTGTTGTCCCTGCCTTCTTCCTAATGCTATGGAGCTCTTTGTTCACATTCCTTATCTGAGGTGATGGGATGAATACAGGAACCCAGGCAGAGCCAAATAACTGCACTATGCCTTAAGCTGAGATCATTTGAGTTAAAACTAGGTAAACAAACTAACTGAGGTTGCTAATGTCTCATTTAAATGCTTATTTATTTACTGCATTCCAGTGGTGTGGATTGCATGGTATCAAATCTACTTTTGTCAGATGGAGGAAGAGAAGAAAACCCTTCCCATCTGCTCTGAGAGCATGGAAGCCAAGTTTCTGCCTGGAATGATCTGATGTTCAGATATCCAGAAATACAGGTGTGTAAAGGAGAAGCAGTGTCTCAGTGGGGATTGCTACTCTGCCTTGTAAAGCAGAACCATAAAAAACCCTAAGCTCTCTGAAGGAGATTACTAATCAGTTTTTAGTCTGTTATCTTTAAAGCAGTTAATTTCTTTAAATGAACAGGAATGAGGGAGATCCTACTATCTTACCAGGTCCAAAGGTTACCCCTCTTAAATCTATTTTTGTAAAACCGGTGGCAGAGCTTACAAATCCTTACAGTTCTAACTACTTTTCTCTCAGAAATGTAATCCTTGGGTAACAATCTCATAAAACTTAATTATATTAACTTAAGTTTAAAATTTATTTTAATTTTTCTTTTTTGAGATTCTTCTAAAATGATGTGACTCACCAGCTTTCAATGAGAAGATTGCAGAGAAAATCGGGAGCGATCTGTGACCCCAGAACAGCTAGAGAACTGGCACACGAAGCTGAAACTTTTAAATACATCCATCACGCTGACTGTGGCAGCTTTTGACCGGAGAATAATAAACTAGTAATAAAATAATAAACTAACGCACTATATATTATGAAAGAAAAACATGAACCTGGCATCAACCAACCCATTTGTCAGTATTCATGATTTTAAAACAGTTCTGAAGAAAAAACACGAGCAGAGATGTGGAAAGAAGTGCAATAGTATTTACCAAATAAGGATTATGCAAGACTTATCTGTCTGCTTTTGTGATAGCTATTTCTGGGGAAGGGTATGAAGCAGAGGGAGTCTATCTGGACTTGTCTGGAGCACTTGTTGTAGCCTTTGATCATTTCCTACATGAAAACTAAACTGAGACAGAGAGGATGAGGAAATGGAAAGCAATAATCAGGAAGAAAATATCCAACAGGGAGAATGTGTTGTGTTTCTCTCAGAGGGTATCTGTGGAGCTGAAAAGGGCTTTTTTGGCAGAGACTGGTCATGAGATAGCTCTGATTAAATATTTTTATTGATGGTCTTGGCACACAGAATAGGTACTTATGAACTCTGCTAAAAAAGCAGAACATTGAGAAGCAGGACAAGTGCTGTGGGACTGGGGTCAAGATCTGGATGTTCCTGAGACCCGATTTAAAGAAACAGGGAGAGTTAACAGCACTGAGTGGAAGCTGGAGCACTGCGGGACTATGAATTACTTTCAGAACTAATCTTTTTTAAGCAGTGGAAGGTCTCCACTATTCTGGCTACTAGATAAAAAACAACTTTAAAAAGTCCAAAGGCACATTTTCTTTCTTGCCAAACTGTTCTCAGAAATGTGGTTATCCTAAACAAGCTTGCTTTTCGTGACACATCTACCAGCTCTTCTGCTTTCCGTTTTCAGCAGCATATTTTTCTGTTTCTCAGCTTCTGAGCCTTGTCTTGTTAATGACTTGGAAGGAAAATGAAAATGTGTGTAAGATTAGCAGCAGAAATGAGTAACCTGCTTACTTACCAACTTTACCTTTTTCCTCTGGCAGGAGTATGCAAAAGGCAGAAGTGAAGGATTTTTTAAGAGGTAAAAAGCAGACATTTGTTAGAAAAGATAGCTCCTATGCAAGGTTTGAGACACATAAAGCCATTCACTTTCACTGATGTACAAAAACCTCAGCATCTTTGGTTAAAGGGCTACTGGCTGATGAGCATTGTTGGATCCCTACAGCTTGCAGCCGGGCTTCTGCAGCAGCTTGGGCAGAATGAGACTGCGGAGGGGGAATGATTTTGCCACGTTGTCCAGGTCTTGTGAAACAGCTCCTGTCCCTCACTTATGGGAAAACTAGTATTTTAGGGTACCCACAGGCAGTCAGGAGGCTTACGCTAATCAGTGCAGGTGCAGGGGACAAGGTCTGAGCAGCTTATTGAAGAACATGCCCGGGAAGAATCAAGAGAATGTGTTTTCTTCTGGTAGGGAATTTTTTGAGGGCAACCTGCCAAGCATTTCAGCAGCTAATTATATTGAGAGTTTATTTTTTGAAGTGTTTATAAGCGATCCAAAAAAGGGGGAGGTTTGATTCTTCCTCGTGACATGTGCCAAATATAATTGGAATGATCACACACTGGTCAATCTGTGAACAAATTGGATTTGCAATTTTGGCAATCACTCAGCTTTTGAAAGGCCCTCTGGAAATCAGGATGGTTTGTTTCATGCAATACTTGACAGTTTGTGCACAGAAAAAGAATAGGGAAATAAGCTCTTTCTAACTAGTCAAATAAGATCTAGGGTGAAATCGTACTCTTTTGAAGATGATGGCAGAATTCCCATTGGCCATGATTTCACCCCAAATCTCTCATCGGTGCCAAGCACCTAGTAGTTCCTAGTAGGGCTGCAGAAAAACTCTGTGAAATGTAACCTGCTAAAGTTGCCTTTTCTCCTTGCAAACATTTCCATCCATAAATACTATGTATGTTCAAGCTGAAATTATTCCACCTGTAGAAAAAAGCATTATTTATACAAATTCATTTGAGGGTAACCAGTACTTCCTTTAGATCCATACCGTGATGGCAGTTGAAAATGAAAGCGGATTACTTTTTTGTTCCCACCTTCACTATCTTTTCTTGATCAACACTCTCATCCACCTACTACCCCAACTTTACCACTATGTCCTTCTTAAGGACTGGCACAAGTTCAGTTGTTTTATGAAATTTCTTTGCTTTTAATCCTTATGTAGACTTAATTTTTTTTTTCATCCATCTTGTCAAAATCCGTGGTGCCTACTTTTAAAAAAATCCAAAAGGATAAATGGGAAATGGGCTACTATTTCTTGATCTAAACGTTGTCATTTTTTTCTCTGTTCTCCCTGTTTCTTTTTTCATTATTCCTCCCACCCGCATATGCAATTGGAGCTGGGAAAACTACAAGACTAAGAAAGTCTTTTTCTTTATAAAACTAATTTGTTTAGGCCCTAGTTCATTTAAGAAACCAAAGTACCTGTTAAAATAATTTGTTACATCTCAGTATGATTTAAGCACATATTAAATATATTTCTAATGAGAAATGGTACATATATACACACCTTTCATCTACAAATATCCAGATTGTGTGTTTTTGATTGACAGTTCAGCAGCGTTCAGTCCAGGTTCTCCTATTATCTGCTCAGTTCTTTTGACACTTGTTTAGGTTTTTCTCTCTGTGGCAGATGTTAGCTATCAGAAGTCAGGCCGTAATCCAAAGATCAAGAGAGGTCATTGACTTGTAAACCTTTCTTATTGGCACCTATTTGCTTTCATGACAAAAAGCAACAGCTCAACAATTATCCTTTTTAAAAATAGCATTTATAAATGAAATGTTAAAAAGAAAAGTAAATTGTGTTTGTTCAAAGAAAGTGAATCTAAAAATAGAACGTATTCAATGTATGTATTGCAAAAATGCAATGTATGAATGCAGCCACAGGGATGTAAAATTATTTTCTAATTCAAACGTCCAGTGACTGCAAGTTTTGTCAGTATAAAAGGGGTAAAAAATCTCTTGAAAGCTGTCCGTTAACCCAACTGGCTAACAAGAAGCTCCATCTATCAAAACACAATTTAGCTATTGCTCTGCTGGCTGCCACTGATCACAAGGTTTAGATTGCCTGAGAACAAACTTTCTACTAACATTAATCAACCCATCAGAATTCTTCATTTTTGAATGGCAGCCAAACTGTACTTGTCATCTGCTTCTCTTTTGAAGATGTTATTCCTTTGGTGTATTATTTCCCTTGTAAATTTTTTTTCTATAATACGAAGCCCACATTTGGTTAATGAGCAGGTAAATACCAAAATTTAAAAACAGATTAAAATCTGTGGAGTTCAGACTAACCTCACCATTTTGACGTCTCATAGATTTGCCAAAAGAACTATCAGGTCATGCGTCTAAATGAACTGTGTCGATTTTCTCTGGCTAAAATCACCTGAGATGTCATGATTATTTGTGCGTCTCCCTCCAGAAAAATACCTGGTTATCGAGGAATGGCTCTTCTAATCAGAGCTGTCCTTTGCTGCAGAACTATCTAATGAGAGAAGTGACAGTAACTGACTCTTTCTCTCTCATGCGCTAAATATTGTGTTGAGTTTAAAAGCCCCAGTTTCTCTGATTCCGCAAGGAAGAAAGCTAGCGCACCAAAAGCAAGGGAAAAAATATTTCAGGACAATGAACATGAAGAAATCAGTTTGTTATTTAGTAATGACAGAGGCATATACGGTAATTAGGGACAGATGTGTGAAGGCCAAAAGGAGAACCGATTCATTTACATTTGTATGGTCTGTTGCTTATGCTTTCTCACACCTGACTGCTCTCTACTTGCTGTTCATTCCATTTCCACGCCAGCCTCACTCTAACCAGAATATGGGCACCCATTAATAATCTACGAGAGGGATAATTTTGCTATCAAAAATTACAAACACTCTCACTTGGATGTCATTTTTCTTGAGAAAGCTTCCAAGTTGTAACTGGATTTCTGGCTTCACAGAACACTTCACAGATTTCTATGTAATCCTTGTGTGGGGGCCTTGCTAATATCTGAATTGTACCAATTTTAACATATATCCTTTTGGCTTTAAGTGAAGAGACATAAAATGATGTTTAATATCATTAGGAACTCTGTAGAACAACAGATATATCTTCCAGTTTATCCTTAGATTATGGGAGCAAATGGACTATTCAGACCTTTTGCTATCTTCCTCCTAAATAAAACTCAAAATAAAATGAGGCTAGCACATCAAATGCAAACATTGGAACAAATTAATTTCTGATATAAGCCTCCTGATACAACCCTTTTTCACTCTTTCTGTTCTATGTTTGCTTCCCAAATTTATCCCTTCCTGTCTGGTCCAACTCCACATTTTTTCACACATTCCAGCATTACCTGACAGTGACACAGCTTCTCCTTTTTACTGAAGCAGACTAATAAGACTTATTAGCTTATGTTAACTACTTACTTACTTATCTTCTCTATCTGGATTCACAAGATCTTCTTTTAGTAGTGCCTTGTCCCTTTCCCTTTGTCCCACACCATTTTGGCTTTGACTCCTTCTGCCAGATGTACATGAGGAAACTGGTGTTCTGGGAAATAGTGTCCTGACTGGCTTCTCAGATTGCCCCAATGACATTAATGTAATCTAGAACATTTAAAGAATTAGAAAACAAAACAAAAGAGAAGATAAAAAAACGGTAAACATGGGCACAACCCACACTCTGGAGTTAACAGAGTGCACCATTGCTCCTGATGAAATTGATGGTATCTTTTCATCTGTGTTTTGCCTGGAGCTGCCATTGTTCTAACTCTATGGGTGCTGACACATTAGCCAACAGCTCTGTAAATTAAATACCCCTTACCACAATCTCTTCAGATACATTCAGTAAGGCGGCTCATTTACTAAAAGAATGTCATTAGGCATTCAGTATAAAGTTAATAGATTTCTAATGATTTCGAGAGCAATTGGATCAAACCTTTGAAATATTCCAATCTAATTTCCACTTTTTTTTTTTTTTTTTTTTTGCATTTCAGCATTTCATCATTTACTTCAAAGGACTACCATGGAAAAAGAACAAAAATAAGTCCTTTTTTGCATTCTTTTTTTTTCATGTGTGTGATGAGAACTCCCTCTCTAGATTGCACATACATCTGCTACATACACTTTCACAGCTGTTTCAGGTTAGATCTCTCTAGGACCAAAGATAGGATGCTTTTGTGTAGTATCTGTGTGCCATAAAATTGCTCCCAACTTACCCAACTGTAAGGTGTATTTGTTCAACCTAGTGTCCTGTTCTCCTTTGATTCAGTTGTCATCTTTCAGGTAAGACAGGTAATGATGATTTTCCAAATAAAATCATCATGTACATGGCACAGCTTGTGCACAGTGCTTCGTTCTGCTGGAGAGAAGAGCCACTGCCTTTACTGCTCTTCCCCCATCATGTTCCCACAGTTCTGATGCTTATTTTAAACTTTTTTTCCCCCTCTTTCCCACGTTCTTGTTTCTTTTTGATAACATTCATTTAATTATAAAAATATAAAGGGGCCAAGGGGTTGCTTTTGCAATAATGGATGCCTAGGACAGCTGGGGTTTACCCAAGACAGCAAGCCTTCCCTAGGGTACGGCTCCAATTATTCTGTGGGTGCAGAGTAATATTATAACTTTACGACTTTGACATCATTTCCTGTGAAATTCTGGTCTGCAAGTACATGTTGTGCAGCAGTATGAGTGATACTCCTGCTCTGCATTACAGTGTATGTCCTTGCACTAAGTTGACCATTACTACCAACTTACTAACGCAAGGAATGTAACGAGCATTGTAGAAATAGATTTCTATCAGTCGGAAGTGGATAAACTCAATTTCTTTCATGGATTAGTCTTCGAACTGTTTGAAACACAGCAAGTTCCTCACACTGCTTGTGGGGAAGAATAAGCGGCAAGGCCAGCTCAAGCAAGGGCTTGTCTCCAACAAGCAGCACATTCAGGAACCAGGCAGATTCCCAGCTTTGGTCTCTCCACCTGATGCTTTGCCATTTTCTCAGCCTTGGCTTTCTGATTCTTCTTCACTTCTGTTTGTGTAAAAGGTGTGATCAGAAATTACACTTTATCTCCTGCCATTGTCTCTGATGTGAATACCTGAATTCAGTAGTACAGAAGGACAGGTTGCCAATCTCTGAGAACAAATGTACCATTTGCTCAGAGAAGATGCAAGTTTAACAGGGATTACTTACATTTTTACACCGATCTTACCAAATCATTCTTAAAAGGACAATTTTTTTCTGTGCCAGTTCATTCTTTGTCTTTCTTGCTGAGCACACTAACCTGGAAGTCTTCAATTTATGAACACATACTACCCTTTTTATTCAAGCAACTTGATTTTTTCAGTTCTGTTTTAGATTCATGGGGTAACATCAGCGAAATGGGAAACAGGTAACGATGGCTTGTTCTGTTCTCAATTTTGCCATTTTGTCTGTTCTCCCCATTCCTCTATTTCAAATAATGCTGAAAAAACTACAAGACTAGGAAAGTCTCCTTTTTTAAAAAATGAAACTACTTTGTTTAGTTCTTCTAATTCCTAGAAGGAATTACCCAGGCACTCAAATTAAAATCAGGCCAGCATCGTATCTGCACCCTGAGTTTTATCTGGCAGTGTTCAAGTATTTTGAAAGTCATGGGAAATGAACAGACCTTGAAAAAATATGGATATCCCAAGTGTTGATATCATTGCTGTAAACTTTTTCATTGCTCTGGCATTTGGAGTACTCTAGACTGTTTAATTTGGGCTATTAACATTCCAAGTGAAAGTAGCAAGAACTCTGCCATGAGTTTATCTTTCTTTGAGTAATCTTAACATGCACCTAAGTCTCTGGTTAAGTTTCCAAGAACCCCATGTCATGGTTATATTTCACAAGCACATTATCTACCCTGCCTGCTGTAGCCCTTTTACTTACACTGCCTAAATGCGCCCCCTGCAAGCACTTACCCCTCTCCAATGACTATGTAGGGAGTTCAGTCTCATAATTTTTCTCTTTTACATCAGAGCAAAATTACACCTTAGAGCAGACAAAACCAAATTATGCCAGCATGTCCAACAGTATCAAGTTAAGAGTTTTGATCCTTTAAATCTTATTCATTCAAGTAATTCGTGGTTGTGGAGTGGAAAAGAAGAGAGGCTATGTTATTAAAAGTCACGGGAGCAGGGCTTCAGAGGATCTATGGCTTTTGAATTCTCATGCTCAAGACCTTCCCTCTGTTGCTGAATTTCAGCCAAATTCTAAGTAATATTTTCAGCATAAGAAAATCCTGAACTTCAAAGCAGGCTCTTTTTTTTTTAACAGATATAGTGAAAGCACAGTTACAAAAATAAACATCAACCGGTAACGTAATAATGATGGAAAGGGCAGGATTCAGTATAATTCAAAGAGGTTCAGTTCAGCATTATCTCTTTGCTGCAAATTCCATATAAATACACACAGAGGCACAAATAAACACTGCTACACAGAATATACCCTTAGCTGTCCAGTCCCTCCACATTATCACCTGCTTATGCAGGATATGCAGTAAAACCTCCTGGCAATAATTGAATAAATGCAATGAACACTTACATTAAAGATACAAAAGAGCAGGACTTGAAAGAGTCTCCTTTCTCAGCACCAACAGTTTCAGTTGATGTTACTGTAACATTTAACAAGACTGGACTTTTCTCAGCACTGTGTGGTGATAGGACGAGAGGAAATGGCCACAAACTGAGGCATAGGAAGTTCTGCACAAATGTGTGTGGGAACTTCTTCCCAGTGCAGTGACGGAGCACTGGCACAGGCTGCACAGAGAGGTGGTGGAGTCTCCTTCTGTGGAGACGTTCCAGACCCACCTGGACACCTACCTGTGCAACCTGGGCTAGGGAGCTGCTTGGGCAGGGGGTTGGACTCAATGATCTCTAGAGGTCCCGTCCAACCCCTACAATTCTGTGCTTCTGTGATTGATTGCTCTTTTTAGGGGTTAGTCATGGAATTCTTTTCAGAAGTACTGGGCTACCTACAGTATTATTTTACACAATTATACAAATCAAAAGGCTTTGTAAAAAGAAAAAGGTATAAATAAGATAACCTGCTATAGACAACTTCAGAAGTATGAATACTAGATTGAAATAGGAAGATGCTGTTTAAGGATGCCGGCTGTGTTATACAGCTTTCTCCAAGACAGGAAGGCAAGGGTCAAAAGGATGGTATAAAATACCTTGGAGAAAGCAAAGTGAAGAGAATGCTTTGTGGCTGCTGTAGAGGAAACTGAAAGAGAGAGGAAAAGGAAAGAGAAAAAATGCAGGCAGGTACTCTGACCAGTACGAAGTCAGTACTATACCAAATATACAGAACATGTGAGCAAAGGATAAAGAGTGATTAATAAAGTTTTCTTGTCTTTTTAACCTTTCTCTAAATGAGCAAGAGAATTTGAAGAAAAGTAATTCTGCATCACTGGTCATAGGTCCTTGGATGAAGAGAGACTTTTTGCAGTGTCAAATTGAGGTTTGCTTATCTTGTCTTTCCATCTGGAAGTAAAGAAGTGCGACCACGGGCGCAGTTTAAGATTAAACAAACTCTGATGATATTCTCAGTTACAGAATGAGAGAGCAGACTTACTCTGGAGCCCCAACAAATTCTTTCCACTATTTTCATTTATCACATTAAAATGCACATTTTCCTTGGACTTTCAGGTTTCAGGTCACTCTCCACAGGAAGAATTCCCTTTTCTTTCCTCATTAAAAAAAATTACTAAGGAATGCAGTATCTCTTCTGGAGCGAAGGCAGCAGGAAGGATTCAGCACACTGTTAATGCTTTCCGTTGATAAGACTCTTCTTTCACTTCACCATGTACTTAGGCATAAATTCAGATCAAAAAGGATTACTCTTTAGTGGAATCTGCAATCTATACTCAGTTCTTTAGGCACAAAGAAAATACCTGCACAGGAAGAACACATCTTTGCAGTTCACTAGAACACAGGACAGTTGCAGAAGAGGGACACAGACAACTGAAAATCCATTTCCAGAATGAAATCTGAAAGGTGCCTTGAGGAGAGCCTGAACATTTTATTTTCTTCCAGAAAATGAATTGGAAGTCTTTCTCTGATGTAAACTTTGATGTGTTCTCCTGTGCAAAATCGTGCTCGCACTGAAGCACATGGCATGGTCCTGTAGATTTTACAGGATATTGAGAAGCAGTTGGACTAGATGACCTTTCATTATAATCCAGGAAGGAACTCTCTATCTCTGATGGAGGTGCATGACTTTCTTTAAGAACAACAGCCTGGGCTTTACCAGAGAAGAATGAGTTTTTATCTATGTGACAGAAATCCTAGCTGACAGCCCTGTTTATGCTACAGAAAATAATGACTGCTGACAGTCTCAAAGACCACCCAGTGGATTATTTACATTTGAAACATTTGAAATCAGCTCTGTTTAGATAATGTTTCAGTTTTGCATCTGGCCTGCCTGCACGTGTTGCTTGTATGCTGTATTAAAGTTAGTACATCTCACTGGAACTGTAATCAATAACGTCCAAGTTTCATACTGTCAGCCAGGATCCATTAATGTGAAACTGCTGAGTATCATGCTATACATTTTGTTCATTTGGATTTTAGAGACCAACTGTTAACAGAAACCTCTTCATGTTTAAAAAACTGGCTTTTTAAAAATGTAAGTGAATACTATTTAGGCTTTTTATTCCAACATCACCCTCTGGAGAGGAACATAAATACAGTTTTTAATATTATATGATGTAAAAGAAAGAAATTCCAGGCTGAGTTCCTCAGTCTTGGTACGTCCAACTGTTAGGTATTAAATTAAGAGCCATAGACTAAGATGGTCCATTTAGCAACCTATGATTTGAACAACTTTAAGAAATAACATCTTTACAGGAGATCTGTATTTCTTCAGTTCAGGCTGTTCTTTTTTCAGCTTAATATTTTCTACCTCTTTGTTTTGCCAACAGTATTTCTAAACTGACAGAAGAATAACATGAATGGCATCTTTTAATCTAAAAGAAAGGTTTGGACACAATTCTCACATTTTTATCTAGCTATGTTAGTACCAAAAAAGGCAATGATGAAATAAAATAGCTTGGATTTGTCAAAACTAGCAACAAATATGAATATCTGATGTTAATTACTGTACTTGAAGTAGATATGAACCGATGTTGCTTTTAATCGTATCTTACCCTTTCTTAGATTTTCCATTCTTTATTCACAGTGGCAGTGATCCGCAGTTTCAGTTCATGTTCCAGTTTGGAAACTCTCACTAATAGGATTTGAAATTTTGTCTTCTTGCTCAATTGACTAGGTCATGGAGAAGAAAAACATACTTACTACTGAAATGCAAGATGAGAACATTCAAGTATAGAGATTGTTTGGAAGACTTGTGAGAAAATGACATAAGGGTAAGAGTTTCAAGGAACAAGTCAATCTCTTCTACTGCAGACTCCAGCGTGCACTTTAGAAGGCTTTTCATGTAACTTCTCCACTGACTGCACTGGAAAAGCAGAGATCCAGCTTGGAAGCACTCCTAAACCCACAATTACCTGAAAGTCTGCGGCACAAACCTAGGTCTATTTTCCAGAATAAAAATACTCCCTAGATGATCTGTTGGTTGGTGCTGAATACTTTTCTCCTACTCATTTATTTTTAACGTTTATCAGCAAGGTGACAATGAATACTCCACAGAAACAATGTCCCTGGAAGTCTGTGTATCAACAGAAAAATCCTTGCTACAATAGGAATATTCTTGATGTCATGATGCCTAGGTAATGTTCTAAACCTTGAGACGACAAAACAAGGAAAAAGTGCTAGGGTTTTACATTTTATTCAGAAAACTATTTTAACATTATCTAAAGAGAAATTGTGACTAGAAATCTTCAAAAAGAGAGTCTGTCTCCTTCACGGAGTCATATCCATGACCATACTTCAATGTGTCTACACAAGACAAGATGTTGGACATCACAGAGCAACCTGCAAAGGTCAGGGCCTCCTTCACGGCTTCAAACATTGGCTTTGAACATGCAAGATGTTTAAGATAGCTTTTCAAATGACAGAACTAACTAAATTTCCAGAAGAAGACATAAATGATAACGTAGATAAAAATAATTAGCATGGACTGATGCAAAATAGGTCTGCTTTCTGCCAGTGTGAGTTAATGGAAAGGTAAATTATGACACGGGCTTGTGTACATGATGGAGATGGAGAAAATACTGTTTGGATGGTACTCAGAAACATATAAATATATCACTGATCTCTGTACTACGTTGTAATTTGAACAGCAGCCTGGCTCCCAGTAAAATGAGCAGAGTAACAGAGATTTTCAGTAGGTACAGCACCATTTAATGTTTAAGCACTAGTTTAAGCTATCAGAAGAATCCTAGTGGTTTCAGATCAGCTGGAGCATGTCCAAGCATTTTCAGCATTGCCACAAGGGGACAAAGGTTTAGCCTGAAAAGCCTGAAATCAGATATGCAAAAACACACTACAAATACGATTTTAATCGGAGAAATCTGAAAGCAGATTGTTCTGGTTTACATTGCAAGAATCTAATGATTGACAAAACACAAATTAGAATAGGTGTTCTGAGTTTCTGGCTTAGCTGTGCCCTATGTTTTGTAATCAAATATGAAAGAAGAAAATTGGGAACATGAAAATATAAGAGACACACTAAAGTGAATACCAAGCTGACAGCAAGTAATAGCCTGAGACAGGTTTCCAAAGGTAATGGGGCAGATCTAGTTTCCAGGAAAAAATAACCACCACAGAATGTAACCTCAAATTAAACCCACTATTTTAACAGACATAAAATCTGCTCAAGAAAAATACATTTTGCCCCAAAATATCTGCATTGAATTCAATTTTAAGGAATGGCATCTACTGAAGAGATCTGACAGTTAATGCATCAAAGATGCCCTGAAACAGCTGGAGCTGCCAATTTGTGATAATACTTTTGCATCCAGGTGTTTAATTTCTTTTCCTCAGTAGCGTCACCTAAATTTATTAGGAGAGATAACATATTAAAAAATAGTCTTAAAGGATTTAAAACTCTCTGGGAAAATTGACTAGTATTTTCATTTGGAAAATAAAATAAAAACGATTGAAGGCATAAAAATCACTACAAGTATTGTGAAAACAGTACATTCTGAAACTCAGAATTCTAGTGTTTGTTATAAGACCCTATATCTCATGTTACAGAATGACATTCGTTTTCAGGAATGATGTGAAAACACTGGCTGCCAAAGCTAGCTATCTAAGTCTTTCCTTTTGTCCACCTTCCTCCTCACCTAATTAACTTTTTAGCTTTACTCAAAACATTTAAAGGAAAGCCACAGGAAGGTTAGCCTTAATTCCTGGTGCTGGGTCCAGTCATGTTCAACATCTTCATTACCGACCTTGATGAGGAAGCAGAGTCCACCCTCAGCAAGTTTGCTGATGATATTAAGCTGGGAGGAATGGCTGTCACACCTGAAGGCTGTGCTGCCATTCAGCGAGACCTGGACAGGCTGGAGAGCTGGGCAGAAAGGAACCAGATGAGTGTAGACTTGCACCTAGGGAGGAATAACCACATGCACTTCAATATGAATTCAGCGTTACAGTTAGCATGCACTAGTTCATACACTCCTAACATTTAGGCAAGTATTTGCACTTAATTTTGGATGAAATGAAATAAAACCCTTTCCAAAGACTCCAGCTTGCTATTTATATTTATTTTCTTACATTTCTTATGGCATGGGAAAAACCCAAGAATTTTAATTTGCAATATTGTTAACTCAATTGAGAGCAAGAACCAATTAAAAACTCACAAACGGTTTCCCATGAACTTTTGCACTAAGTGTTGGATAAATTTAGATTCTTGAAAAAAATGAATTTGACTTCAAAATGCTCTGACCAAGATTTTAGAAATGGATGCTTTGTCTGCATCCAGAAAACACTGAAGAATGTTTTACATTTCAGTAGTTCTGTAGATCCACATATCTGTAATTAATCAACACACGAAGATGTACTTCAGCTCCCTTTAGATCAGAGAACCCTTTTACAGGTCTACTGGTGAGGCAATATACATTTCTTTTTCTCCTCTTTATGATCAGACAGACACAAGCTGTTTGTGGAATTGGTAGAAAATGTATGCAATATGGTTTCCAGACTGCAAAGTTTGGTATAATTGGTGAAAATCTGGTTTCAAAATTTGTACAAGCGAGATTAGAGCTGCTGTGAAATTTATGGAGCCTTTAAGAGAGAAAGTCAGTCATTTGTCAAGATGTTAGTACGCAACACTGATGATTTTCTTCAGGATTCCTGATAGCAAGAATACCTGCCATCTGACTCCCACAGTATTAAGGGAAATAGAAGGGAAAATCACTGAGGAAGACATTCAGTTGGACTGTCTGGAATATGGAAGAGAAATTACGGTTGTCTGATTAACAGTGCTTGAGCAATAAGAATCGTTGCTTTATGTGTTACAAGATGATGAATCGGACCTGCTCAACACCACAGCAGACGCACACTCCTATAATATCTGTACTTGTGCAGTACCACCTACTGCAAAACACCTGCTGCAGAAAACCTGCTATCGATGTACTTGTCCCTTACAGATGTATTTAGAAGATGATGCAAGACTAGTTTTTACTGCAAAGTCTGTAACTATAAACATTTTTGGGATTAAATCTTAGCCCCGCTGACACAGTCTGATCTAGCTTTTGTCAATGGCATGTAGAATCAGGCAGTACAGTTTTGTATTGCTTCGAGTTTTCTTTTTGACAAGGATAATTCCTTGAGTTGGGCTAATCACTGAATTTTCTCTATTATATTGTACTTAGAGGAAAAAGAGAATTTTTGTAGCATAAGATACACTTCTTATTTAATATTTCCCTTTCATGTTGGATTTAGTAATTAATCAGTACTATACTCCAGAGTCTACAGACTATTATGAACACTTAAATTTAAACAACCCTCATTTTTCCCAAAGTAAAGTCATTCCAAGAAACTGCATTTAGATAAACAGCAAAAAGATTTTACGTATAAAATACACACACCAAATCTTTTTATGCGCAAGTTCATAAATTCTGAGTTTCATGGAAGCATACACTTGAAATGAGTTAGAAAGCTTTAAAAAATCCTATACAAAGGCAACTATGCTGGCTGAAAATACAGCTAGCATTCTGGAAACGACTACTGAAGTACTACAGTGCAGCTCTGCTAGTGGGTTCTTCAGCTTATACTGGTAAGTGAAGTGTGATTTTTTTATACGTGGAATATCTAGCTTCAAGGTCTGTGATATTAACTGTATTTAATTAGTCCTGATATAATGAATAACAGTGTTTATTTGCTTATTAACAATATGTGCAGTCTATGAAACATAAGCAAATACAGGTTTTCTTTTAATCTCAAGTTCACAGATGCTACAACAGTCCTTCAGAAGGCTTATGCTAATACTTTCACTGCAGTTATATAAGCTTACTTAAGACCTTTCAGCTGGTTGCAAAACACCTTCTTACAAAAATACCTGCAAACAATACATAATCCTAGAATCACTGAATCACCAAGGTTGGAAAATACCTTCCAGATTCTAGTCCAACCATCCATCTACCACCAGTATCTCCCCCCCCTAAACCATGTCCCTCAGTACAACATCTAAACATTTCTTGAATACTTCCAGGGATGGTGACTCCACCACCTCCCCATGCAGCCCATTCTAGCACCTAACCGTTTTTTCAGAGTAGTTTTTCCTAGTATCCAATCTAAACATCCCTTGGTGCAACTTGAGGCCATCCCCTCTAGTCCTATTGCTAGTTACATGGGAGAAGAAACTGACTCCCACCTCACCACAACCTCCCTTCTGGTAGTTGTACAGAGCAGTACAGTCACCCCTGAGCCTCCTCTTCTCCAGACTAAACAATCCCAGTTCCTCAGCCACTCCTCTTAAGACTTGTACTCCAAATGGATGCTCATTGGTGATGTTTGCATAAAGATGGATCATACACATCTATCTTGAATAACAGGCAAAGGTAGATTTCCATTGAAAGTAGTAAACAAATTGGACTATACTTTTTCTAACCCATTTTTTTATTTTATTTGTCAAAATGTGTGAACTAATCCGAAAGAAGTCCAGAAACTTTTGCCAGTGATTTGAACTGAATGATTTTCTGATGACCACTGTACTACACTTACCCTTGTCCTTCAAGTGAGATGCCTTAAAGCTGAAGATAGATCTATAAGCACCTGACAGATTAATAAATCATAATATCAGAACAACTGCAACCTTAGTTGCTAGAAAAACTACACATACTAATTTTCCATCTAATAGTAAAAACAAGGACTTAAAAACACATTTCCAAGATGGGAGAAACCCAGCCTGAAGAAGCTTTCGCAACATCTTGTCATTAATTCAATGTACGAGGCAATTTCAGCCTATCCAGCACAGCAAAAGAAACTCAAATTTCTCAAAAATTTCTAGCCTCATTGTCATTGATGTCAACTTTCCAGTAAGTATCTGCATCTGCAAAATGGAGCTGACTTGTTAAAGTACTCAAAATGAAGTTGAAATTTGAGAGCTGCAGTGCTACATACATTACTAATACTACATATATTCTACAAAGATATCTTCTTACCAATAATTTATTCATAATTCACCCTATATTACTGCTTCCTTAAACAAGATTAAATATCAAACATAAGGAAAACAAACAACCTTAAATGAGAAAAAACAGAAAGAATTATATAAGTACATTCATGAACTAGAAGGGTTTTCTTTTTTTGTGTTTTCCATGTGCAGAACAAGTTCCTATAGGAATCCATAGACATCTATATCTAACACTATATCTTTTTCTTGGCAGGTACTATTCATGCATTTTATTAGACAAACTTACAGAAGTGCTTAAATTCTTCAAAGATGAAGGCAACGTAAGAGAAGTTGAAGCTGAACTGCTTAGCTGTAACAGAGCTGTTTGAAAGAAATATACTTCTACATTTAACAACGACAAAACACTGGGGACCAGACCTAAAGTATTTACTAAGAAAAACTGCAATGCTAGAAGTACTTCTAACATCAAGTAAAAGTAAATTCTTATGCCATACCTGCAAAAAAGTATCTGTGTGTTTAGCAAAAGTGAAGAACTCCAACTCAGAAAACTCAATGCTGATTTCACAACATTTATTAAGGAAAGAGTCATATATAGTTTTAAAATATTTGTAAGTTTTCCCTCTTTTGAAAAATAAAAGTATATAGCATTACAGAATTAAAACTAGACACAAATGGGAGTACTTTGTATACACCAACTTGACTCAAAAGTGAAACTTCACCATAAACTGACCATCACCTAATGTTTATTTTAAGAAACAAGTTTAAGGGAAAGTTAAGGCTATTAAATGCATTTCAATCTTATGTTGGAATATTCTTGATCAAGGACCTTATTTAGCTAAAGTCTGAAAAGTTAAAATACATTTTTCAGTGTAAATTTGTTGTTGCTTCAACATTTTCTTCCACAAAGATTTAGTCGTTACTTATGGCAACATAATTGGCTGGAAAGATGCCAGTCTGTCCTCCTATTCTTCCTTCCCACCAATCAAACTGTGAACCTGTTTTGGTTGTGACCGTGATTTTGTCTCCAGCTTTGAAAGTCAAGTCACCTGGCTGTTGTCCTTCAAATGAATAAAGTGCTGTTACTTCTACTGGATTGCTTGTAGAGTTACCTGAAGTGAAAGAAACCAAACCAAATAAAAATTACTAAATTGCACATACAGTAAATCCTTGAACAAAATATTCTTAAAAGGTAGTAGAAAACAATAACGAAGGTGTAAGAATAATTTATCTACCATGTATAAACTGAAAAAAAAACAAAACATGGTTACCTCTATTCTTAGTAAGGGAAAACTGGATTCAAACCTATCAGCACAACGACTTGGTATATACACAGTGGTATGTTAGAGCAATTCTACAATTGGTTTTTACTCTCTTTCCACCATTCCCTTATGCAACTCCTTCGGTTCTTGGTGTTAAAATCACGTCATGAAACTTCTGATCTAGTTCAGAAATCGTCTGTCATTATCCAGTCTCCATTCATTTTAACATTTTTAGGCAATTTCTCAACATCTAATGCTATTGAACCTTCAGTCTAAGTGAACATCTTCAATTTGACAAAAATTGTTTGCTCCCAATTCCTTTATGAACGTATGAGTTAGTTACATTGGTTTAAAACTGACCGACTTTAATCCTTTGTGAAAATAAGAACTCAAGGGGTGCAATGGAAGATTTGTTAAGAGGAAATAATTAAGAACACTACACAACTATGTGGAAAGAATTCAGGATATACTGGTTATATGGACATGGTGGTTGCATAAATGGTCAAAGATGCAAAATTAAAGGTATTCAGCATAAGCTGCATCTGCAATAATGGTTGTTGCCAAAACTCTACTACAGCAGAAGCCCAAGCTCCTCTTAGTCTACAAATTTCAAGTACAGAGCTACAAGGGCTTATGAAAGAAGTACCGCTACATTTTTTTTATTTTTATTTTTTGTCAACCTATCCTCAGCAATCAGTACCCGCAGAACTGTTTTTCTGGTTGCTTTTATCAATTCAAAAGAAAGAGGAAAAATTCCCACCCCAAATAGAAACCTCACACAAAAAGAATGAAAGGAGACGACGACTATAACACTGTATGTGTAAAGAACATAGCTATTTTTTCCATTCTGCTGATATATGAGAGCTGCTTCAAAAGTAGTGCCTCTAAATGTGCATCTTCCCATGCATGCAGAAACCTGGAAGCACTACAGCTCTTTACAAATACTGATTTCAAAGTCCTTGCCCCATTTGCTACTTGCTACCTTTCAAAGGCATTTTTCAGCTTTGTTGCTGTAAGCTATTTTATATTTCCTAGCAGCTCTTTCTCATTTTTCTTACCAAGATTTCCATCTCTGTGCTTTACTTGTGGATGTTAGTAGTGTAAACCATGTATAATACATATTTATTATCTTCAGATTGTGGCATATTGTACCGCATATTTATATGGAGTATTCTAGAAAAGAGCTATCCCCACTGAATGCAGTAGTATGAAATCTGCCACGTGTTATAAGGATGAGCTGTTTCATGTTCTTGCCCTCATACTGAAGTTTTACATAATCTCTGGTGCATACTTATTATACTGTATTACAATAGATGCTATATTTTATAGATGAGAAAGTGTGACTTTTTCCAAACTCCACTATAATTAATTTTTAGAGCGTACTGTCAAAATCTAAACTGTTTTAAATGAAATTGCTACAGATACACTTGAAGATTCCAGAGTACAAATACTGAAATCACATTTTCAGCTCACACAAGATGGTGCTACAGTGCTACATACAGTGTACGATACTGAAATCACTGAGATTTATGAGTATGCACACTGGATTACACTGTGGAAATTCTTTAATTGGTGGTATCTGAATACACACAGCAGCCTTCTTCAAGCACAGTGGTCAAAACAGAACTACAGAAAATTTGGCTGAAAATCTGTTACTGCACTAGCCAGCATAGATACCATTGTTTTTACAGGACAGGGACAATGGCTATGTTTATACTAATTAGCTAAAGAGTGCAAGAGCCTTTGACTTTGGGGCCAACTAACATAGACTGGACACACATGTAGTAGTAAATGCTAGAGTCACATCCAATCTACAGCCTTCTAGACTAAAGTAACTCCTCAATGGCATCTGTGAATTTTCTGGTAAAGTGCTAGGTGAGAATAGTGTGAAGGAACTTTCAAAGAAGACAACCATATAGGTAACTGAGTTATACTGCTTGGACAAACACAATTTAATGTATTACTAGGTACAGATATTAATTTCACATTCTAATTTATATTGTATCATATCTGAATATCTGATGCTGAACAATTTGCAGAATTATACTAAAAATATCAAGTGTTGGTTTTGGCCACTGACACAGTAATAAAACTGAAATGATTTTTAAGTGTTTGAGGTTAGTGGTGAGTTTGCTAGACATCCACCTTGAAAAATTAGCTAATCATTAGCAATTACTGAGCTAGCAGGATCTTTGTGCATCATGCATTCACCTCTACAACAGAACCTATAAGTGAATCAACGAACTATTTCTGCTGGTTCTTAGTTCATCTAAACTGAAGCAAGGGAGCTTGGAAAAAAACAAAAAAGCCCTAGGACACAAGTGTCATTCCAGACCAATCAACTGATTAAAGCTACTGATGTTTGAGAGTACTGACTGAGAGGGTAATCAGTGATCCTCCAGCCATCATGCATTTTCCTTTTAGGAGTTGGAACTACATGATATTTAAGGTCCCTTCCTACCCAAGCCACTCCGTGATTCTATGATTTGATTAAGTCTTTGCTTTGATAAATGGGCTCTGGGTCTGTTGTTTTTTTTTTGAAGCTGGAAAACTGTAAAGTTGTTTTCATTGGTAGGCAATGTACCATATGAAAATGCAATAGTCCAGGTAGTTTTATTTTTACTTGAAAGTGAATAGTCTCTACCTTACTCAAAATTTTTGTATGACCTGTATAATGCATAGCTAAAGCTTTTGTCACTTAAAAATCAAACTGAGTGAATAACAAGTTCAACGCACTAACTTCTACTTCCTTTATATTATGTAAAGAAATAGGGAGAAGTAACTGGAACTGCCACATAGAATACCAAGGTTGGATGAGTTTTCAGTATCAGAGATGACAGAAATTGTATGCTGTTGGCATAAAAGCTTCACCAAAAAGTATCACCTTACAGAGAAGCTCAAATAGAGTTCCCATTGATTAAATGGATGCCTAGATAATTAAGCAATCACTCTGCTTGTTCTGCAGAGATTAAAAAAAAAATAAATAAATCAACAAACAGACAAAACGATGGAAAACAATGAAGGGATCTAAACAGATGCAAACATCTATGCTTTGAAAAACAACCACATCAATTGTTGCAAATATTTGTTACCACTAGTATATACTGTTCACAGGGACTGAAAGCCTCAGTCATTGCTTGCGAATTTAGGATGAGAGCTGTTAACAGTGAGCAGACACCATTTTCATTGTTTACCTACCATGGGTCATGCTGGGCTTTTATTGGAAAGGATTAGTATTGAGTTTATAATTAAAGTTCATGAAAAAATACAAAGTAGGCTGAAGAACTAGGTTAACTACTTGGTCTTGCAAACATTTGAGTAAAAAATTGCAACTGGTGTCAGCAGCAATGAAGATTTAATTGGTTTTAGTGGCCATTTTTAGCAAATGACTTGGACAACACCACCCGTTAAGATACAGTTTTAAGTGTACTGTGCCTACACACAGATTGAACACACCAAACTGCCTGAATGATGCTTGCCCAAAGCTACCATATTGAAAAGGAAGACTATCACCAGTTCCCAAATGGAACTTCTTGCCATCTTATGTATCAGTAGGTAGAAGTGGCCCACATAAGCACACACACACACAACTGGAGTACACACACCTCCAACAGGTGTAGGAAAACATGCACTTCTATACTTAATGTGCACGCATGCCTGCTAAGTGCAATTAAGAACTCAGAGGGTTAGTCATAAAAGAGCATTGAGGACTGTTCATTAATATGTTGCAGTTGTCGAATGTTGTAGTTCACTTGCTGTAATGCTAACACCGATCATGTATTAACAGCAATTTGTCATTAATGAATTAATAAATGTCTTCGATCGTGGTTTTGATTTAAGCTACATTAACTGAGCAGTCTTTCCCAGTGACAGTTCTTGCATGTGTCTGCTCTCATAGGGAAGATTAGTGTTCAAGCTGAATGGCTCATGGCCATTGCTGAGCTTTAACTAATAACTTTAATTAAAGAGCTTGATTTAACTGCTGGTCTAGTAAGGTGGACAAGTATACACTGTGGTAATAAAGCTAGGCTGAGAGCATAACCTAAATTAAAATGCCAAGCTCACTAGCAGTCCCATGAGAAGTCGGGATGGTTATTCTTTCTTCAGAAGTAAATCGATTTACCTAGGACTGAAAGGGTGTCCGGGCTACTAATAGGACTAAGATTAGGATCAGAATTCAATAAAGGTGCACTAGTGGATAAACAATATGAAGAATGAGATGAGGCATTATATTTCTGGTTTTGATGTGCTCACAATGCTCAGAGCAATATTTGGATACCTGCATAAGTAGAGAGTAGGAGCAACAAATTAATTTGGCTCATTCTGGGATAATATGAGTTACTGCATCACAGTCAAAACTTTAAAGGTGGAATTTGAATTTGGTTACAGGATCCAGTTAGCAATAGTTATTCCATTTACACATTCACTGTTAATAGGGATTTAAACAGGTCTAGTTCTTACAGTGAATACTTCTGCCCCTCCTCCTTTTTTGAGAATTGAGCACCAAAGAGACATTTTCTACTGCACCCATCACATTCCTTTAGAATGCAGACAACACGGTGTGGGAAAGGAAATATCCCATAGTAAATTCTGAAGGCATCACAGTCACCACTAATGTAAGGAATAACTTCTAAATTAGAGTTAGGGCTCAGGTCAGTAGAAACTAAAGATCTGAAATTTTGACTTGAGAAATGCAGCAACACCGAGCTATGATGAGGCTTGAAGTTACATAAATGACTTAAGTTTGAATTAGCAGTTGAACCACTAAGCTCAATCTGTAGTATTCACAAGAACAAGATTAAAGCTAGATCTGACAGGGGGGGTTCTTTCTCTTCTGTTTGAGCTCAAAGACATCCTTAACTTAAAGGAGGATGATACAGGAAAAGTGACAGGGAAGGAAATTAATTTTGAAGTAAGAACTGAATCTAGATGAGGGTAAAGGAATATTGAATTTGCAAAGGTCAGCGAGAAGGATATTGCAACAATTGAATCATAACAGGACAAAAATCTGGACAAAAGTAGAGATGGAAAGAAAAGGCTACATCTTTGAAATTGTACTCAGAGAACAACCGATGGAAAAGTGAGAACTGCTGAAGAAACTCAGCTTGGAAACCACATGCTCCGCAGTGATCAGCAACAGACAGTTTCAGATTGTATTTTGATTTTTTTTTTAGCTTGAATTCATAATTAGTTAACAAGTAAGTGACACATTAAAGCAAAAAGAGATGCATCTGGAAAAGGTTAAGGTTTTTGCACAAAACAGTATCTTAACAACTTAAAGGGACAGAGGGTAGGTAACTGGTTGGGAAACTGTTAACAGAAAAATGGAGGACTGACAAGGAGGATCTTTCAGAGACATAGAACTGAACTACAGAACTGAACTATAGAAGTAAAGGCACTTACAGACAGAGTCACACAATGGAATTTAAGGAGCACAAACATTACAAAGAAAACATGCAAAGTTATCAGGTTAAGGCAGAATGCAATGCAATGTCTAACACATGATTATAAAGAGGTCACTAGAAACCTGTAACAGTTATATTTACGTTAGACAATGGACAGTACCAAACACTTCTAAATACTAAGGAGTCACTTGACACCCACTACCTTTCCAAGATCAAAATCATACCAGGGACCTGCCAACAATGCAGTATGAAAAGCAATTGGATTTCAGAGCAAAAAGCACACTCACTAGCAACATTTAATTTATCAGCATAACTGGAGTCAATAGTTTCAGCTGGGTGCAGGAGAAACTGCTTTAAAGAGGGTCCAGCATAACACTGAAGAATTCCAAATAGAAACGCAAGAGAAGATTAACTAACAACAATATGGTCAGCCATGGATTTTATTAGATGAAAATCTCATCTCTCTGGAGGTTTTCTAATTTAGCTGCACACTCCCAGTTTCTGAGGCTCAGGCTAGTGTTGTCAGACATTAAATCTCCCTTTGGCCCCTCTTTTTGCCCCCAGTAACTCCTCAAGAGAGGCTATTCCCCCATGTTTGGCTTCAAATAATTCACTTCTAGTTACATAACTCCTTTTTGTTAACATTAGACTTTGGCTAAAGGTTTTCTTTCTTGTTATTTAACCTCATGCTTCTTTAGTCAATTTTTTCCTCAAATTATTCACAACAGAATAATTTAGCAAGCTTATATCAATAACTTCTTGTGCCTGTCATTGTACTTATTTTTCTCTGCAACTTCAATTTACCTGAATTCTTCAAGAGAATGAGTAAATAGATAAGGTGAATTTCAAATGTAAGCATCATTTCCCTACATCCACAGTAAGACGCCTGTAAGTAACTAATTGTTCTACCATTAAGAGCACAAGGGTTACAGAACTGAATGAACACAGAGCAGATTTTGTGGAGATCATGGATTTATTTTTGAATGTGAAAGAAAAAAAAAACAAACAAAAAAACTCAGATGAATCAGCACAGAAAACTGTCAAAACAGATCTTCTGATGAGGAGATAAAGTTATGAATGAGGAAATCAGCAAAGCAAAAAGTGGAAAGGCGTGGACAGCAGAAAGCACTGGAGGAAGCAGAAGCCACAAATAGCTGAGACAAGAATGAAAGTAGTATTAGTGACAAAGAAGGACAGGAAAGGCTGAGTTGAGCCAGGGCTACAGAATAACACTGATAAACAAAACAACATAGAGCTAAAGGATCAAATGTTTCCGAAAGAAGGATTATGATATTAACAGCTAACAACAAACACAGAGAGAAACCAGAAGAAAAAGGATGTGACATAGTTTAAACAAACTTCAATATACAGTGATGGATTCTGAATGTGAGTGGTGTATTCCAAACACCAGAACTCTGAAACCAGAGCCATATAATACGGTGAACACAAAAACATAACTTATTAGTTGGATGATCATTAATCCAAAAAAGCCACCAGTTTCATAAACTATTTTAATGGTAGTAAGTGTCAAAAGAGGAGTCTCTATACACAATGATGTTCCAAGGTTACAGAAGAGAAAAAAAGGAAGATAACAAACCTAAGGCTGGAGAGATGAAAGATTAACAACAGAAAGGAAAAATATCTGCAATGAGGGCCTTTTTATCTGCTCTCCAGATAAGACCATAAGAATAAATATTAGCACATGAATGAATGGTGAAGCTATTTCAAAGAAAGAAAATGGGCCTAAAATTGACTTGTTGATATTAAATTTGAAAATAATTAAAAGCAGCATTAATCAGGAAACCAAAGCACTAATTGTGCTGGACCACCAATACGGACTGAGACATTTCTTCCAAGCACTTTTGAAAACACAAGATACTCTAGGATGTAAAGAAGCAGAGCTACAGAAGTATGTAATTGTATGTTTATTACTGCGCACACAAAAGTCTTGTTACAGCTGATTATTCCAATCAGAATTTACAAAACAATCAAAATTATGAAAACTGCAACAGAAAACAGATGATTTACAGTTGGCATGACCACCAGTTTGAGTATTACCTCATACTTAAAAAAGAATATTTTCCTATTTCCTTTATTACAAGAGAGAAATAAAGAGAAAGGATTGGCTCATTTGGTTGCTAGAATGTAAACAAAGAAAAATAAAATATTTCCATAGTGAGGTTACAGAATACTGAAGCACCACTGCCTCAAAATATTTACTTTATGATCATATGCAATAATAAAAAAATGACAGATACAGTATATCATTTCACATGACTTTTGGCGAAGTGTCATCTTGAAGAAAGAAATTTTTAAATACAGTTGACTGGATGTGTATGCTTCATAATATTTTATGGATGTAGAAGTTTAATGCAGTTAATAGTCCATCCTTTGATATTATTAAAACATCAAACTCGTAACATCTATTGTTTAAGTAACGTCAACTTCGGCCCAAATCCATAGGTGATGTTTGGTTTACGTTCACAGCTAGGTGATAAAAAAAGCTAAGTCAGCTTCCTGCATTATCTAGGTTAGAATATCATGATTAGAAGAAAGCAAGCATATTATAATGTTAAGACTCACTACTGGGCATTTATCAGGCAATGATCATTCTCTGGATTTAATACCAAGCACAGTGAATGATAGACTGAATGCAGTACAGTCTTTGAGAAATGTGAGAATTTCTCTATGTTTAAAGGCAAGATGGAAGTGAAGAATACTGAAAGTGAGATAAAAGGAAGTGCAATACAAGTTGCTGCACAAAGAAAAAGAGGACCTTTGGGGCTCTTCTGTCATGGCTTTGGAGCCACAACAACTAGATGTCATGGCTTTCTTCTTGCGAGATATCAAATGAATAGGCAACAAGAGAGTAGAGCAGAAGTATACTGTATTATGTTGCACATTTGGATCCTCTGAAAAAATTAACTTTTCAGATGCTGTCTGGCAACAAAGCATTCCATGTGTTAACGTCTACTTACAAAAAAACCCTCTGCGAAACCCTCATTCAAAAAGCAAAACAATAGCTCAACTGTATCTCATATACCACAAGTCAAGAAAATAATTATTTCAGTTCTTGAAACATACCAGTACACCCATTAGTTCTTCTCTCAACTTACTCCAATTAATTTTCTGCTTTTAGACCACCTCTCTAAGCCTTTAACATGGGAAGAAAATGTTTTAGCTAAGCTTCTTGAGCAGAACAAACAATTTAATTTAGTTGTTTTCTGACAAATTATAATCCAGTGTTTGTTTAGGAGATATACAGGAGCTAAATGCTGGAAGTCAAGAATCTTAAATGAAATCTCAAGTACTGTACCTACATAATTTTTTTTTTTTTTTTGTAAATGTACAGTCATCTCAAAAACACTCAACATGCACAAAACAAGTTTCTCAGGTCTTCAGATCTCACTGAACAGATGCTTGAGAAGGCTTAAATACACACAGTAGATTGACATTTTATATTTACAGGTACTAAGCTGCTATAATCAGATCTAGATACATGGAAGTAAGTCCTATGCTACCACTGAGCCAATTAATTTCCAACAATGCTCATATGATGAGGAAATCATTCTCAGAACAAATATTCTCTTGTCTTAGCTGTTGTTTTACCTCAAACTATGGCCGCCTTTAAGTAAACAAAAATAGTTGCCTTTCTCTATGCTCTGATAAAAAGAACCACCTTAAGATTCTCAAAGCATTCAACATTGAAATTTGAAAACACAGAAGCGTTTATTTGTGCCATCACTTACAAAAATATGTTCTGAAGAGGGAAGGCAGGCCACAGTTGCTCTGCTCTGTTCTACAACTTAAAGACAAATAAATGACCCATATCCAGTAGCCCCAGTGTCTGTTTTATTACTGTAGATTCAAGGCAATTCCAACAAGTTCAAGGTAGCTTAGATAATAGCAAGGGGAATTTCTCTATTATCTCTCATGACTGTAAGTACTCTCCAGTCCAGGAAAAGATGGCAAAGATGGAAAAGCCTGAAGCCCTCTTCTGCTTTCATGGGACTTTTCTGAACAAATCCTGTTTTCTGATTCTTACAGAGCTAGACATTACATATTTGTTCAAAGCAAGTACTCTACCCAGATTTTTGCTTTCTAGTGCTCTTTCCTATTACAAAACCCTCTAGTTGATTTTGGGAATAATTTAAGAATGATCTCCATCAACACACAAAACCAAAAGGTGACTGGAAAAAAATTATCCACATTAATATTAGATGTTAAAAAGAGCACAAAGCAAAGCTAGGCACAGACTTACCCTACAAGGTACACAATTCTCAGTTTCGTTCCAGAGACTCAACAGATAGAAATTCAGCAACAGATGCAAATCTGTATGATGGAATTGATGTATTATACCCCAACAAACCTCCACAATACACACCAAAAAAAGGACACATTCACTTTGATCTCTTTCACATCAGCTGGAAACAGATCATCTCAAAACTGGAGCTTCTGCAGTATCACCAGTTTGTGCCACATCTAACAAACAAAACTAATGGTTTCATCGGTGGTTGAAGAAAACTTTAAATTCAGTGAAGTTTAAGTTACTATGCAAATTAAGCTCATTCAATATGAAACACATTTCAGTTTTTGAGTTTCTGGCCTGCCAGGGAACATGCTGGCTCATCATCTTCCTCTGCTGATGGAATGTTTCTATCTTTGTTTCAGCACACTCAGCTTTTGCATTAAAGAACTGGATTTTTTTTTTTTTGTCAAGCATCTGTGGATATATTTGATATTTAGGATATAAAAAAACATCCCCTGCTTGTAAGAGTCAATTCTGTAACAGTATTTTTGCTGATTACTTCTTAGAATTTTTTCTGCCTTTTCAAAAAATATTTCAATTTTCATTCAAAGAGGGATAGTCAAATAAACTATATCAATGTCAAGGGCTTTTACTATGTTCAAGATTACATTAATGCAAATAATGCCTTCGCTGAAATTATACAGCAAAAGACTGCAGAACCACAGAACTGGAGAGGCTGGAGGGACCTCTAGACATAACTGAGTGTGAATTCCCCACAATAGGTCACAGAGGAAAGGGTACAGATGGGCCTTGAATATCCCCAAAGAGACTCCCACCTTTGGAGGTTTGCAAGACCTCCCGTTTCCTTTTCAGGAACTGAGAACTTTTTCACAAACTGCAAATGACCAATGGCTCAATCAGCAACACCTCATCAGCTGACCAACATGAATGTAAAGCTGAACTAGCACAGCTAAGGTAAATACAAGACCTCTTCCATGTAACCTCCAGGACAAAGAAGATCACTTTTTGGGAAGTGCTAGTTTTGTACTACCCATTTTGCAGCTCATAGAAAAGTTTCAAGTGTTTTTCCATCATGGTAAACACTAATTCCCAAAGAAAGAATTTTAAGCTTAAGAATTTAAGCTTTCCTTAACATTGGTATCCTTTCAGGAAGAGATATGCAACCTTTCTACCCACCCCTTTCCTGCTTCCAGTGAAGATAAGGGGAGCAAAGGGAACTGTGTGGTTGACAGGATGTTCTCAAAAATGCAATTGTCAGATGCACAGAAGTTTCTAGTCCCTCCTAACAAGATTTGAAGTTTCACAGATCCACTTCCCACCAAACCATGACTGCAAAATCATCCTGAGTGAGATCACACAGCATGTGCAGGACAACTGGGGGATGAGGCCAAGACAACACGGGTTCACGAAAGGAAAAACTTTTTTGACCAAACTCATCTCCTTCTACTGAGTGACCCACCTGGTGGTGGAAGGAAAGGCTGTGACGTAGTCTACCTAGACTTCAGCAAAGCCCACTCTCCCACAATATTCTTCTAAAGAAGCTGGCAGCCCATGGTTTGGACGGGTACACTCTTTGCTGAGTAAAGAACTGGATATTAGGAAAAATTTTTTCTACAAAAGAGCGGTTAGGCACCGGAACAGGCTGCCCAGGGGAGTGGTGGAGTCACTGTCCCTGTAGATATTCCTACATCCCTATACTGTTACATGAACACATTCTGGTAGTGTTCAAGAAACATTTAGATGTTGTACTAATGGACAGGGCTTAGAGGGGAAATACTGGTGGTAGGTAGATGGCTGGACTGGATAATCTTGGAAGTCTTTTCCAACCTTGGTGATTCTATGATTCTATGAAAATTGTCTCCATCTCTTAGATCAGCATCAGAATTCATCATAAGTAAGTCACACATAGTACAGTCTCCTGCAGTATGGACAGAAAACCTGCGTAGCTAGAGGTACTTAAAAATCCTGCTTGGCTTCCATTAGAATTAACAAAGGAAAAGCTCCCATGCTCCTATGTTTGTTATACATAAATATATAGTAATTTAAATTTGTTTATCCCACTACTAGAACAGAAAAAAAAAAAAGCATATATTTCAGAAGCATGCTGAAACATCAGCCTGTTTGCTTTAGCAGGGGCTCAGACAAAAGCCTTTAAACTATACCATTTAATATCCTTAAGTTCATATGAACAACTTCACATTTTAACTGTATCAGAATGATCACCCTAATGCTGCTTGCTGCTTAATAAAAATAAGCATCAGCTACTCTGAGATTTGACTGTAAATTTGTTCTAGTTTTTGTTCCTAATCATTAAATAAATGCCATGAAAAAAATACTGCTCCCCATTCCAGTCATATTTAGCATTACAGCTCTCCACCAACGCATGTACACACATCAGGATGACACCAATTTCATCCCAGCACATATGACCTCAATCTCTTGTGCTCTGTTGTATTTTGAGTTAGTTGATTATACGCAGTGAGTTATTTACTTCACTATAACCAGAAAATTCCTGCACACTACGTTTTCCTCTCAGCTTGCCACATAAGCCATAAGCAGCTTGATTATCTGAATTATTACATTCACAATAGTATGATCTTAGTAAAAGTGATTCAGAGATAAAAATAGTCTCAAAAATAATTTCCTGGGATTTCCTGGGTTTGGTTAGTATTAAAGAAGAGCTCATAATAGCGAGGAAGTTAATACTGTGGGGACCACCAGATGGATGTTTTATTATTCCAGTAACTAAATATAAACATGTCACAAGCCTTGCTGTGAAGAAAACAAAAATAGACCAAGTTTAGCTAAAAAGTCTTAAGAGATAAAGAAAAGTTACCATAGATAATTTCCAGGGGGTTAGGCCTTCATGACATTGTCTACTGACCTAGTAAACATGAACTTATGACAGACATCATATATTCCACTATGCAAAAAATTTCTGAAACAAATATCTACTAGCCTGAGCTCTTCCAACAGTATGGAAAAAGCAAAAATTCAGATATTACACAAAAAAAATAGAGATAAAAGAGATAGATGAATTTTATTATCTCCAGAACAGGAGATAATATTTTTACTGTGAAGTACAATAAAAATGCCCAAATAAAAGGGTTTGGACACACATTTTTCTTGTGGTGTAGTTGTCAGATTTTTGTTTAAATCCACAGATTTCTAAATGTGGAACTGTATAACTGATATAAACAGTTACACAACAGATTTCCAGTTAAATTTGAGCTGTTCCAAACTGGTACTTGTTTTGTTAAATCAAAAAGAAGACTATCACATTAAAAGAAACAAACAAAAGTGACTGCTTCAATACACATTCCTGTTTTGAAGTTGCAAGCACATTGACAGTATTGCTCTCTTTCAGAAGCTCTAAATTGTTTCTCTACACTCTGTAGAGCTCAGCAATACACATAATTAGAGGTACTATTGTAGAGACATCTAGAACAGTGTCACAGTTCTACTTTCTTTTTCCCGAAATTGAACAGTATCATCCTATAGAGTACAATGCACATGAAATGGTGAGATAGAGCTGGCATCCAAGTACAGTAAATAATAAAACAGGAGGTCACAAGCAAAAATTTAGTACTGTGCTCAGAGAGCTGCAAAACAGATTTTGTTAAGCTTTGTATCTCAGAAGCATTCCGTTAACTCTTGACTCATTTAATTTTTTTGGCTTAATTAACATGTGTAACTGGACACAGAAAAGGTAATGTGCAAATAAAGCAAATTTGCATATAGACCCTAACATTTCCTTGACAAAATATGCTTAAGGAGGCATAGAAGTCTTTCTTTGAATTCTCACCAATCGAATTTTCATGGATTAACTCAACCAGCTGGATTTCAGAGATTATTGAAATACACATTGAGATCACCCCCAAAAATTACAGAGAATTAAACCAGACCCGATATCTGATGAACTTAAGAATGAAAAGCAGCATGCACCTCCAAGAGGCCTAAATTCATTATGTTTTTTAGAAGTTCAAATCCGACTGATCGCAGTGAGTTCACATCTCACAATTTACTGTTTGTAGTACTATTTAAGGCTTGATATGAAAAAAAGGGCAGTGACTCATCAATCTGTTTAGCAATCAGAAGAAAGACTAATGTGAGTTGGTTACAGCAGAGTTGTCTGAAAGGTAACGAGAGGGGAACAAAAACTCTGCGTAAGAAAGAGGTCTAGTGAATACAACCACAAGAAACTCCATAGGAAGATATTTATTCAGTTCAAAAATCAAAAGAAGACAGCACACGTTCCCAAAGAAAATAAATTTAAAAAACATTTGGTTCAAGTACTGATGTAGGGTAAGAAAGTCAACGTTTATGAGAGAAATCTTAAAGAACAACAGCAAAAACACAATCAAACAAATAAAACAAAAGAAACCAACAAAGAACCAAATCTCAAACTTATGAAAACCTGTGCTTGTGCATCCTAAATTTCAGTATTTTCAGCATTGCATCAATAGACCCACTGTCCATAAACATTTCTACACATTATTGAGCAGAAGCAGAACAAAACACTAAGCAAGTACGCATTCTGAAGGTCAGAGAATTCAAGCCTATGAACTGTTTCATACTAACTTATGATCACTGCAAATAAACAGATAAAGAACTAAGTTTGGAAGGTTTTTGTTGTTGTCTTAAGGAAAAAGCATTAATACACTCATCTCCAAGTCCTATCTCAATTCTGTTTCCTGAACTACATCATGGTTATAAGTCTTGGAAGGACCAGTCATCCTTTTATTATTTGTAAGTAACATACATGGGACAAGCAGAAACATTAAGTTACAAGTCCCTCATGCTGGAAGGGTAGGAGAAATGAACTTTCATAAACGTGAGCAAATTTAATTTATCCAAATAGTTTAAAAAACAAAACAAAAACAAAACAAAGCCAGCCCAAACAAAGAATAAAAACAAAATAAAAGTCACACCTCTAATCTTCTACTACTGTAAAAAATTTATACTCCAGTGAATCACAATCTCAGCCATGATTTTTTCCAGAATGGCAAGAGGGTTCTACAAATAATTATTCCTCTTTAAATAAAACGTGTGACATTTCCAAGTGCCTGGAAAATTTTAAAGCATTTATATTTTTTATTTTCCAGCTAAATGCATTAACTTAAGTGTTATTGAGTTACATGAAAACACTCTACTTCCATCTTAGTCAAGTACCACACTATCAGTTTCGAAAATACATGTTTTTCATGTAATATTCTTCTTGCATTTGGAATAAGCAATGTAATACAACCTTTCTAGATAATTCTCAACTACATAAAATATAATTAAAAATGTATCATCTGCAAGTCTAGCTCCTCTTTCATTTAATGAGATGGATGAATGTTTAAGCCCTTCTGCTGCTTTCATAACTGTTGAAAAGACAAAAATTCTGACCAGCATATGCTTCCTAGCCACCCCCTTCCCTCACCCCAGAAAGGAAAAATGAAGAGGCACCTCCCTTGCTCATTATCCAAACCTACCCCTGAATATACATTATACCTACAATGAAGATTCCTAAAGATTAGTTCCATGTGTTTTTTTTTGTTTTTTTTTTCCCCCCAAGTAATTATAGAGATGCAAGAAATGCTAAGTGTTTTTTCAGATCATTGTGAAACACTCATTGCAGCCACTAATCCTGAGATGAAGTCTGGCTAGTACAAGTTATATCAGCTAGGCAGCACTATTAAAATCATCTGGACTATAAACAGGAAGAAATGGATTACTGACAGGAGGCATGGGCTTAAGGAGGCTTCTACTCCATCACTGAGCATAAACACACACTCTATTTCTGCAGGGAAAGGGACTGCAACTCATTGCCAGACTCTCATCAACATGCATTTGTACCAGACCTGGAGATTGGTGGCTCTGCCTATGGCAGGGGATTGGAAGTTGATGATCCTTAGGATCCCTTCAAGTCAAGCCATTCTACAATTCTGTGCATTTAAGGCTTTCGTATTAATAGACAGAGGAGAATTAATTTCTCCCTTGTTTTTAATTTTTCCCTTGTTTTCTTAATAGCCTATAGAAACACACAATACGTTGTGGATTCAGATACCACTTGAACTGATACATAAGGAATTAGAACCTGTAATACAATGCAAAATATGCCAAACCTAGCTTGTAAAGAAAATGAAATTTACCATGAGGCATTTCTTGCAGAAAGTTTGTTTTTTTTTTTTTAACACAGTAAATTCCGCTTTCTACTGTTCTCTCTAGAGATAGCTCCGTGAATTTTTACAAATCTACAGGAATCCTCAGTAATAGACTGAGTCAGTCTACATTTTGATTTCAAGTCTATAAACTCATCAGCAGATGGCTATAGAAGATTTTTTAGCTTTTCACTTGTGTTTCAATAGAGCACTCCCCTTAATGCAGCAAATGTATGTTAGAGCTTTTTCCCTACTGCTGGAGAAACTTCTCAATTGGTCAGGGTTTTCATAACTTCATTTGAAGTTTAGTTTTGTTGGTCAGAAAACCAATTTTTCTTTCTTTCTAGATGACAGCTGCTGAGTATTCTTTTCCTGGGAAAAACATTATTTTTTTTCCTGGGAAAAGTTTTACAATATGACAGAAAAATTTTGTTCTCAGAAGGATGGTAGGGATTTGCAGAAGTAAATCCATGGCTCAGCTTAAGCTCCTGCTATGTTGGTCCCATCAACAGATATGTAACCCAACAGCATATGTAGTGAAAATATAGTAGGGAAGGTTATGAAGACAGTAACACAATTTACCTCATTATTAGTGAAAATCTGTAATTACATGAATTGAGAGATTAAAAATACGATCAAGACCTTTGGCCTTCAGACAAGACAGGATAAGTACTGTGTCCAATCACAACACTCTGCCTGAATTAGATTCTTCTGTGAGCAGTTAAGGAAAAAGGAAATTGTTTTACTTTATTTTCAACTGGTGCATGAAATATGTGAAAACGTGTATATATCCATCCATACACACATGTACACGTATTATAGAATGTATCAGCCTCAGTTTTTATCCCAGCCAAAACCACAAAAACGTTTACTTATTAACAGGACAATATATTGTATCAAGCGATTTGTTTCATTGTGTTTGAAATACCTAACAGCCTTTTCTCTGTGGAAGATGGGATTTTTGATGGGAGAGACCACTACAGAAGCTAAATGAATGTACCCAGTTCAATCATAACATTTTTTTCTAATGAATCACAAGTTTCCACTTGCTGGGCCCCAGAGAAGTTACTCTGCAAATACTACAGAGTATGATTCCCTGTTAGAGCTCAAACTGCTCCTGCTTTTAAGTTAAGAGAGTTAAACAGAACAATGAACAAGTAATAGCTCTTTGGTATAATGCAGAGATAGCTCACAAAAACCTCCAGGACTATAACAGCAATTGAAATTATACTTATGCAAGCATAATCAGATAAGATCTGTGGTAGTGCTTCTTAATTAAAACAGGAGTTACACTACCCTGCATAAGTGCTTGGGTACAAGCTTGTTATATCAGCTTTCTTTTTCACTTCAGTTAGACAGCAATTGAAAAATAGCAAAACTATTTTACATGTATTTTTCCAAGGTCATTGAATAAACCAAACTAACTTTTGCTGTTCATAAAAAGAAAATAAGACATTGTTGGAATATAAAACCAAGGAATAAGACACACCTTAATGAATTATTTTCAGGAGAGCATATATAATGAAATATCATTTTAACTCATGGATATTAAAGAAATAGACAAATTCTGACATATATCTTCCAAAGTATGTTCAGGACTTGGCAGATTTCATACCGCATTAATTAAACGTGCAAGCTTGCCTACTTACCCAGAGAGGCGTAATCACTTGGAAGATCAGGATAAAGCTTGTTTGAGTTTTTTTTAGCTGAAAGATAAATGGAAGCAGCAAGTTATCAGCTATTGCATTTCCTACACTTGTTTTCTAATACACGTTCAACAGTTCCAAAACGACTGCAGTTATCTTACTAAGTAGTACGGGAGAAAGCAATAAGGGCTTTGTCTTACATCCTGCCTTACATCCACATCAAGTTAACAGAAACTGACTTATATTCAATGTGACTATTTTGGTAGACAAGATAGTAAGAGAGTCAAAACTTTGTCTCGACCCCTCAACTTTAAGAACTGCTTATTTAAAGACATGACAATCGAAAGGAGAACTAAGATTTCAGAGAACAGAAGCTTCTAGAAGCAGGACTAGCAGCTTCTAGTGACTTTTCACTTAAAAAGTATCATTGAGGCAAAGGCCGTCTATAAACAAGTATGCTTTCTTTGACCTATTACTTGCTTTTGTAACTAAACAAATGCTACTTCTATAGAAAATATGTCAGAGAGAAAACTTTGTTAATATAACACAAAGAAACAAAAAAACCTTAACTTTATTGCTAGTGGCACTTGGAATGAATACAAAAAAAACATTATTATATAGACAGTGACTATTACAATAATTGTGTAACTTTCATAAAGAGAGAAATTAATCACTATCAAAATATTCTCTAACCTGGTGGTGTTGGCCTAACAGATGGTTTATGAGGTTCTGGTCTTGATGGTCTACCAGGTGGGTCATTGACCTAAGACGTACACATTTTTAGAGTTAGTTACATCAGACTGGAAATAGATTTTAACTTCACAGTCTACAAGTATGCAAAGTTACATTCAAAATTATCATCTCCACTGAAACTGTACTAAAACAAGATGCTCAACTAAAGAGCTATTGACATAGACTTAACTATAGAGAAGTTCACTATGAGTTTTAAAAAGATGAAACTAAATGATTATATAACAGTATAACACCTGAATAAATAATCTTCCATAGTTCTCAGCATTGTATTATTTTAAATGTGACTGAATGGAAAAGTAGAAAAAAATGAAGATCATTCACATAAAACCTGGTATGCCCATTATTTACTTGATTATGAGTAAGCAGCTCGAAGAAACTTCAACATCATCTCAATATTTGATTATGTGCTAGTCTAAAAAGGCAGCTATGAGTTGTTTGTTCAGATGATGCAAAACCAAACAACATACTCATCCAGAAGATTACAGCAAGGAACCCTGAAGGGGTCCCTGTCCATGTCAGGGTAGTTGAAACCAGGTGATCTTTAAGGTCCCTTTCTCCCCAAACCACTCTATGATTCTGTGAATTACTGTCTATCTGTTACATTTATAAGCATCGAATAGACAGCTTGTGAATGCCACAATACCAACATTACCAGTATCCTTGACTGCAAACAGTTTACAGAGAGAAAAAAAGTTTGTGACAAAAAACCTTCCTCGTTCCCTTACAGCTTTTCCTGGATTGTTTCTTTGCTCTTCATTTTCATATACTTCAGTGAAGGACGCTAGAGTTTCATACAGATCTTCTGCTTGAGCAGGAAAAGGAACATCACCCAACAGGATGGCACTAGCACGTATATCTTGCCCATAAAACCTGATATCAAAGAAAAGATGTCAGGTATTCGATCACTTTATATTTTAGTGTCTAGATAAGTCCAGCTGTGAAAGTGTGTCCTCTCCAGATTTCTCCTACTGACCAGCTATTTTAAAGCAGCAGAACTAGTGATAAATTTTGAATGACAAATAACTGCAACCAACTTGGATGTCTTCCACCACTTTATTTCAAAACATTCTTCACCACTTGTATTTTGTTGCTGTCACATAGCATATATCAATCACATAACAGACTGAAGAAATACACATTAACTCTACAAAATGTTCTAATAGATTCCTTAGTGATGCATTGGAACTGTAATTTTATGCCTGGTGATAACTGGAAGTAACTGACATGCTGTCATTAAAAATAGTAGTAGTCTTACTGGTATAAACAGAATAAATATAGAACATACCGTGCAATAGACCTCTCACAGTTACTAAAATGTCAACAAAATATTTGCAAGATTTAAAATACAGTATCTGCAGCAAAGGAAAAGCATTTCAAATATTTCCAACTACTCCAATGCGCCTTAGTACTTTAAATTTAATAAGCTGCACATCAGAAGTGGCACTTCAAAAACTGTTCTCTCAAATTCAGTGATGCCTAAAACAGATATTTTTCTTGTTTACTTGCTTTGTTTCAAGTGGCTCTAAAGGATATTTCTTATTATACTGTTAATATCTCTTTAACTATATTCTAGAACATACAGTCTTTTAACATTTATCTTAGATGATATCTATCATCTACATTGAAGACGCTCTTACCATTCAAGAAACCCTGAATTCAGCATGGAACATTCTCACAACAAATTCTTTTTTACAACTGAACTTATTTCATTGCATCACTATCCCGTTACTGTATCCTCTACATTCAGAGAGAACTTACTTGCGATTGGTTTCTTTCCTTTCAATTAAACAGGTTCCTTCCAGAGATACACCTGCAAACAGTCCTCGAGATTTGCAATACGTATACACAGCAGCAGAGCTTCTCAGTGCAACATCCCCTTCTAAATTTCTGGAAAGAAAAGAAATAAAATACTTCATAGCCTTCACAACATGAACAGTAGAGGTCTTTAATCTTAATCCTACCAGAAGTGAGCAAGGGTATTACTTTTTTCCTGTTCTTAAAAACTCTACTGAATATGCTCAACTGAGTCAAAATTCACTTTCAGTTCTCATTTCAGACAGAAATCAGCACAGAGTAATTAATTTTGGTAATAAGGTTTCCTCTGAAGCACAGAATAATGTCTTCTCAGAAGAATACTCCATATTAGACCTCCTCACGCATTCAGAATTCTAAAAAACATAACAGTTTCAAAAGATGATTCACAATTTCAAAGACAGAACAATTACAAATTTTCCATAGACAAATATGCTACAGTTTTTTTTTTCCACAGACCTTAAGAAATCCTTTTTGCCACAGTAATCTAACTAATTTTTGTCTTGCCTACCACTGGCAGAAGGAACTTCTAAATTCCTTTCCTTTTTCTTGTAGCCCTTTATGCATTTGGAGACATCAACTTGCTTTTTTCTTCTTGAGTCAGTACTTCAGTCATTCCACATAGATTGCATTCGTTCTAACCAGGAACTCTATCCCCATCTTCCTCAATTTTATGGTGCCAAGAGTAGCACGAAATATTTGAAGTAAGGCCTTATTAGACCTCAACAGAATGGTAAGATTACAGTCTGACCAACACAGAATCACAGATTATTTAAGTTTGAAGACACTTCTGGTAGTTAATACAGCCCAACCTTCTGCTGCAAACAAGTATAACATCAAATTATGCTAAGTTTACTCTGGGTAGAGTAGACAGTTTTTAAAGACTTCAAAGGATGCAGACTCCAGCTACACCTTGGGCAAACTGTTTCAGTGCTCAGCCACTCTTAATTTTTTTCTCCCTCTCATCCAGTCAGAACCCTCATTGTTTCATTTTGACAATATCATTCACTATCCTGCCATGCACCTCAGTGAAGAGCATAAAGTCAGTATCCTCAGTAATTCCCCTGTTGGTAATACAGCCTCTTAGAAGGCTGCAGCTAGTGTCCCAAAGGCTTCTCTCCTCCAGGTTAAGTATGCCAAGCTTCCCTAGCCTCAGAGATCACATGCTTCATGCACCTGCCATCTTAGTATCTCTTCATTTGAAGCACTCAAGTTTATACACATCTTTTTAGTACTGCACGGCCAAAATTGGACATGATATTCTTGGCACAAGCTATGAGCAGCCAACTGAAAGGGAACAATCACTTTCCTTATCTACTGATTACAATTCTGTTGATACAGCTTCCTGTGTTGTTAGACATCTTTGCTGATATGACATGCTGTTGACCAAGCCTACTAACTACCAGGATGCCAGCGCCTTTCCAATAGTGACTACTCAGTCTGCCAGGCTCTGCCAATACAACTGCTGAGGATTCACCTACTAAGGTACAGGACTCAGCCCTTGAACTTGTTTAATTTCATGAGGTTTCCTGATGAAAATTTCCTCTACAGACTCTAAGGCCACCATTTTGTGTGCAGGACAGCACAAGAGAAGAAGCTGAGGCAATTGAGCTTGGTTAGACAGGAAATGAGAATACTTAGGAGGGGACCTATCAGCAGCCTTCCAGTAGCTATGAGGAGGCAGTTAAGAATAGGATGTCAGGCTCTTCAAGTGGTGCATGGTGGAGGGACAAGATGTAACCATCATCAACTGAAACAAGAAATGTTTTGACTGGATGTATAACAACTTTTCACAGTGAAGACAGCTGAGTAGTGGAACACACTGCCCAGAAAGGCTAAGCAGTGGTTTTCATTATCCTTTTGGAATAAAGGCATGAGCAACCTGATCTGCAGTCATAACAAATCTTGCTCTGAGCAGAAGGCTGGACTAGGGATCTCCTGAGGTCCCTTCCAAATTAAATTACTCTGTGATTATATCACAGTGCGCTAGCTTAATCACTTAAGCTTTAAAAGTAATTACTTGGTGTATTTTTTTTTATTTTTTTATTTTTTACTTACTGCCAGGCAGATCTATGGTAACAAGTCACAGGTCCATAGACAAGTGAAAATAATAGTTTGTTATAGTACATTTGCTCATCATTGAGCCTAGTCAAGCAATGACTTACAAAACACGAGTAAACCTTCTTTCCACCAATAAACACCTTTATTGTGGTAAGCAAAAAAAAAAAAAAAAAAAGATAAAAAAGCATCAAGTAGCTAAAACATTGTAACAATATATATTACTACAGAAACAATATGGTTCAGTCAACATACAGGTTTGCACCTGTACGTTTTCTAAAGATATCAGGGAAATCCATACAAATGTTTTTATAGCTTAAGAAAAAAAAATGCCTTCCATATTTAAATCTCATCCATATTATGAAAAGATTTTACTCTCACCTCCCAAGAGGTCCAATTGCCACAGTAAGATTTCCTCCAAGTGTAAGATTCCCTCCTTTGGCAAAAGCTTCTACTGCTCTCTCATGATTCAGTATTATTACTAAGTCTGAAACCTATAAAAACATCAAGCAAAAGTACCATGCTTTTTAAGAAGAAAGTCTAAACTGCATGGGAGCAAAATCTGTTCTGTGGGAAAGTAGGTAGTAGTATCTAAGACATTCCCTTTCCCAATATGAAAAGCTAGCTCCAAATTTATCAGCATTTGAATTCAGTCTAAAATCTGTCACACTCTCAGATAATTACTTCAATTCTTACAAATCTTTTTGAAATAGTTTTCTGAATCAAATTAATTATTTTTCTCCAAAATGTTTGGAATCTAAAAATCCTTTCACGCAGTTTTTAACTCAACGAAATAAACACAGTTATATCAGAAAACTATTTGGACTCAAAATTTCCTATAGTGATTTTTCATTTTATAAAGCTTTTGCAAACCATTTTGAAGGCATTTTCAGAATTGAAGAACATCAGGTTAAGAAAATCCTTAACCGAATTAATGGCACCAGCAAGATAAAAATTAGTAAACAAAAATTACTTGTTTGTCTGTCAAAGAATAACACAAAAAACAACAGAAAGGATACTGCTTTCCCTATTATCGACAAAACCGTATTTTCTTGACAGAAAGTTGGGATTCTGTAAGACTTCAATTTATGAGACGTAGCCAGTTTCTTCAAGAAACTATTGAGGGAAATAGCTGGAGAGAGAAGGCATTTTTGAAAGACATACATGCAAAATATGAGGGGAAAAAAATGTGCTCTTTAAACACCATCTGAATTATGATACAAAATGCAGAAGTAGAACTACAACCTAGTAGATGCTTTTGCCAGTAAAAACGGGCTGTAAAACTACAACTCTCTTCATGGGTTTCAATAGAACAATCTCATAATGTTTTCTGTAAGAGAAAAAAAACTACTTTCAGGCACAAACATGATCCTGTAAAGATAGTGGTTTCATAACTGAAAGCTTGGCAAGCATACGTGTTTAAAAAATAAAAAATAAAAAGCAATAAAAAAAAGGAGAGCTAGGTGAGTTTGATGTTAAACCTGAACTCTGATCTTCAGAGTTCAACAGAGTAGACCACACCTCTGTTGCTTACTTTTTTCAACTTACCCCAAATTCCAAACAGTGACAGCAGGGAATACAAGAGGAAACAACCAGATTATTTGCAAAACAGTGCTAGCCCATGAGTATTACACACAGTATAAGAGAAGCCTTCGTTATTAGACCCTCATAACCTCCACCCCATGTGGTGTTTGACAGGAACAGTTTCTTACTCATCCAGGGATGTAGAGATAACATGATTCAGGGAGCTGCTGCCCCTTTTCACCCATAAAGAGGTGGAATTCATAGCTAAATCTAAATGAATTAATTGTGAGAAGACCTTGAAGGCAAGCATTTACAAGAACTTTAAAACTCATCTTATTTTCAATTTGAAATACCAAGTGTTTTCACTAGGAAAAGCATTATGCTAATACTATGACTAGAGAAATCTGTGATTTACATTTTTTTTTAAATACCCAGTAAGTACAAATGCAACTATGTTAACTATATTCTCTCCTGTATGAATAAAATTAAAGCAATTTCTACAAGGTTTAAGTTCTTAAACTGCTAAAACATTGCTGACATTGGAATCTGGGCTCCTCAGCTGTTTATCTTTTAAACTTCTCCTCTAACTTCACATTACAAAAGTAAATAAACTATTCTGTAAACTTAGTGAGTACAGTTTCAAATCAAGTGCATAATGCTCAGAAAAAAAAAAATCTTCTCGGAAATATCTTGACTATTTAAATTATCTTAGTAAATATCAGAAGTAAACAGTTATATTATCTAATATACCAGATGGAGATGATTACAGGAAAGCTTTCACAGATTAATCAAGGCATCTAATGAGTCTGTTTCATTGTCATTAAAGGAGAAAATACAAGATAAGAACCTCCTGGGGCACATCAAACAATATTTTGCAATGCATTCAGATCTTCTAGTCAAGAAAAGCAATGAAAAACCCTTGCAAAAATTATTAATTTCTCATTCATAGCATCCTTTAAAAAGTACACAGTAATAATACCTGAGAACACATACTGAACTACAAGGATTTAAAAAAATATTTATCAGTTACTCATTCCGCGAGTACCAGGTGACTACCTGGCAGGAGAGGGATAGCTGGTTACTTGTGTAAGACACACTGGGGGCTCATGTCTACCACCCAGACCAGTTTTGCATGGATTCTTCTGAAGAAGAGCAGAAATTCTCACTGCAAAAGACCTTGTTGGCAGCATACTGTTACAGATGATTTTATTTAGAAATTGGTGGAGGAGAAGCTAAACAGAGAAAATAGAAGGATAAGACTGGAAAACAGGGCAGGAAAGAGGAAGACATGGCAATAAACAAAGGTGAAGAAGCCATGAGGAATAAGATGAAAGCAGCAGCAGTGGATGATCAGAGTTCAGATCAACAGGACACTTCCTTGGACGTGCTGAAAGTTCCTCATTTAACTGTTTCTGCTGGATGGAAAATCATTTGTTCCCTGTAGCACACTTCCAGAGTAAGCACCATCAGTTTTGGTGCTCTCGCGTTGAAGAGAGAAGTTCAGAGTCACACTTTGAGTAAAGAACGCATGAGCATTAGCTAGGCTCCATTTTATGCCTTCTGTTGCCTTCATTGTTCACTGCTAGATGGAATCCTTAGCAAAGCATTTGATAAACTATTAAATATAATATACTTTTAGTTAATTCTAACTGTCCTATATATGAACTCTGACTTGAATTTTCTCCATAAGGGAAGATTTCCATCTGCTCTAAGAAATCACACGGCTATTAAATCACTTATTTTCATCTAAATCTCTCCAGACAATAAGATTAATAGGATTAAAACCCCATATTCTGTTTGGCTTGTATATGTGAACTTCAAAAAAGCTTTTATTTCTTTCTTCTCAGAAAAACAGATTTCACTATCTCACCAACATTTACATCATTTTCAATGCATTTAATTTCTTGGAAAACATAAAAAATAGTAATCAACAAGTACTTCGAATGCAAAATCATACCTCAATTCCAATTTCAAATCCACCACCAAGGCCAGCAATTCCTATTGCAGAAGGAGCAGACCAGGCTGTCAAACGAAACAAGAAAAAAATTACAGTATTACCATGCATTACAAGAAATGCTCATCTAATTATTACAGCTCAAAATCACTAGCAACCACATAAAACAATGTTCACAAAAACTAGAATGCAATCGTATAAAGACACTAGTTTATCCCAGTAAAAGGAATCCAAGGGACACAAATCCTCATTTAAACAAATCTCTGTGTTACACATTACTTGACATACAGCTGTCCTTTACTGGATATAATTCATTTTCCCCAATTAGTTTTAAACTATACATTTTGATATTTCATCCTTTTCTACAAAGATACTGAGAGCATTTGGTCAAAAGCAGGTATAACATTCTGAAAACAGCTTTCTAATCAGGCACTGTCATAGAATGACTTAGGTTGAAAGGGACCTTAAAGACCATCTACTTATAACCACTCTATGATTATACGAATTGCTCTGCTGTTACAGTGAGAAAGATTCTGCAACGCTGGCCACAGCAGAGAGTTTCAGGGACATGAGCAGCGTGGGAAGTCAGACTGCCAGTGAAGACAGAGGCAAAGAACTCACTGAGTACCTCAGCCTTCTCTATGCTGGTTGAACTCAGTTATTCCTTCTCATTTATCAGAGGGGTACATTCTCCTTTGCTTGTCTCTTCCTATCAATCTACCTCTAGAATAACTTCTTGTCACTTTTCACATCTCTCATAAAGTTTAGTTCTGCCTTGGCTTTTTTGATCCCAACTCTCCATGCCCAAACAGAATCCTTGTATTCTTCCCAAGCCACTCATCCCTGCTTCCACTGTCTGCACTTTTCCTTTTCTTCCCCTTGATTTGACCAGCAGGTCGTTCCTCAGTTATGGCCTCCTGCCTCCACTGCTTCATTTCTTACACTAGGGGATGGAGAGCATTTTTGCTCTCAAAGGCAAACTTAAAGGGCTGCCAGCTCTGTTCATCTACTGGCTTGAGTCCTTACACAGCTCATATTTTACATTAAGAAATAATGAAGAAAGAAACCTTTTAAATATATATATATAAAATATATATATGTATATATACACGTGTGTACATGCGTATTTTAAAGCTTTTAATTCTCCCACAAAGGGAGGAGAAAGGACAATATCTACTTACTGCCATTAGGGAGACGAGCTAATACAATTCCACTTCCACCTCGAGCAGTCACCAAAAACCCAGCTTTGATAACAGACAAAACTGCAAGGCCTTTGGCTTTAGCTATCACATGGGCTGAAATAACAAAATCATTTATTCAAAATCTTGTCAGAGTTCAAAGAAAAAAGAAAATAAAATACTGAATTTAACAAATTTTGAACACATAGAAGACAAATAATCAAAATAAAGAGAACTGAACTAAGAATAATACCTCCACTCCACCAGTCAACTACAAAGTCAGGTGTACTGATCTACACTGTCACAACTATTCCAGTCATCCTGGCTAGCTCATACAAAATTAGCTTGCTTATTGCCATGTGAGGACCAAGCAAGACAATGAGGCAGTAAATAGTTGACATTCGTGTCTCTGCAGACTTTTGGAGGAGCGAAGTCTGAATTTAAATCACAGTGACACACATCATTTTAATCAGTTTACATCATTAGACAATGTTTTTGTCAAGTAAAATGTCATCATCCTGAAAAATCTTATTAGAGACCTTCTGCAACATAATAGATATAAATTCAAAGCCACAACTAGCAATACCTAGTGCAAAACAGAGAGAATAACAATTGCAAAAATAAGGAGGAGAGAAGCACACAAGAGTGTTTAACCATTATCATGGTAGGAATGTATTCTGATCTTTTTCCTTCAACTTATTTTTATCTAGGTAATTCCAATAAGCACAGATATTCAAAAACTACAGCTGCTATTCAAGATTTTCCTTAAGAATGGACATTCACATGGTGAATGAGAGAAATCACAGCCCACAGAGAGGCTTTCCTGTGCAGACAGCCTCCCTCTGGTTACGAACATGCAAAAGATTTCTTGTAGTAAGCAATGTCTGCCTAGAACCCAGCAAACAGAACATCTTTCCTTCCAAAATATTTTCAAGAGAAGTTACAACAGTACAGCTCATCACTCCTTTCTGAGTTAAAGGTCAGTGCAAACAGAATGCATTAATTAAGAGACGGATTTCAACAGAGGTTCAACTGGAGGTTTCAGTTGAATTGTAATCTTTCTTTTACTCACGAGGTATGATTTTATCAGGTCCATTTCTGGAAGTTATTTCTGTAAATTCTCGTAATATTTTAGCTGCCTTTTTAGCTTCTGACTTCAAGTTGGAAGGTATAGGGTTATTCACTGTAAAACACAAAAGAAATAACTATGATCAGTTCAGGACGGCACAAAAATAAACCAGTGTAACTCCGTGGGAAAATTAACTCTTTACAAATGAAGAACAAACCAGGATACAACAAATACAAAAAAAGGCCTTGTGTATCAGGTCAGCACCTTGTCTGTGATCGAGTTAAGATGAAACTACTTTGGAAAAAGGACACACACAAGTCTGGTTCTTTTTTCTGCAGATTGTTCTTGAACATGCTCAGAATCCACACTGATTACACCAAGCATGTTGGAGATACAACCTCAGTTGTCCCTGTCATTACTGATTTATAGACTTACCAGATATGAACACGTATTGTCAGACCAAAGATCATTCTAACCTCACATTTCATCTCTGAAAAGAACCTTACAGATAGTCCAAAAAAATCCACAGCTATTCAATTCAAAAAAGCGTAAAACAAAAAAATCAAAAAAACTCTGTAGAGACACAACTTGCAGTCAATAGGAGCTTAATTTTTTTAGTTGGTATTCTCCAATATTCACTCACCCCCTCACTCCGGGTGACATCCCTACTGAAAGCTATGAAGATGAAGGCTAAATACATTTTGAGATTAAGTCAATGAAGCCTGGAGAACAAGTCTGCTCCTATTAAGTGAAGCACTCAGTGGCAAGTTGGCAGTCTTTCCTGACTCTATGACTAAAATAAAAATTGCACACCTACCATAACAATAATAAAATAATTAAATTATTTGCAATATGTTTTTATTTAGTTTTGTGATATGTTTTTAGTGTTTCTGCTCTTTTAATTTAGGAATAGGTTTCATGATTTCTTAAAAAAAATCATCAATTTTTTTTTTTTTTTTTTTTGTATTTCTGTCACTCCATTTTCAGTCATTACCTGCAAATTTTGATATGGAATGCACAGAGTTGGAATCAGACATTCAACAAGTCAAAAACACGATCACATCACTTCACCACGCTTTTATGAGCCCTCTTTTACCACAGAAAAGTATCCCAAGTTTCACAATCACACTTTATTCACGTCCTTGCATCTTGGCAATACGTACATTTGTGAACAAGTACTTTCAGGGATGTGATGAAATTTTGCTCCTCCTGTATTTCAAATCCCTGACAAACGCCTTGAAACTGACAAAGAATTGCAACCACCTCCACTGAAACAGACTAATGCAGTAGTTTCACAAAACCAAGGTCAAATATCCCACCGGCTTTTTACTTACACATATTAACTATATGTTTTGTATGTTGCCCAAGGCAATTCCTCTTTACTCAGTGCAGCCCAGGCAAGCCAGAAAGCTGGACACCCATGCTCCAGTACATTGTCCAAGCAAGTAAAGAGACTCCCAACAGATGAGATTAACAGCTGAGATTCTGAAATAACTTGCTCTGTAAAAGCCTGAAGCAACACCTGGTTTTGGTGAAAATGCAGCAGGTATAACACCAGAGTTTTAAGGGACAGAAATCACCACAAGGATGTGCAAAAATAGCACTCTTTGGGAATATAGGAAAACAGCTGCAGGGAATGCAACACTAACCTGCACTGCCATAGCAGATGGAAGACATGCAAATCCAGTTTCCTAATCCCTTCTGTTTGGACAATGGCACAGTCTTCAGTGTGCAGTGATACAAAGTGAAAATCTAAACTCTAAGAGCCCAGGACTTGCAAAAAAAAGTGACAGGCATGTGCCATTGGATGCTAAGACACTAAAATCCTATGCCAGACTGCAGGAGCAGAGCACATGTACATCTTCCATGGCTCACCTGCCTGGAACTGGCTGTACCAAACACAGCAAGAGAGTGCAGCTCAGCCCCAGCAAAATGTAAACTGCTGTTTGCACCTGGCATTGCAATTTCAATGGCAGAGGTGAAGTAATACGAGCATGTTGTAAGAGAAAAACGGGATTCCTGATTTTGTAGAAAGAAAACATTGAGTCAGTCATGAAAAGCATATTACACCACCATTCCTCCTATGAAGTCAAAAATAACAATTTTTGCATAAGCAATACTGCAGTGCACAACTATTTGCATAATCAGGTGAATACTTCTGCACTTGGCGCATTTTTTCAGTCCAGAGATCTTGATTTTAGTGCGTCTTCACAAGACATACATTTTATGGTGTTTTAATCTTATTTAAAAGTAATAATTAAATGGAAGATATGGTTTATTTTTAGTGGTAAAAAGGACAGTTGCACATCTGGTCATGCAGAACTCTTAGCAAGTCATCAAGCCTTTACAAAACCAATGTGTGTGAACTGACTACTGGAAATGAAAAACGTGGTGGAGCAAAAGCAAGCAATATTTAGCTTTTAGATTATAGAGAAATAGAAAGTAACTTCTTTGCTCCCTTTATAGTTCTTTATATTTATGCATATTCCCTCCATCAGCTTGCTTCTCTCTGGCCAACCTGATTTTGTAGGAATATCACCAATCTGTTTCTTGTTAGTTCTATGGAGGGGGAAAAAAACACACTGATATTTCAAATATATTAGAAGAGAAATATTTCTCTTCAATCCTGCCTCATGTATCTCCACTGACAAAAAATAAGCTGCTCTCAGATCTAAAAGTCTGCAAACAAAAGTTTAAAAAAAGAAATCACTTCCAGTTTTCCACACAGTTTCAGATTTAGAATTGTTTCACAAAGATATGGTGATCACCAGAAAAAAGCGCGCATGTTCATGCTCATACAAGAGTTACTATTAGTTATTATTTAATTGAAGACAATCTGAAGCTGAACTTCATGAGGCAGCAAAAGCAATACTGCTACAACCTCGCTGTCTCATCAATTAATCCAGACATGTCCTGTAACAGTAAGCACAAGAACAATCTTCATTCCCACCCTCAAAAACCATGAGAACAATCACTGTTGCCCTGTATATCTGTTGCATTCATCAGTATTGCTTCTGCATCCTCTGAGTATCTATGAGAATTCAAGCAGGCACTGTTCTTTGCTTTTTCCTGTCTGGCTACAGACTGGAGTAACACAATATTATTTTTCTGGACAGAGAAACGTCAGAAGGGTTCGACAATGTTTAGCCAGAACTGTGCCCACAGAGCCAGATCACTCCTAGATCACACTGGAGGCAGAGAGAGGAAGAACGGAAAAGGCTGAACGTGCTGCTGTCAGCTGAAGAGCTCAATCTTACAGAGGAGGGCTACAAGTAGGATAATTCACATCCAGACTTTAATTTGAACAGGAGATGTAAAATTTTAAGTGACTTTTTTTTTTTTTTTTTGCAAGCAAGAAAAGCACAGAAAGGTTTTAATCAATAACCCAACTGATAAACACTTGAGTGCTGAAAACCAAAAGGCAGTCAAAGTGACTCCTGGGTCTTAAGGAAACGATGACTTCTTTAAAAAGCCAACCAACAAATCCACGCCCTGACCTTAACTGCGCGTAATATGATGTTTGATAAAGTGTGGCTGCACTCCTGTTTTGATAAAACTGCTCACATGAGGCTGCAATGCCACAGCAAAAGAAAACTGGTATTTTATCACTGGGAGAGGAAAGAGAACTGGCTCTCCCTCTTAGGCTATGCCACACTCAAAACTTTGCTGACCAAATTCAAAATAAAATAAAGGCATGGATGTAAAATAACCTACAAAACATGATATTTAATGGCTGAATATATAGAGTGGATGAGGCCTCATTCTTACAATCTATCAGTTTCATTAAGATTTGTCCAGAGCCAAAGAACATTAAGCACTTCTCATTAAATAAAAACAACAACACAACAAATCAGTGGAGAATCACACAAAGATGATCCAAATATAGTTCTTTACTAGTTAAAAAGTATGTGGAAGTTTGTACTATAGAATACTTCGCTTTCCCCCAAATATAACAGAAATAAAATAACTAAAGGCTATGATGAAGGTTAGGAATAAAATCGTGATTCCACTGATTTTAATTGCTGTGTAAATAGTCAGAACCATAACTGAAATTTCTGCAATACCAAAAACAGTTAAAATTTCTGTTCACTTATCAAGCTGCCCTCATCCTTCTCAAGCTTACACTATGATTTGAACAGTAAAATTCTTTTAGTAAAACGTAAGCACTGCAATAGTTTGTTGGAAGACAGAAGTTACAGAAATATCTGCTCTTTATTACATATTACTGTAGAAGCAAGCAGAAGTTCCACTCTCAGTTCATCCCACAGAAACATAAGGAATAATACTGTACCACTGTCTTCACTATTAGCTTTTAAGTATGCATATATAATTGTCTGCTTTGTATTCATCCAATGCTCAGGAAAGAGGTAACGAGAAGCAATAAGACAGTAATATCTATCAGGAGGATATACTGAGTGATGGATTCGGAATGCCGTGACCAGCAAACGCTCAGCTGGGAGCAAGCTTCATTTACACTGCTGCCTGTCATTGAGGGGAGAAGATACTGAGCATATGTGAGTCAGCAACACAAACCTCACGGGGGAATATCGCACCAAAATTGATTAACTGCTTAATTTGTAAGCTGATGAGGCAAGTGCGTCAGCCTCTAATTTACATTCTGACTAACAGCAATAATGTGTTGGCTGAACATTTGGTGAAATTATCTGAGCAAGGTGTAATAAAGAATAAATAAAGCCTTTTTACTTAAAAGCTAGAACTAATTCTGATATAATCAAAATTCTGCTGAATGTGAACAGATGAAATAAAGCTTGGTGGCATTATAAGAACCTGAACATCAAAAATACAGTTTCAAAGAAGGCTGGTGACAAAATGGAGACAGAGACTAGCATGCATAGTCCATATATACATTGTGCATGTATGTATGGGCTTTGAAGTACTTTTGCAGAAGTAGCTTTTAATTTTGTTACAACAAGAAAAAAAATAATGGCAAACACCTTGCACAAGACTCGGGCAGCAATTCAGCCTCCACTTTTGCTTCACTAAGAAGTTCAGAAACAGCAAAACATTAAAGCATAGCTAATTTGCAAACACCCAAGTTACAGCAGTAGCATCAACTTCCAAAAGCAAGTACGAACAAAGAATGATTAAAAGCATTCATAAACATGAGAACTAACCTAGACAAGAACAGTTAAAGACAAACACTTCATGGGATTGAGAAACCTGAAAAGCAAGACCAGTGACCTTCTCCAGTGCTGGAGAAGAGCCTAAACAAGAGATTTCAACTCAGTGTTACAATTAGAGACATGTAATTTTGGTTTCATAAACATGAAACATCATGGTACTGTGGCAGCCTGCTCCAGTCTTGTGGGATCCATCTACTTGGAAACCCTTCAGCAACGTGCAAGACATGCACTGTATGCATTTTGCCTCACCCAAGAAACAATGAGGTAGACTTAGAGCAGCAGCCAAGTAGCAGACGTTAATCAGATGACTATAAGATGCATCTCTGTCCGGAATATTCCTCCATTTAATACTTCCAGCACTGAAAGCCAAGCATTGACAGCAAAGATTAGATAGATGTCAAAAAACATAGATATGAACTTGAAGGAAGTGCTGGCAGAAGCTGAAAAAGAACTTGTAGGAAAAGGATGGAACAGAGCAAAGGTAATAATGAACACCTTCAGATGGGACCCACAGTGCTCCAGCAGTCAGTGCCTGAATTCCATGCTCCTCATTTTGGAGCCAAGAACAACAGGCAGCTGTGCATGAGAAAGTGCATGAGAAAGGAGCACCACAAAACTTACACATCCTGCTGCAAAGCATTGCTGGTGTGGCAGGAATATAAGGAAGCAGTCCCAGGGGGTGAGAACATAGCAGTCATTGATAGTGAAGGTCATACCAAGTGAGCATGTTGCACAACTTTCCAGATGCCTCTGACAGAACAGTAAAGGAGACAAAATATGATAGAAAACACATCATCTAAGGCAATGAAAACAAAATTGAAGATGAGAAAACAGGCTCCCTGAACAATTAAACCTTTCCACTGATCCCATGCATTTGTATCACACTCCTTATACCATTTGAATTCCTGACATTTTACCAACTTTCATACAGCGCTGTTCCTCACCAAGCATGGTGCAAGTACTCTGTGATCTGGCAGTGTACCACTATGCCAGCAGGAACTCAGAAACACACAATTGTAGGGGTTGGAAGTGACCTCCAGAGATCATCAAGTCCAACCCCCTTGCCAAAGCAGCTCCCTACAGCAGGTTGTACAGGTAGGCGTCCAGGCAGGTCTTGAACCAGGCGGCCTTGCAGAGCACCAGCAGAGCTACACTAAGATTGGAAGACTCTAACGTGAGTCTTCACAACCATGAGAGGTTTTGTACTATTTAAGTGAGTAAATGACCTTTCTCCCCTCCCCACAGTCGAAAGCTGGAAGTATTTATACCTGTTATTCACATCAGTGTGAGTACTGTCCTGTAGAGTACCCAAAATAAAAGGTTTTCCAGTTAGAAATCCCTGCTAGCACTGACAATCTTATGTACTTTTTCAGACTTGGCTATCAATTACATACATACTCCTACAGCACAGGAGATCAACATTTTTCATATGGAATCTCCACTTTGTCAATGCTAGAAAAATATACATGCATAAATAAAACACTCACTTTCACCGTGTGCATGTTTTTTATTACTGTTCTCAAACGAAAAGGACTTAACTGATCCAAACAGGAAGTGTAATGGTTGGTAATTTTATGGGTTCTCAGTCCTCAGCACCACTTCGAATTAACTGTTTCCTTGAGAAAGGGAAGTCTGTGAGGTCAAACAACTTGGGGGGAAAAACAAACAGCAACTTGCATTTATCAAAAGCATTTGATGAGCTTGGTCCCCAGCAGTTTTTTTTTTTTGTTTTTTTTTTTTACACCAGTCACTTTGGGGTATTCCTAACTCCTCTCAAATCCTAGAGGGACAAACTTTCTGCTGTGAGTTGGGATTTATGTGATTAATACAATGATACTGACACACCTGAATAAGACTCTTTAAAGAAAGATGTGTCTACTCTGTATATACAAGATGTTTGAATTAGATCATGGTTCCTTTAAGGGAGTGAGGTATGTGAAAGCAGTCATTAACTGCCAGAGGCACAGGTGAGTCAGATGATTTCTTCTGAAAAGCATACAAAACATCTGATCACCTGCATGGGAGGCACAGCAGAGGAACAAGCTACAGCTAAAGCCCTCAAAAATGCCCCCCCAAAATGGTAAGGATGCCAAAATCCTAACTTCAGCTGAGCTGGAATCTTGGCACTAGTAGAAGGCATAAACAGAAAGGGCAGGGGGAAGAAATCAACACACCTACCAACAAACTCAACATATTCTCTCACAAGTAATACAGGTCTCACTACATTTGAACACACTACATCAATACAAAAGCTTTTAAATCGCTAGATGTTATTCAATGCATTCCTAAAAGTGGGTAATTGGAACAAAATGACAGCTTACAATAGGCTACTTCAAGTACCAAGATTTCAGATGCATGATGATCTGAACCAGCATTTTAAAAACAAAACAGATTTAATGTTTCAAATAATTGTTCAAGGCAAGTAGACAAGAAATACAAGAGGGAAAATGAAAGCAAAAAAAAATAATTAGCATGACAACTGCTAATTAGGTCTGTCAAGGTATTTAAAAACAAGGATGAGATCTATATCTCATCTCAGGAGCAGAAGAAAGCTAAGTTACTGGGAGAGTTTATGTTTTGCAATGTGATTTTAGCAGAGTAAATGCTTAGATGTGAAATATGAGACAATGCTATCCAGATAGATACACCACTGGAATAGAAAGAAAATGCACAGTATGGATATAGTACAGTTTGTGTAAGTTCTCATCTATACATCACCTGCATCCATAGTGGTATGTCTCAATATTATAGTTTAGGATTTATACTAGGCTAATAAATTATCTGTCAACTGAAGAAAATCCACCCTTCTTAGTGTCACTGAACATGCTATACTCACTTAAACTTAGAATCAATAAGTATCGACAATTTTTGCCACTAAATAGGAGATGTATGAGCACTACAACTCCAAGTCAGTACCCAGCTTTTCACTTAAGGATATCCAGAAGGATCAGGCACTGGAAAAGGCCAGAAAAAGAACTATGCTCCACCTAGAGTATTAAATGTCAATTTAAATATCAGTCACACACATATGAAACAATTCTGCTACCCTCAACTGAAGTTAAAGAAGCCCAAGGCATGAACAGAATCAGCTTTCAGATGATAAAATAAATGATAATTTATACAAAGGCAGTAAAAAGGTCTGCACTTTCAAGAATACAGAGACAGTGGAATGCTCTACAACAAGCAAAGGTACCTCAGGGGCTGTCTGAGATTAAAAAGTGAACTCTTCTAAGAATTACTGCAAAAAGAATCACAAGCTTTTGTACAAAAAAATCACCACACCTATCCACCATGCCACCCAAGCCCAAGGAAACTGTCTAGTTGAAACCCTTCAAGTCTTTCAAATACACTTATTGTAATGCTTTTGATGTGTAAACAGTCAGTACCAAAGGGGTTGGGCGCTGCCCACTGCGCAAGATAAGTAGCAAGCATGACCAAAACTAAAGCAGAGCTAGGAACACAGCTCTGCCTGTCTCTCTTCACATTAAATGCAAGAGTTAGCATGACACAGAGAGGAGAAGCCCAAACCAAATACCAGTTTTGTTTTGCTAACTCTATTTTAAATTACTCTGAATAAGCTTCAAGGCAATCTAAGGTACTAAGCAAGTACCTTTACACAACTAAAACGAAGTTTTTCAGCTAAAACAAAGTTATGTTTTTAAGAACAAAATCCCCACCCTGTTTACCTTCTCACCAGGGACAGAAGAACAGAGGGAACAAGAACCTGGTAGCCAACAGACACCCTGGTAGCAGAACAGACACCCACCACCTCATCATTTCACAGCTGCCCTATATGCTGCAGTAGTAACCCATGGGGGAAAATAAATACATAATAAATATAGGTACCTTAACAAAATATATACTCCAGATACTTCCTGCAGAAAGCACTTCTGTCAATCAAACTAGTCATCATTCTGTTCCTTGTTTCCTCTTTCTCTGTGATTCTGCTCCCCATGAGCACAGAACCATAGTTCACACTATATGGGACTCGATAAAGGCCACCAGTCCAACTCTCTGTAACTAATGGGGACACCTACACCTAGATTAGGGTACTCAAAGACCCATCCAGTCTGACTTTGAGTGTCTCCAGCGCCTCAGCATTTTCCTTATACCCAGTCTAAACCTCCTCTCTTTTAGTTTGAAACCATTTCCCCTTGTCCTGTCCCAACAGACCCTGCTAAAGAGCCCGTCCTCCTCCTCCTTACACCCTCCCTTTACATACTGAAAGGCCACGATCAGGTCTCCAGGAACCATCTCTAACAGATCAAACCTTTCCACACAGTTCAGATGGAGGGGGACCTGCGAAGACCATCACTCACTTTCACGCACAATCCCACTCTCCCCCAACCAACAAGCACACAGGTAGGAGGCACCGTCCTTATTAACAGCCGATGGACGAACCCCGACCCCACGGATACTCACTGCTGCCGGCCCCGGCCTCGCCCCGCTCAGCTCAGCGCCGGGGCGGCCCCGCGGAGCGGCACACACCTGCGCCAGGTGAGGCGGGCGGGGCTGAGGTGGCCGCCCACCGCCTGTCCGCGGCGATCGCCTTCGCGCCAGCCTCGTTTTTTAAGGTTTACCTTTTTTTAGAAAAAAATAAAGTAAAAAAAATCGATGTATTCCGGTGTTGTTCGTTTTTGTTTTGTGGGTTGGGTTTGTTTGTTTTTGCGTTAAATGTGGGTTTTTTCGATCAGGCAAAAACCGCGGCCGCCTATGGCCGTAAAGCCAGGCGGCGCGGCTGCGCGCCAGGCCCCCATCGCGCGGTCGTGCCCGAGGGGAAGATGGCGGCGGGGGAAGGGAAATCCGTGCTCTTCGTGTGCCTGGGTGAGCACCGGGCCCCGGGTCCGCGGCAGGGGGAGCCGGCGGAGTGCGGAGTAGCCCGTCTCGGCTCTCTCGGCTGCGGCGGAGGGGCTGAGCCGGGCGGACGGAGCGGGTGCCGCTGCCTGTGTGCGGATCGGGGCCGCCGATAGGAAATAGCGGGTGAAACGCGGCGGCGGTGCGCGTGGAGTCGGTGCGGGGACTGAGCGTGCACGGAGCGGCTTCGGGTGAGGGCGGAAGGCGCGCTGTGCCGTGCGGAGCTGCCCGGAGGAACAAGTGCGGGCGGCGCGCCTTTTAAAATGGGCAGACGCACGTGTTTTGCGGTGCGAATTGCGCGCAATTCTCAGCCTTACCTGAAACGGAAGCGTGAAGAGACCAGAAAGGGTTTGGGTGCTGTCCCACCGATTAAGAAATCGGTTATTTCTCCTCCTTCTCACCTACACGATTGCTAACCTGCCTGCGCGGCCGTGCACCTTGTAGTGTTTTCTCAAAGCTTCTCATCCCTGGTGGGGATGACACGTGGGGTGGCTCACTGATCTCACGCAGTTTTAACGCTGTCTGTTTCCTGGTTGTTTTAGTGTTATGCGATGAGAGGTGCTCCCTGTTAGTCCTTGGCGTTTGGTCAGTTTCACTGCAAAACCACTATGCAATTTTAAACTGTTTTTCTGTTGTAATAGGAGAAATTGTGGTTCCTTAAACAGCAAACGAAGAGTTTAGTTTTGTGAAATACATTCTCACGTTTACTTTGCAGTAAAACCAAGCTATAATAATAACCTGGGGAAGAAGTTCTATAGATAAGAAGTCATCGCTTGCAGTATGTTTGGGCACCTGTAACCTAGACAAATATTTCTGTGTAAAAACATCAATGGATCCTTCTCTCTGAATATTATGTTGTGAAGGCAGTGGCGTTCTTCATGAAACAGTCTGTATATCTGCAGGCCTGTAAGTCCATGATGGCGATTTGCTCTGTATCAGATTCCTCATCCAGCTGAGGAACTGTTCTTAGTGAAGGATAGTTTAGGTGTGGATTGATACAAAACTTGAGGACAAGGTGAACAAATCACACAGGATCACAGAACTGTATCACAAAAGACTGATGGTTTTGATACTAAATTTATAAAATAAATATATTTCAAATTTCCTCTTCTGTGTTCCTGGGTTATTAAAAAAAACACAACACGTAGCCTAACGGCATGCAGCATGTGACATAAGAGCTAGTAGACATGAAAAGCACTTCCTTTTTCTGGTCAAATATATGTTAAGATTTGAAAGTAATTTGTTCCTTCTTCCGCACTAAGTTTGCTTAATATCTTTTAATTGTTCTTGAAAAGTGACGCTTCTTAGTAAATCTTTTTTCCTCCAACTTTTGATTAGAATAACCTATTGTTGCTGAAAAGAGTGCTACTAAATAGATATCTAGAGCTGCATTGAATTGTAGTGTTCTTTGCTTTTTAATGAAGCATATTAATTCAGATGTTCTCCCACATTCGGTGAGAGCTGATCCCCAAAAGGTCGAGGAGCCTTCATGAAGAAACACATTTTCAGTCCGCATTATTTTTGAAGGAGCTGATTACTGAAGTATCCATTTACAGTGTCTTTTTCTTTCTTTTTTTTTGTAATGAGAAGTTATTCATTAACGAGATTATATTTTGTTGTGTAATGGGGATAGTTACATTAATGATAAGAGTTCCTTATCATTGAGAAATAAACTGAGGATCCAGGAGCATATTTAATTACAGTATATGAAATGGCAACAGGAACTATTGGTTTTTTTGGTTTTTTTTTTACATTTAAGACAAATAAATGGTTTAAAATGAAGGTGAGCCAGAAATTACTTTTCTCTTTTTACACTTATGCAACTTATCTAATTAATGATTGAGCTCTATAAATGAACTCAGTGTTATGTAAGTAAGCCTCTTTTGTGTCTTGTCCGCTGTAATGTGAGAAGCTGTATGGGCATCTTAGACCAGGAGCTAACTTACTGTTCTCTGTATGTGTGTGGAAGGACAGTTATTGTGTAAATGGTTAAGGAAATTTTTTTTGTCAGGGCCCTCAAAAAGTTAGGTTTGCTGTGAATCACTGAGTGTGAATGTTGCCATCAGAAACTGCATAAAATCTTTTCTAAAATGACAGCAAATGTATTGGCTATGAGAAGGCTGTGCAATAGTAAGATAGATTTTAAGTTTTCTGGTTCAGTTTTCCCAACCCACAGTGTTTGCTTGTAAATGTAGCCAGTAGGAAAGCAGTAGCTTTGGTAAGACATTGAAGTATTCATTGTAAACAGCTGCTGTAATGAGGGTTCTGACAACAGGAGCTAAAGCAACTCTTAGAGAAAAAGGGAATGGGAAGCTTTTAGCTGAGAAAGGTGTGATGACCCAGTAGTTGATAACTGAGAATAATTAATCTTGCTACAGGGGAAAATTTTTAAAATGTGAGTATTGAGTTTGTTAGCTGATGACCTGATTACCATGAATCCTGGCGAGTGACATCATTATTGACATTGGTTAGACTGGCTAAGCCATTTTTGTCCAGGGACTTTGAGACCTAGTTCTCCTATAAACATCTTTTAGGTATCCTGAGCTAAAATTGATTTCTACTTAGACTTGTACAACTGTATGCTTGTATTCAACTTCAACAGCAATTCTACTGTTTTGGTAGTGAGGGGAATATATGGAAGTTAGGTCATTCAGATATGAAAGGGACAAGTCCTGAATGACTGTACTGTGAGTTTTAGACAATGCCCAGAGAGACAGTTAAGCCCCAGGGACAAACCCAGCATCACTTAATTTAACTGGTTTCTCAACCACTTCTGGAACTGAAGCAAGAGAAGGGTGCAGAAATGGTCAAGTCTTAGGGAGAGGCCTGATGTCAGTTCTTTTGATTTGACTGGTGTCTTAACCAATCCTGGAACTTAAGTGAGAGAAGGTTCCAGAAATTCAGGAACTGGAGTGTATAAATAGGGGCTCCGGGGACAGACCCTCTCTCTGCCTTTGGCTGATCCAACTTGATGTTTACACAGGGACCTTGAGTGTTATTTCAGCTTGATCCATCCTGAGGGGGTTTGCAAATCTTAGTTACTCTCCCCACCGGTGGGATGTAGGACATAATTGCAGGATCCCCTCAGTGTTGAAAGGTGCAGAAGGATACCAACACTCCACCCGGTAAGTGTGAGTGGGGAGAGCTGGGAAGTGGCCTCCCAGCTATAAGCTTGGAGAGGCACGAACAGTGGCAAGCTGTGGCCACTCTGGAAATGCTCCCATTTTTGAAAAATTGATGTAATATGATGTGTGCCTCATCCCCTAGGAATGGCAGGGACCTGTATTATTAGACATGATCCAAATGCCCTGGAGATAGGATTACAACACTTGTGAAAGAATGAAAAGTGCGACCAGGGAAAGGAAAAGCCACGGTGTGTGCTGCGTTAGGAGCAGCATTAGTGAAGGACTGGAAGGAGAGGTGCCTGATTAATCAAACTAATGATTAAATAGTTAAATCCTTGCAAGAATGAATAAAAATCCCACAGAGCCAACAAACTGCTGAATGTAGTACCATTCAGTAACTCCCTGTGGCTCTGTCACGTACATTCTATGGATGAAATTTTTCAGTCCAAACTAGAGGAAGGGAGACAACAAGGAGCTCCAGATAGGACAGACCTTGTTTCTGTTCCAAATGGTGAACAAGGATTTTCAAGCCTGGATAAATCAAATGACAAACAGAAGCTGGATTCAAGAGCCCTGTGCCCAATTAGTAGTTGAAAATGAGTCGGGAGAAGTTTCATCTTGAGAATCAGGAAGCAGTGATGGCCATGAATAAATCAGACTAATGATAATGGCCAAGTGGGAGACCCCTGCAAGTTATTACCTGAACGGTGCTATACACAGTGGCTGAATTTTTGAAAGAGAGATGAGGTCTGACAAGGAGAACCTGTGATGTGTGGAGAAATGGGCCTAGAGTTAATGATTATGGTGGGAGAGTGGGTTTTAGGGGACGAGTTGCCAGGTCTAAACTTGCAATTGGAAGAGTAGAACAACAGGAAAATTGCCTCCCTCCTTTCCCCCTGGGAGCAGGGGAAATCGGCTGAAGGATTGGAGAAGGGGGTCCCTCAAGATTTGATGGATGGCCTGTCTACAGCAGCATTAGAAATCTTATCTGAGTGTGGCAAGATGAATGAAAGTGCACCCTAGCAGTTAGCAGAACCCCTTGTGAAAGGATCCCTGACTAAGTGATGTAACAGTAACTGCCTTTGAGATGCTTACTGCATGTGAAAAGGACTTGATTGATCTTAGGATAGGGAACTAGGCGTGCTGTCCCAATAAGTGAGCTGGAGGACAGCTGCTGAGTCCACTTACAAAGGCTCACAGTAAGCAATGAGGGAGACTTGCTGATTGCTTTCCCCCTTGGTCCCCTTAAAGCCCCAGTTAATGTTTCTAGTAGGCAGGGATGTTATCAGATGTTAGCACTTGGGATTGATGGTCGCTAACTGCAGTAGCATAGTTGCTGGTAAAAAACAGATACGAGTTAACAGATGTATTTGTGAATTCTGAACCTCAATCGACTGCTCAGGTCAAGCGTTGGTTGCCTGGAGACGAAACTGCAACTGACACTATTAAGATATTAGGAGCCTTGCTGCCAAACATCTTGGGGCTTGATTTGCTTAAAGGACGTGTGTGGTTAGAATGGAAGGAAAGCAGTGGATGTTTGATCGCTCCACAGCACCTGAGCAACTGCTCCAAACTGCGCCTGAATTACCCTCCTATAAGATAGTGAATGTAAAGCCATACCCCCCATCCTCTGAGAGCATGAGGAGGAGTTGCCCCAGTGATTTCAGAATTAAGGGAAAAGGAAATAATTGTCCCAGTGCATGCTGCCTATGGTTCCCAGGTGTATCTGGTCCTTAAATGTAATGAGAAATAGTGACTGGCCAATGATGAGTGCAGACTGAATGCTAACACAGGCCCCTTCATTGCCGTGGTACTTAGCATGGCCTAACTGGTTGTAACCAGACAGAAGCAAGCTCATCAGCTTCTAGCAGCCATTGTTGTGAAATATGTCTTTATGTTCTCCTTATGGGAAGCAGATAGAGAGCATTTTGCCTTTACCTGGGAAGGCGTGCAGTTTACTTCTACATGCCTCCTTCAGGGGTATTGCCATTTGCCAACATTTGCTCACAATGTATTATCGCAAAAGCTTGCACAAATTACTCAGAAAAGAGGAAGTCTGAGTATACCAATATATGGACAATATATTGTTTGGGATTGCAACTGAAGTCGTACTCCACATTCCAACAGAAGGTATAAATCTGTCTTCAGAAGTAAAGTTTCTGGGCATCTGATGGAAGGGAGGAACAGTGTGTGTTCCCCCTGAACCTTTAATCACCTTTGACCAGGTGAAAATGCCTGAAAGTAAGAAAGAGTTAGCACATGCTCTAGGTTTATTAGTATTTTGGAGGGAACACCTCAAATTTTTCCATCATAGCTTGTACCTTACAGGATTTAACTTGAACAAATGCCTGCTGGGAACATACCTCCATTCATGAGGAGGCCTTTAAGTTGCTGACTGTTGAAGCGGCGTATACCAAGCTCTTGAACCAATACACCCAATTGATCTGTTTCACATTAAATGGAGTTTTGCTTTCAGTACATCATCAGTACATATATGGCAGCGTGGGCCTAAAGGCCTATTTGGTTCTGTGCACTCATCTTCAAAGAAGTAGAGAAATGTTATTCAGTCTGGGAAAAGGACATTTCTGTGGTTAACCTAGCGATGCAGAAAGTTGAGAAGATGACAATATCCAGTCAGTTTAAGAGGACCTTCTAAGGCCTTAAAACCAGTCTGGATAGTGTCAGAACTTAGGCAGTCCAACAGGCAACAAGAGATAATACTCTCACGAGTTTGAAATTGTGGTTTATCTTTTTGCCTAAGCCCAGGTCCGTTCAATTGGATGACAGAAGCATCTTTACTGCCACAGTGGTTCAAGAGCAGGCACAGGATGAAGGGATCCAGTGGATTTTCTGTACTCCGTGCATACACAATGGTGTTGATAAATCTACCAGTGGCTTCTTGAAACTGGGTTTAAGGTCTCTTGAGACTAGGTGGGCACAGCAGATGACCAATACAGTAACAAAGGTTAACAGCCATTGTGGAGTTAGTGGCTGCCTGTGACTCATTGCATTTTGCCCTAAGGCCCCATCCCTGCTCCCTGGGAAAAGAGAACAGTGAATGAATATGTGAATTCATTCCACACTACCCAGGACTGCCCAACCTATTGAACATGCCAACGGTAGGACAAGTGCCTCTGACCCTAAGAACTTCCCTTTATGCTTGAGTGGCCACTGGTGCACGTGGGAAGGACCACCAGATCCTTACCCAATGGCTTGTTCTATCTTCTTAACCATTTGCTTTTTTAATATGTATACATCTTTCAGGTGTTAGAAACCCATCGTGGGACTTAACGTTTTTTGTCACTGAGTGGATTGTTATTGTTGGCTTGATTTTGTTTGGCTTATATTTGTATTTGACTTGGGAAAAATAGATTGGAAAATTTGCTGTTTCACAATTGGTGTTGGAATAATAGGATCACTGGGGGAACCTCCCAACCTAGCTTGGGAATAGATACAAGGATTTATGCATATCTGGAATTACACAAACCGGGGGATATGCGTTGCCCTCCCTTCTTCCATGTCTGAAGGTTTTAATTTCACTCTGATTTGGGTAAATTTTGGGGGCATATTAACAAAAGAATTGGATAATCTTAACAAGACAGAGGGGAACGCCATGTGGGGAGTGGTCAAATCCCCTTTCTTTGATCAGAAGGAAGGGCAGCCATGGGTGAGAAACGGGACTTGGCTAAAGCATGAATGAGCCTTGTACCAAATCTCAAGCAATTCTACTTGGAATAATTTGTGGAATCAGATGTGTTATTGATCACTGATTGTTAACTCAACCAAATTGCGAGAAAATACCACCTCTGTCCCTTGCACCATTGTGCCGTGGTGGGGTTCTCCTCATGAGGGAGGATACTTTGAACACAAATATAATTTACCCTGGGATGCAGATTGGTGTATACAAGTTCCTAGCAGGCCAGGCACCACACAGCCCGTTGATCGTACCATGTATGAATGGGCCTGGTCCCTAAAACAAATATTTGACCCCAAAAGCCCCCTGTCATCAACTTCTGTTCTCCCCAGTGGGGAAAGCCTGCGCTGGGAAGTTGAAAAGGATGACTTTATGGACAATATTTCCTTTCTTCCCACTGGAGAAAAACTGTGCTGGAAACTGGATCGTAAACAAAGGAGTGTTCCCCAAAATAATGAAAAGCCAGAGGGTTCCCTGCTAAATTGTTCCCATATGTTAAATTGTTCTCCAGGGGTGGGTGACCCTCTGGAAACCTGGTACGTTCCAGAAATCAGAACCTTAATTCGAGATGTGTGTGTTTGTTGGGGATATCCTAATTATGGTTATCAGAACAAAGATGACTGATGTAATGGCTCTTTTGTAGACCCAAAAACTGCACTGTCCTGTGGCATTCCACTCACACATGGCTCCGACCAGTAAAAGAGCTGGACTGCTGATGAAGTGCAGCAGGAAGTGCCCAAGGGTGACCTGTACCAGTGTCCACAGGCAAAGTATCCGGCCCCGCAAGGGACAGTGTGGGCATGTTCAGATGGAGAAATGTATTCTCACCTGAATGTGTATGACATGGCTGGATTGGTATGTACTGTCAGCATTCCCTTCATGTGCCCTTCTAGAACATTTAGTTACATGTCTTGTCGTAACAGCAGGGTACAGAGAAGCCCTAACAGTCCTACAGATGCTCAGGAATGGATTGGTCTATGTTCCTTATTATTATACATGAGGACAAAAGGTCAGTGTACAGCTAGAGGCGTTCCTTCCACCAAGTGGAGATATTGAACAGCACCAGCATGTTCTAGAAATTTAACTTGGCAGGCTCACGTGCTGAGGAATTGGACTGAACGCGCGTCTGGAGAGCTTACTTTACAGATTCAGCAAGTATCAAAAATGACTTTGCAAAACCAGTTAGCCTTAGACATGTTATTATTAAAGGAGCACGGGGTATCTGGAATGCTGAATTTAACAGACAGGGAATGTTGTATCACCATTCACAATGCCACCCCTTCCATAGCTGAGGCCCGTCAGAAAGTGAAGGAAATGGCCCAACAGGCTGGTGAGCTTTTCCAGGTCATGCAGCCAAAAGACTGACTGAACAGACTGAGCCCCAGATTGTGGATGGCATCGCTGCTGAAATCTTTTGGCCTCGTGGGGTAGGGAAGGTGGCTTGTAAATACCAGTCTTATAATGTTGTGTGGGTTTTTCTTTCTCCTTGCAGTCATTCCCTGAAAACTGCACAGCTTAGTCAGAGGTAATTGTCAGCAGGTCAATGCCTACGGAGTAACCGTTCGATAGAAATCTGCCATGAAAGTTTACGTATGATTCTTGACTGTTATTTCACCCTCATCCATCCTGAGGGATTTTAGTCACTCTGAGCCAGTCTTAGTCACTCTCCTCTCCTCAAAGATGGAACGTGACAGGGTAGAAAACACATTTACTTATCCAACTGAGTGCAAAGTATCGTTGAGGTAGAGTTGAATGCAAATAAGATACAGGGAACCATGAAATTCAGACAGGAATTTGAGTATGTAACAGCAGCGAATAGTTAAGATTTTAGATGCTTGCTGAAGGGGACTAGATGGTAAATTACTGAATGATACGAATTACAGTAGGAAGCAGTATTACAGTGACTTAGGTGAACTGACCATGCAGGGAGCTGAAAGTGTGTTTTTAAATGTGAGAGTATGAAAGCTGGTAAAACTTTCTCCTTTGTTATTCCCTCTCGTGTTTCTAACAGAAGAGAAGAGCATCTGTTGTCATTTGGGAAGACAAAGAGTGTGAAAGAGTTAGAGAGCTGAATAAGGAACAATGAAAATACAAAACAGATTGAAAGAGCAAGTGGATGACAAGATCAGCAGTATGTAGAGATGAGCTATGGACCTGAGCCTGAAGTGCAATCAAGTTGTCTTTCATGTTGAGATAAACGATGCTTACATTTCTGTTCAGGAATAAATCAGAGATTAATGCATGGTCTGGAATAAGAGCTCAGATATCCAACATTGGTTCGATAACCATCAGTAGAACTCTTGTTTATAGAAAATGAATGAGGAAGCATGACTTTATATAAAAGTATTCAACAAACGGTTCCAGTACTGATTGTGTAATTGAGGGTAGCTAGTTAATGAATTAGGAATAGTAATGTTATGTTAATTTTTATTACTGAAATATAGTACTAATGAAGTTTACTGTTCATTTGGAGTTGTGTAGTATCATTCACACAGAGGGAAGCGTACAAGAAGTGAATGGCCTCAGCTGCTGGTGTAATGGAAACAGGATTTATGTATAGAAGGGAGGCTTAAAGGAAGTCTGTTTTGGGGAGGAGAAAAAAGGGGCAAGTTAGAAGTAGGAGATTGTGATCATAAATTTGATACTTGGGAAGGAACCAGCTATGGTCAGAGAAAGTTATCTTAGGTTATTTTCGAAAGAGCTATGTAAATGTTTTGGAACTTTTTCTTTTTGTAAAACTTTTCCTGGAGTGTATTCTTTGGTTTTATTTGTGAGTATTCAGGAATTCAAAATTCATATTTATTGAATTTATTTAAGTTGGCTTACCCTTACCTAATCACTCCAGTTAAATTTGTTTCATGAGGAAACCAGAAGCTTGGTTTGTTTAGTTTAGCATAACTGTGCTTAACAAAGGTTCTGTATCTGTTGAAGGAAAGGAAGATTTTTAAGCTATGGAGTGATGCTAACCAAGATCAGATGAGCGTTGGCTTTCAAGAATAAATACCAAGTGGGAATTGGAATGTTTCTGGCTACTTGTAGGAAATGAGTTTCCGGAGTACCCTTTAAGATAGATGATGCTTTTAAAGGAGAACCTGATGTGTTTATAAGAGCAGTGGTGCTGTATATGACTGCAGTATCAAAGGACTGGACTCATTGACTTTGAAGGTTCTTTTCTATCTTACGATGTATGTTACCATGTTACCATCTGTTTCCTATTAAAATGATACCATTTAATGCATTTGATTGAAGAACTATATTTTTTAACTTACTATGTTCTTTAACATTTTTATAATAAATATTAATCTCTTGTCTCATAAATAAAAAAGCTTTTCCTGTTTTATTTATTCTTTCAAGACCAATTTTTACTTTCTTTGAGTAAACTAGTTTCAAGTAAAGGAAATAGTATGTTTTTCCCCTGGAAAAAGATCTGCTGCCATCAGAGTTCATTTAATGTTTCAGTTATTTTCCCAACAGTTAGCCAGTTGCTTTTGCTCATTTAATGGTTTGATGTACCTGAGTGGCTCATTTCCCACTTGTTTTTCCAGTAGTTGGCATGATTGACAGCAACTTATTAAATGCTCAGACCATAGCAGCTTCTTCCTCTTTAGTAGTGAAATATCCAGTTTGGTATTTTGCTAAGTACTCGATCTGTAAATATCTCGCTACCAGCAGTATAGTTCTATGTGTGGGCATTTCATTACTGTTTGGGATCTGGAAAGAATTTTATCTGTACCAGAATGGTGATCATTGTGATTTTTTTTTTAAAGGTGTGGAATTGACTTCTACCATTTGTGGTATCTTAGTGCTTACGTACTCAGAAATCAGAGGTGAATGAAGTCACACATTCTGTTTGATGAGAAGTTTTGTGTGGTTTATTGTGTATGTGGTTAACGTATCATTATGAATACAGATCTTGTTTTTCATGTGAAAGGAGAATAGATGTAGGATGAAAAGGTGGTAAGAGTCTGAGTATCTCTGAGTTGAGTAGATCTATTTATGTGCTGTAGAGATTTATTTTTTTTTCCCTCAATGAGAATATATTTTTACATGCATGTCCAGAAGATTTGCCTTAAATGCTTACCCTAGTTCTATGCAGGTTCAACAGTGGAGCAGAAATACTATAGAATATTATTTCTAGTTTTTAATTGGGCACTATTTTATTGTTGAAATAGATCTTGCTGAAAATAAGGTCAGATCAAGTGGCTACTGTAATCTGAGGCTGTTTGAAGGCAAGACTCATTATGTATTTATATAATAAACAACCTTGACTGTTGGCTCATTGACGGTACTTCAGCTTTGCTATCAGTTACCTTTCATTACTAATTCTGCATTACTAATTCTTCTTTTTTGGACCAAAAAAAAAAACCCTGCAAACATCTGTTCATAAACGGTGGGATCTTATTAATGCTTATAAATATCTTAAGTGTGGGAAACAAGCCTCTTTTCAGTGGACTGTGGGGACAGGACAAGGGAAGTGGCATAGGAAGTTTTGCACCGATATGCAAAAGAACTTCAGGGTAAGGGGACAGTGGAACAGGGTGCCCAGGGAGGTTGGGAAGTCTCTGGAGATATTCATGATCTATCTGTGCAGCCTGCTGTACGAGGCCTGCTTTGGGAGGGGGGTTGGACTCAGTGGTCTCTGGAGGTCCCTTCCAACCCCTACAATTCTGTGTTTCAGAGTCTTTAATTGAGTTTTCTTTTGAGGTTGGGGAATGGGCTGTTCTTGATAAGGGTTCAGTTTGACGTGCAGCGACTTCAGCAATCAGGAGAAGTGCTCATGAACGTTGTTCAGCCTTTTCACTATGTTGGTTCCATAGCAGGGGCAGTTGTGTTTTGGAGTTGTCCAAACTTTTTCTGTTAATAGGTGGGTAGCAGTGTAAATACTTGAAGCAAATATTTATAGATTCTGTAGTGAAGCATTAGCTGAAATTTACCGGCACATTGGAAAATTATTTGCTGCCACTTAACATCTGTAAGTTTTCTTGATCTTTTGCAATCAGAGATCCTTTGTACAGGAGAAGTACCCCTCCTATTTATTTTAGCAAATTGTATGTTTTCATTTAATAATATGCATTTCAGGAGACAGATGGACATTATATTGCAGAATCTTTTGCAGAATCTCTTGGGTTATAACGTAAGCAATCCACTTTGTACCCAAATAAAAATCTTTCATCTGAGCTGTGCTGACAAGTCCACGTGATTATTGAAATTTGGTTTTTAATCACTTTGATCTCCTGTTTCTATAGGAAACATATGCCGCTCTCCAATAGCTGAAGCAGTTTTTAGAAAACTTGTAACTGATGAAAAAGTTGAAAATAAGGTAAGCTGTTTATTTTCCTTCCTGCCTATGAAACAAGTGTATTCTATCCAGTTAATACAAATATAAGCAGTGAGGAAGGAAACATAAAAACATAAATTTGTTTTTCTGTAGTGGAGGATAGACAGTGCAGCGACATCTACCTATGAAATAGGAAACCCTCCTGACTATCGAGGACAGACTTGCATGAGGAAGCATGGCATTACCATGAATCATATTGCCAGGCAGGTACTGTACTTTAATTTTCTTTAAATGTCTGTATGTATTTGTTTTATTCCTACAGTGGATGACAGACAGTGCTGCTGTTTCAGACTGGAACGTGGGGCGCTCCCCAGATACAAGGGCTTTAAGCTGTCTAAGAAATCATGGCATTGAGACAGCACATAAAGCACGACAGGTAGAAGAGAGCCTATTTTCTTTCTTGTTCATACCTCCCTGCTTTGTTTAGCCCTAACCATTATATTCACAAAAGTAATTTGACCAGCTCATAGCTAAGCATCAAATAATAAATGCTATCTGCAGTTTTTCAAAGGTCTCTGAAGTGGCCTAACTCTTGCAGTGGAGGTTAGGTAATTTCTTGTTAAGTTTGATTGGAGGTGTAACTGGGAAGCATTGAAACACTTCCTCTGTTAAAAGTCCTGCCTTCAGGTGTTTGCTGTTTGGGGCATTTTCATAAATATTTTTTGAATACTGTTTTAAGATGGACTTGATCTAGTAATTTGTGATGCTTCTTATTGCAAGGAATTACGTTTTTATTTAGTAGGTCCAAAAAGATGTAGAATATCTGTTTACCATCACAGAAAGATTCTGTTCTTCAATTAAAATCTGTAGAGTCTTGAATTGGGACTTAGGCACTCAGACCCAAGATTAATAAATAATACTGTTTACTGTTGGCGATATTTCCAGAAATAAATATACCCTTGAAACATTGTTAAGTCAGAGACAGGTTTCTTGCTTAGTGAAATCCTCTAACAAAACCAAAGCTCAACTCAGTCTTCACTAACAACAACAACAAAAAAGTATAATTCCATTAAGATTCTGGAGGGATCAGAAGTAAACGTGTCTGCATCTATGTAAATCATTCAGATGCTGAAATAAATGCACATAACTTATTTCAGTTAAGTACTCTCTGGATGTGGGTTGTTCCTTTAGGGCTTGACCTTTAGTTGGCTTGAGATTATGCCACTAGTTCTACTGACAAAAAGATCAAGTAGTTTTGTTATTGTCTTTTGTTTCTGATCCCTACAGAATTTTACCAGACTTTGTAAGGTTGTATTTCTTCACTTTCAAAAACTTCATGTTTAGTTCTTTAATTTTTTTTTTTTTAAGTAAATGCCCTCAATTAGTCAGATGCTTTCTGCTGACCTTTCCTGATGCTAATCTCTATTACATAACAATGCAAACAGGAATGAGCACAGCACAGCTACAGATATGTAAGGTTTTAAGATTAAAATAATTACCAGGAAAAGTCTGTTGTGGTTTTCTGGTGGTCTGCATTTGCTCTTTATTAGTGCTTACAAACAGCATTATTTATCATTATGCAAGCTAAATGTTACTCAGGCTAATCAGTCACTTGTTTGTTTTCTTAAAAGATGAGCCTTGGAAACTTGAGAATTGGGTAGTTAAACACTAAAGCAAAGCATCCGAAAACATCTGATCCTTTGCCTTGGAACAACTCTGTATACCCTCCTTTGGCAGAGTGAGAATGAAAGCACCTTAGTGAAGATAACTGATAATTTGTACATTTGGTTAATGAAAAGATTTCTGAAGTAGAAGAGTCTAAAATGTTAAAATGCATAGGGAGAGGGAATTAAGAAGAGGCAATAAATTGGAAGAGTAACAGGATGAAAACATAAAATCATTCCAGCACAAGGAAACTGATTTTATTTTTAAATGAAATGAGTTCTTAAACTGCACATAGCTGTTTGTTATACTGATGTTAACCTTCATACTTTGTCAAATGGTCTCTGCTGATATTGCAAACTAGGTGGACCTGACACGCTCCCGTGGTACCTCCAGAGAGGGACTGAAGAGTATGATTTTACAGAGAAACCCAACGATAGAGATTCTGTATGATTTTGTAGCTTTGGAGCAGATTGAGAAAGATTTAATCCAAGAGCTGCAGAAATAGAAAGGAAGGATTTTTTTCTTCTGTTGTCTCATAAATACTGTCATAAGATGATGACCTCATTGAGTTATCCTCTTCGTTCCTTTGGAAAACTGTTACCCAGTGAAAAGCAATTCCTGTGCATAATTATGATAATCATGGATTGTATCTTCTTATATACTAAACTCACATATGTGCTACAAGAATGATTTTAAAGAAGATGGAATGTTAAACTGGTTGCATCCTACCATCATATGCGGTGACTGTTCAAGTGAATTTTAAACGGAAGTGAAGTGTAAATAAATGTATAAAATACATTAAAAATGTCTATATAAAAATATTTAATCTTAGTTGTTGGTAGGTTGCTGTATGTGTATGCACCCATTGAAATTCTCTAAGCCTTCATGCACAGAACAGAAATGCATTAATCAGTTCAACTTCTGTTCATGCTGAGGCAGAATTGATTTCAGTATGACTCATATCGAGCATTTGCCTTAAATGTGAAATTGAGATTAGAGGAAAGTTGCATTAAACATTGTTTCACAACGGGATAAATTTGAGGACTGCTGCATCTTTTTGGTTTAGATAAAGGAGATTACTACCCTGCTGTAAATGAAGGCAAATGCTTAACACAGATTGGAATGACGATGCGTTTCCTGGTTGATGGTCTTTAGTAATGGTTACTTTTTTTTTTTTTTTAATGTAAAATTCCTCTTTTCTGTGTAGCTGACTGCTTGAGCTCTTCATTTCTCCTCAGAACACACATTCATTTTTATGTCCTTTAGATTCTTCCCCTGAAACGATAGTTCTCATATGATCTGGTATCTACTCAGGAGCACAAGCTACCCTGTAATCCTGTTGTAGGGCTGCATTTGTATTTGTGTTAATGCTGGTTCATAGGGTAATAACTGTCATATTGTCAAAGTAGAGGGAGATTGTGGGAAGTGTGGCAGGTGTGATTTTTGTTTCCACTTTAAGTTTTCCCTGTCTGTATAACAAAGAAATCCATGCCTACTTATTTTCTCAGGGGCCAGTGTTTAGCTCTGTAGAGCAAGCAGAAGCAGCTTGTAGAGGCTTTGGTAGAGTTGCCAGGAAAACAGAGCTATTTCCACTGTAAAAATATTTTTGTAGGTCAAAGGCACTGCATGAATACAGCAAATATTTTTACAGTGAAAATAAACAAGTCTGTGTTAGCTTTCATCATTAACTCTTCATTCTCAAAAGCTTCCCCTTCCCTCATCTCCCATTCCATGTGAAATGTTTCCTTTATGGCCTTAATCTAGAGATAATCCCTACAGGCTTTTTTGTTACTCTGTGTATGGAAGTGTTTTTGTCTGCTGTGTAATTTTTATAAGTTAGAACTCTGGTTTCCAGGACAGTGTACCTGTTCTCTTACTTACTCATTGTTTTTTTTGGGGCATCATTCCCATAGACACCTGTTAGACAAAATGGAAGGAGCCTTTGAAATTTAGCCGTAGAATGGATTAAGTTGGAAAGGACTTCAAAGATCATCTAGTTCCAGTCCCCTGATGTGGGCAGGGTTGCAAGCCACCAAATTCATCTGTCTTATTTCACTATAGATTTTATTCAATTTATTCTTTCTTATTATGAAAATATTAAGGAAAAAACCTAACTCTTGTATGGAAACTTTGTATAAATGGAGAAGTAATTATTACAGAGTGTATTTAAAATCCCTTAAGGAAGCAGTTCTATTCTTTTCTCCTGTTTTTTTTTTTTGTTTGTTTTTTTTTTTTAAGTAATTAGCATTAGAAAACATGAAAACACCTCCCTTTTTTCTTTTCTTATTTTGAAATCAAACAGTGTTTTTGGGCTAAATTACATGTTTTTAATTCTAGGTTACAAAGGATGATTTCCAGACCTTTGATTATATACTTTGTATGGATGAAAGCAATCTGAGGTAATGTATGAAGAAATTTTGAACATATCCATATGGATTGCTGTAGTGCTATCTCATGAGTCACTTTGATTGTTCAGCTTTTCTTGGCATTTTTGTGTGTGTCTGTGTGTGAATGATAGAAGGATTCAGCACTTCTTACGTGTTTAACAAGCTAGAATTCAATGTTTTATTTGTGTGGTATGTACTATAGATTAAAGAAGAGGAAGCTTAGTATGTGTTATACGAGTGCAACAGATGCCTGTATAGTTATAAATGAGGACATACTGTCTTTAGATCGAAGTGATCTGGTTTTCTGATTGTGTAGAATCTGAAAGATTCATTGAAAACTTCGAAAGAATTAAATGAGTTGCTTCCCACACACCTCCTTGTTTAATTTGGAAATAGTTTTCATCATCAGCTGGGGAAATGTTATTGTTTGCTTCTGCTTCCCATATTTTTAAATGCGTGTCTGTGAGATGGTAAAGAAAGACTTGAAGTAACTGCTTAATGTAATCATTTGGATATCATTAGAAAAATTTCTACTTACTGTGTATGTATGATTGAGAGTGAGCTTTAAGAGCTTAACGGAGTCAGAGTGTTTTTAAAGACAGTTACATGTAGTGTAACAGGGTTTTACTTATTTTTTATTATGGACATATAAAGACTTTTAGGACCGGCACCTCTTATCTGAAGGAAGTACCATTTGTTGAATTTTGTAGCACCGTTTGAGTGACCTCTGTTACACCTTTTATTTATACATAACACTTCTGTCAGGCAAAGAGGTGACTACCTCATCTACAGTTTCATGCAAATTCTTAAGTCATTAATACCAAAGTTAATTTTCATTTATGTATTAACTGCAGAGTAGCAGGAAGCATTACAGCTATAACAGAATTAAAGGTTTTGCTACTGCCACACTTGTAAGTTTTGTCTTGAATGTGCTCTCAATTCAGCCATTGCCTTAGGAATGCCTCTTTGTAGCTGGATCCAGGTGTAGAAGTCATATAAGCCTGTCATATCAGAAAAGAATTTGGGATGTTGTTTTTCTGTAGTACGGGAAATAGTTGGCTCCTTCCTGTTCATTAGGTGATATACTGGAAGCCTTGAAGCAAGTGGTTGGACTTTGTCATAATCAGATGGATGCATAGGATGCCTGTCTTCAAACAAACATAGTTCTTATTCTCTGAAAATATATTCAGCATTCACAGGGCTAGTTTTTGTTTGTTTTAAAAAAGATTTGCTCAAAATCTCTAATTTTAAATGCTAATTTCTTAGTCGATAGAAAAATCAGCACTCATCTCTTTGCTTAAAATGGCATTTTGGTCTCATGACTATTTTGACTTTCATAACTACGTGAAATTAATTCACAGAATCACAGAATTGTAGGGGCTGGAAGGGACCTTTAGAGATCATCTAGTCCAATCCCCTTCCATAGCAGGCTCCCTAGACCAGGTTGCACAGGTAGGCGTCCAGGTGGGATCCATGCAAAGCAGATTAATTAATTCTAATGAAGTAAAAGTTAGTTTCTTAAAACTGATTGTGCTTACTTTCTTTTCCTATGAAGTATAAAAAGTACTGCTAGTTGTAGTGTTCTTTGGAATCTGTTAAGGAGAAGCTTACAGCTTACATTCATGCACGTTATCCCTAAAATTTAGAGATACATTCTGTGCCTTCAGAGGCCCTGGTGAGTATTTAACAACTATTTGAAAGTATACTCTCAAAAAGTTACTTCTTAAGACTAATCACAAACCACTTTAAGCTTTTTAAGCATTGGACAAGTTTAATTCTGATTTGCTATGGAAAGATAAATTATAAAATTCTGAACGTGTTCCAGTATACACTGAGCTTTTAATCTGGAGGTTATTAAAGGTGCATTTTAGCTGCATTTGGGATGATGGATGGCCATTTGCAAGATGACGAGGAAAACGCTGTTTCAGAACCATTATGCTTTACCAGAGGGAGGCGATGTAAAATGTAGGACAGTTGCTAAAATATTGCAATATGATGTTGAAGTCAAGACAGATCTTAAAAATGCACTATTCTCTGCAAACTGAATGCAGAAAACTTCACGTGGGTTAGAGTCATTGAGAGATCTTGCAACATAACCATATAACGCTGTTTTGTAGCCCAAGAGCTCATAATTCTGGAGAAAAAAAAAAAGTAGTCTTCATTATTGTTTAATCCAAGTTTAAGATCGACACTGAAAGTACTTTGTGAACGATCTCTGAGGAAGAAGGTAAACTTGCTGTCACAAGGTTCTGTTAAGCTTTAAGTCAAGTGCCTGTTTGTTATGGCTTTAAAAAAGTCTGAATCAGTTTACATGTCCTTGAAATAGTCTGAAATCAGTTTACATGTGTCCTTGATGTTCAGTTAGAAAGACACAACAGGTAACAACAAATGAGGAAAGGAGGAGCAACACAGAGTCCACAACATTGACCAAGTCCAGGAATTTACCATTTTCCTGTGTTCTCTAGAAACTATCATGAGCATCTAACACTGATGCTGAAAAATTCTGAAGGGAAGTTGATGGCAAGTTTTGTTTTGTTTTTGAAGTTTGTTGTTGCTTATTTTTTTTATTTTCTGTTTTCTTTTTCTTTTTTTCCTCAAGAGATCTGAAAAGGAAAAGCAACCAGGTTAAAGACTGCAAGGCCAAAATTGAACTGCTTGGGGCATACGATCCACAGAAGCAACTTATTATTGAAGATCCATACTATGTAAGAAATGATTTTGGTAGTTTGATTAAAACCTGTGAATGTATAGTATATAATCTTGCCACATTCCACAGTTCTGATGTAACAGATGTATATATCATACATCTGATGATATGCAGTATAAATTATTGGAATAAGAGATGAAAACATGTCTTTATTCATTCTTTTTATTATCACTTAAGTTCATAGTGCACCTGTATTTTGAATATTCCGTTAATCCCTGTATGGTCAGCTTCCTTGCAAAGAAGAATGTAGTCACAAAAATAGAGACAAGGACAAGGAAATGATGGAAGAATTTGAGTACTATCAGCTAAGAGCAGCCTGTTAAATCAGGATTCTTCAGTTTAGGAAAGAGAAGTGGATGAGTATGCAGTGGGCTTCTATAAAATCTTACTATCATGGGGAAATATCAGGAATTCCTGTGTATTCTATAGGAAATAGAGAACATCAAATAGAGTATAGGAAGTAGATTCAAAACAAAAGTAATCATTTACACACAGTGAATTGTTAAACAGTGAAACAACATAACAGGATAATGTGAATGTAAAGTTGGGGTGAGAAAGGTGGGGGAACACCCCAAAAAGGCTTGTAAATTGAATGGGGAAAAAAACCTGAACAAATAAGAAAACCAGCAGTGAATCAGAGTTCATCTATGAGTACAAAATCTGTTAGTTCAAATTAGCAAACAAGTGCACTAAAACTGTCACCATGTATTTGTGCTGTTTTATTTACTGTTATTGACAGAAAACACATTGGCAAAATGAGCCAGTATTACTTTTCTTACCTTCTTTTTCCTCTTTTTTTTTTTTTTTCTAGGGGAGTGAAAAGGACTTTGAAACTGTTTACGAGCAGTGTGTTAGATGCTGTAAAGCATTTTTGGAGAAGCCTCATTAATGTTTAATCATTCTGTTTCTAAAAGAAAATAATTAGCTTCTCCTGAAATATGTAAGCTTTCCTTGATTTATGTATTTAAATTGTAAAATTGTGCTTCCTTAGAAGATTCATAACTTTTTCAGTTTAATTTTTTATTGTAGTTTTTGTCATCTAATTCGAAAAACATATGTTGTAGATCAACCATTTTCTCACATGTCAATGTAATAATAAAGTACTTGTTGAGAATAAATTTATCTGTAAACTCTTCCAGTGCTTTCTCGAAAGAACCAAAAAAAAAGTCTTGCTTCTTTATTAGCTATACAGAGTCAACTGAAGTTGTCTCATTGTGCCATCAATGAGTTAGTTGAAGCCAGCTTTCCATATGTGAAATAATAGTTCATGTATGTTAATTTAGGCTTGTCATCCCAGTATCATTAGACAACTTTCAGAATGAAGCTTTTTTAGGTTGAGTCTGGTGAACTAAGGAAACTGCCTTCCCAAGGCAGGCATTGTTCTTAGCACTATTTCAGAGTTCAAGCAAGCAGAACCTGTTACCACGATCCTATGAAAATGGTCTGTTGTTTAGGTTTAAATCTTCCTTTATCAAGAAATCATTTTGTGCTGATAGATTTTTATACTCATTAAAATGAAATCATTTAAGAGATGGTCACTGATGATGGTCACTAGGACTTCTCTGGTTCATCTTCCTTTGGTCTTGGGGCCGATTTATAGCACACTCATGTACACACAAGTAATACAGCACTTGATTTCACAGTGTCTCAGTTCAGTTTAAAAGTATAAATGTGAAGTGTATATTTTATATCTCAGAAGTAAAATATTCAAATCCATGCTATAATCGCAGTTCCTATATGAGGGGCAGTTGATATTTTCATACTTAGTCAGGAGAATGGATAGCATGTCAAATTCTTAAAGAATATAGTTCATCCTGAGACAGTCTATGTGTAATATAATTTGAAGCTATATGAAGGTCAGTGAGTAAAAAGGTGTGCTCTTGCACAAAAATGGAATGCATTGTGAAAATCTGTTCTTATTTGTCTGAACGTGACCCTCAGTTTCTGCATTAGGCAGAAATGTGACTGTGAGATGTAATTAGATCAGTAATGTAACTGATACCATGTTTTCCTATTTTGAATAATGCTAATGTTAATATGAGTGAAGATTACCACAGGATCTGTACAGTTTGCTTTCTTAGTTACCTGTGTTGCATTTATTCTTCTATTTGCCTTTCAAATCAATACAACAGCCTCTGTATTTGTCATCTGCTTTCCTTCTGGGAGAGGGATGAGTTTGGACAGAGGAGCCTGTTACCTTTAGGTTGAAGGAATCTTAACGTCACGCTGCATGTAACTGCAGCCTTTACAATTGGGATTATATTTCATAGAATCATAGGATGACTTATGTTAGGAGAGACCTCAAAGGTCATCTGATTCAACTCTCCTGCCATGGGCAGGATTGTCAGATCGCCACCCACTGGGTCAGGCTGCCATCCATCCTGGCCTTGAGCTCCTCCAGGGATGGCATCCACAGCTTCTTTGGGCAGCCTGTGTCATTTTCCTCCTAACATCCAGTCTACAGTTCCCCTCTTTTAGATTAAAGCTTTTGCCCCTTGTCATGCCACTGTCTATCTGCTTGGGGACTTTTCTGGGATTTTTGTTGTAAAGCAGCTGAATAATGTGTTAATAAAAGGTCTCCGATTTTTGCTAAACTTTCAGCTAGGTGTAAAACTTAAGAACCTGCTTCCAGTAAGGGAAGTGGTAGGTGGAACACTCGGGTTCAGAAATTGGGATCTGTGTGTATTGCAGGATTACCAGTGATTTTGTTTTTTGATAACCTCGTCAGGAATTTTGCACATTAGTAGCTGTTTCACTATTAATAATAACAAAGAATAATATATACAATATTTCAGGTCAGATATGTACTCTGGAAAAGGTGATATTTTATGAATACTTAAACATGGGAAAATGATGGGCAGTTAGGGACAAAACATCTAAATGAATTTTTAATGCACTAGCCTCAGAAGTGGAAGTATCTAGGCATAACCATTGTTATTTTCTGCCAGAAAGACCATTTGAAATATGCCGGTGACAGTAATATACATCAGACAAATAAGAACCTGATGGGTTGCGCTTTCCCATTTGTAGCTGAGTAGAGGCAGGACCTGTAGTTTCCTACATAGTGAAGTTAAGATTTAGAGGTCTTAACTCTGTATCTTTGGTCTGATTGGGTAACAAAAAGAAGATGTGAAGACACAGTTGTTTTACATTCACATTCACTAGGCTTAGGAACTTTTCAACATGATAAGAATTCAGAACTATTTGTATTGAATTCAGTTCAAGATCTTAAAATTTTGAGGTTTGACCCAACTTACGTTTTCATCCAGTACACTGTTGGCTGAATAATTCACCGGTTCTGCTAGGAGGTAAAAGCTCATTCATTAATTTATTCAGTCAGGAAGAGGAGGAGGGCGATGTAGTATTGTAAAGGCATTTGCAGAATATGAGAATATAGAATAAGAATTGCTTTTGGGCAGCGTGTCATCCACGCAGTACTGCTGTTTGGCTTCCAAGAGAAACAGTGTACATACCATGCACAATTTGTGTATTAATCATTGTACACATTTATGTTTTTTATGAGTTATATTTTAATACTGAGTGAAAGGAATGCAGAACTGACTCCTCCTCCTTGCTCCAAGCCTGGTCTGTTTCAGCTTACATAGTAAATCTACACTAAATAAACAAAATCTGCTCCCCTATGCTTTGTGTCTTCTATTAAAGCCTGTGACTTCTGCTAAATCTAGAAGACTTCCACTGAATTTACTTATTTATATTAATTTATCGAGCCACTAAATAAATTGCTGTTTTCCTTTTGTGGTACTTTATTCTAGAAAATACTGATTTAACTGTATTTTAGCCCTACTACAATCCAAAATAATCATACTAATTTAAAATCCCTTATTAAGTAACCTGTTCCAATTTCATTCAGTGGAGACATAGAAGGGCACAGTGTTCCACTCCCATGTTTACTACAGATGAGCCACTAACTGAATCCTGTAGCAGTACATTCACTTAACTGTATATTTTTATGTACACGTGTGTTGCTTCAAGTAAGAAGTGAAACTTTTAATGTTTAGTGATGACTGATAGCAAATTCAGGCTACATATTTCTCCATCACTGAATATAGCCATATTCTAGGATGGGGTCTCATACTTGAGAAAATTTCTCTTCTTCTAAAGAGCCAGACACTGAAGGTTCTTTTAAGTGTGAATTCAAGAAGTCTCTTAGCTTCTTGGGGATGGAGCAGGGTATCCAGTGTTGTGCATATATTTTGTGGGTTTAATTGAGAAGAAAATGGAAGCTAAACATTAGTCTTGAGATCTGATTGCATCTACACATCACATTGAATAGTTTTCTACCTGCATGAGACATTTTTACAGCTAAATATCTAATACCAAGTGTTCACTGACTTATCAGAAGTTAATGATATTAAAATATTGGATGCAATCATGTCTCTTTGAGGTATTAGGATGTTATGTGACTAGATTGTTTGCAGGGATTTTGTTTGTTTGGAACAACCATTTGTCATGAAAAAGAAGTTCAGAATTCTGTATGAAACTGGAGCAGCCTTGTGGTCTGAGCATTTTGTGATATTTTAACACAAAGATCTGGAGTCCTCAGAAGTCCACAGTGTACGTCCAGAGTACCAGACTTCTCCAAGGTGAGTGTTCTTTTCTTTCTTATTGTAGCAAATTCTCATCGGAAAGAGACTTATGATAGCATAATGTTAGCAGCTACCTGAAAATGGCATCCAATTATCAAATTCAGTGAATAGAAAGCAAACGGAGGACAACTTAATACCAAACACTTTATTACTTATGCCTGTTATTTACATTATTTACATATTGCACGTTAGCTGGAATGTTTTATACATTTATTATATAAAGTAAAATAACGGCAGCTTGTGTTTGTGTACAAAATCCATGCTCCACTTTCCCCAAAAATATTTCTACATGGAATTACATTTCTGGTTGTCATGCAGTAAGTACTCCCAGGGTACAATGTGACCCCAATGCAAGTTTGTTTTAACCAAACTTTGTTAAAAATTTGCATAAGCATGAAGGATATCAAGTGACCACAACTACTGTGGAGAAGGTCTTTAGTAGTTCTAGATGTACTAACAAACATTCCTTAAAACTGTAGAATTAAGCAATAGAACATCAATTTTCTTGGTGAAATATTTGTGTTTACGTAATTTTTGGCAGCATTACACATCAGTTGTGGTGTGTTTTTAAGTATGGAGCATTATGTATTTCTGGCAGTTATGCTACTGTAAAGAGAATGTCAATCTGCAAACTTGACAACATACAAAATACATGTTAAAAGAATTATGGGAAGTAGTCTGTCAATCTGCAAAAATAAATCTCTTGTTCACAATGGAATATGTTATAAAGGTACTAAGTTCTGTTTCCCTGTTGGTTTCCAAGGCACTTCTCTTGGTTCTTGATGTTTCTTTTCATGGTAACGGTATCTGGTGGATTAAAAAAAAAAAGGGAGAAAATTGCCTGTCATCATTTTTATATGTGGATAAAAGCGTTTCAGAATGTAGTTAGCATAGCTAAAATAGTAAGTAAACAATACAGGAGAATTCAGTAATAACTTTATGAAGATCTAATAGTGCACGCAGCTCTACTAAATTAAGTGTTCTGTTTTGTTATTCAAGGCTCGGTTCTGGAAATCATTCTTGTTTTTCTGCTGGTTCATTTCAGGTAGACAGAAGAGATTTGGAATACTGCAGTTCTACCAGTTGATAATATGCTTGTAGGTAAGTTAAGCCTATACGTGCCACTGTGCTGCAGTGAGGTAAAGAAGTGAATAAACAAGGATAACATTAATAGATTGCAAATTCGTTTCCTAATTCCTTGCTAACAGGAAGCTGTTGGTACAATGATTAGTAGATTAAATCGTCAAGGTAAGGTTTGAAGGATTTGATGTGTCACTGGACTTGTTAGTGAAGAAACTTGGACTCATAAACAAGAAACAAATAAAGTAATTTCCTGAGATTCAGTCATACAGCAACTGTTCCTGGAACCTGCAAGTAGTGAGGCAACACAAACTGAGAAGAAGCTGCAACAGGTTGATTTGCTGCCAGTTCTAGTAACTTTTCCCAGAACAGATTCCTGGCATGAAATTACAGCCATTTCTATAGAATTGGTATTAACAATCACTTAGAAAATTATAGGCTTCTACGTCGTGTATGTACGTGTATTGTCTAGTGTAGAGATGTTAATTGAAAAGTTTTGCAGTGAAGGCTACCACAGCCCCTCTCTCCAGACCTTTAAACCAGCATAGAAAACGTAATATGACCATCACTCTGCATACATACCCAGAAATCTGTCTCCAGTAACTTGTGACTATGTTGACATTATCTACAACTGTGTTTCTAGAGGTGACCATAAAATGCTGCAAGTGGTGTCTACCCAACTTGATGTGTTTTTAAGACCACCTGTTGATGTATTGAAGGAAAATGCCCTAACTAAAGAAAAAAAAAGTTAAATATGTCTTATGGATGTCAGATGTGGAAAATAAAAACAAAACAGTAGTGGTTTCTCTGCTACTAGAGTTCTGCTGCTGCCACTTTTCATAGGTTGTAATATTCATATTTGTATCTGATCATATGTATTCATCATGACCATTGTGAATTCTGATATTCTGAGTTTTTCTACATTTTCTACTGCTTAATTGTAGTTTGTAATGGTTTCATTTGAATGCAAAGTCAGACTTGATGTAATCCACTGGAAATCAAACTATTGATGCATACAGAAATACTCATTAGTATTATTTAAGCGTATATTTAATTTTGCAATGTTTTTGAAACTATTAGGAAATGTAATAATGTTACAGGCAGGCTTAATATAATTTAGTTTTTTTTCTGGGTTTGTAGGTAGAACAAATATTTCTTTTCTGTCCTGCTTTGGAGGGAAAAGTGATGTAAATTTTCTCTTACGTTTTGATCTGTTTTCCGTATGTGCGTCTGTACTGTGCTCTATTTAAAGTGAAAAGTGATGTCTGAAAACAAATGAATGTGCTTTTAGTCTGATTAGAGTGTGATACAACTGACAAGTCAAACACAGAATTTAACAGATAGTTTGTTCATTTCTGGTTGTAATGGGAATATGCAGCTTACCAAGGCTGGAAAAAAAACTAGAACTGATTGAGCTTATTTGAGCTATTACCTGCTCTTGTGCAGATACCTGATCACAGTCTGTGGGTCTTAGATTATCCATGCTCGGGTAAATTTCAGAAAACTTCCAAATGTGTAGTATTCTCAAATAATTTAGCCATAATCAATCTGTTGCTCTACTTCCTTATAATTATTGTAATTCCTTATAATCTGTTATATGCATCAGTCTAGGAAAATTAAACTGAAATGTAGGATAGTCAAGCAGTATCATGAGTGGAGATCCTGAATGCTACTAGACTGCAATAGGAATACAACTCCATTCTCATTAACCCTTTTTTTTTTTTCCTTTGTTGTTGCAACTAAGAATAAACATATGTAAAGGCATATAACTGCTTTCCAACTTTGGCTCTAGCCATTATCTGTGCATGATGTTAAATTCTGAGAAAGAACAATACAAGAGATGAAGTTAATGTTTTAAACAACAATTTTAAAACATTGCACCAGTAGGATTCTGCAGCAGAATTTCCATATGCTAACATCTCAAATTCCTTTTCCTTCCCCACTAATGAATGCTCAGGTGGAAGTTGGTTCTAGTGGGAGCATCAAGTCACAGAAATCCATACAGCAGAGATACAGCTGTTAGTTTTATATCTGGTGCTAGCCACAGAAATCCCCTAGTAATTAAAATTCAAAATTGCCTATTATCAAAGATGAACGATAACCACAGTGGTCACCAAGTATGCAGGCTGCCTCCTTAGTTCAGAGCAGTGGTTCTGATAAAGTCTTAAACTAGTTTCCTTCAGAAATGTTTTCTGCCACCGAGCACAAGTGATTTAATGTCATGGGAAGTTGTACATGACAGATTAGTGTATACTTTCTAGAAAAAAACAACTGTTTGTTTGCACTGAATAATATACAAAACACACATCTAAATTTAAGAAATGAAAGTGTCTGTGATGTTTCTTCAGTGCACTTGGTCTTAGTCTGAATAAGAAATCAAATAAGAAACCATAATAAAACAATTAAAGGCTGCTGTTCCACAGTCAGGAAATACTTGAAGCAAAACTTAGGAACCCAGTATTTTTTTCCTTAAAGATTACATGAAATAATGCATATACAGGATGGTGTACAGGACTGAGATGTCCAATGTGGTATTTATTTTCTCTTTATGTATTTAATGTTTCCAAATTTCTGTTGTACTTTCAGCTTAACATACACTGAGTCTGGTTAACGCATCTTAAGAAGTTTGCACAGTTTTGTTTTTGTTTTTTTTAATTTCCATAGAAAATTTTAGTTATGCTTTAGCTTGTTAGGATTTTTATAAAGAATGTTAGACCTTCCTATGTATATGTATTTATTCTTGCCCTGTTATTAAGCAAAAAACATTGTTCTTATTGCTTTTATTTAAAATACTGCTAGTTATAGCTGTTTTTCTGGGGAGTAAAAATCTAGTAGGTTTTTCATATACTTTTTGTATTACAGTTCCCTTTCTCACCCTTCAGTCTTGTATTTAGTAGTTTTAAACTGTACAACTGGTTTTATCTTGTTCATTAAAAGTAGCTGTAGAAACTTTTTTTAAAAAGCTAATATATAAAGATGAACATATGCGTGCAAGCATTTAGTTTGATCAGAAATACATAATCATACATTCACTTGTAGTCTTTAGCCCTTATGGTACCAAGAGGTGTACCATGAGGTCACCATTGGTCTTTAGCAAACACCTGGTCATGGAAAAGGGAGATTGCCAACAGCAGCACCTGTGGTTTTCAAACAAAAGTAGTAAAATGTGACTGAAGCAAAAGTGATTGTGACAAATGCTGCCAGGGAGGCTGGATTTCAGAGTGATCCCTGTCTGTTGCCACAAATATACAAGCTCTTCATTGGGAACTTCAGGTGAACACTTCAGGAATCTTGTTCCTGATGCTCATTAACCTTAATTACGGACAGCATAATAGCTGTTGGGTATACCTGTATGGCAGGGCAAGCATTATATATGGAAGCTGTTAAGAAAGTCAGAGAAGAACGAGGCTGAAGGAGAGAATAGAGAATATTGAGGACAGGACTCCAGTGTAGTTCTGTTGAGCACAAGTAAAAGGTGTTGCAGAATGAAACTAGTCAGAGGTAGAACTAGTGGCAAGCAAGGAGTACAGTCTGGGTTATTTATCAGAAAAGGGACTACTGAGTGATGTGTTAAGTAGATGTGCTGCTCTGGATTGATGCTCTCTGAACAAGTAAAAGGGATCTAACTGGGCCCCTGCATTGCCCAGGTAGCTGGGACAAGCAGACTTTGAAAGTATACTCTAAAATGTAGACAGGAAAGGGGGCTTAATTACATACACATAGGATAAATGAGATGAAGAACATGTTCTCTACTGCTTAGGAATTAGTCTGAGCTTTAGAATTGATACTAACTAGTAGCTTTATGGCAGAAACAAAAAATGTATTATCTAATTAAAAAAACCTCTTAAACCAGTGAGCCATTTTAAGCAAGACTGGTTTTGAAGTCTTGTCTTACTTTAGAACTGCTTGAAAATCCTCTGTGGAGAAAAATGACTGATTGATAAGTGGAAAAATAAGACACCAGACACAACCCCTACCTTCTTCTACAACTCAGTCTATGAAATGATTAAAATAAATAAAACCTGCTTTGTACTTCTGAGTGGATGTCTTAACACAAAAATGAACTGATCCAGTGGAAAAGATTTGGGTAGGAAAGATGCTTATTTTTCGGAGACACAAGTGGGGATCAGTAGGCACCTGTGACGAAGAATAGCCTTTATCTCCACTAATAAATGTTGCTTAAGAGTTCTGATACTATTAACAGTTTGTATCTTTGTGGAGGAATACAGAAGAGTAGGTTTGTGGAGACTTTCACACATGCACGTTAACTCAGCAAAGGAGTTGCCTGGTAAAATAAGACCGAGTTTTTTTAAAAGACTTTCACATTGAGTGAGAACTGCTACAGTTACTAGTTTGTGCTTTCATGGTGGGATGTAATGATGCAGATAAAACTTTGAACAGAAGGGATGAAAAAAAACTCCCTGCTCTGATCTATCTGCTTGTTACTCTTGGTAATAATGCTAGTCACCTGCCTGACACAGGTGAATATTATTATATAATAGCCACTTTGTTCCTTGCTTTCTTTGAAATGAAAAAGTTGAATCCCTGGATCTTTCTAGTTAGGTCTAGAGATGTACCTATTTGCTAGCTTTTATTTGTCTTTCTACTCTACACAATTATTTCTATGATTCCATCCCAGACTACATGGTGTGGGAATAAAAAGATTCCTTTCTATGGCTGCATGTTTCAGAGTGACATCAAGTCATGTAACCATCATTAGAACTTAGAAACTTTCTGCTTTGAAGCTGGGCTGGTTTAGGTCTACTTTAGGAAGTCAGGCAGAAAATACTACCGGGAATGTTAAGGTTAGCATAAAGTCAGAATGCTAAATTACATCTAATTGTTTAAGGTATTATCTCTGCTCTTGCCATTAGAAAAGTATTTTTTGAAGTCTAGCTGGAATCCTTTCTTGCAAATTTTAGCAAATTACATTTTATCCACACTGGGTAAAGAGAGTGGCTTTTGAAACCTTTTATGAAACTAAATAGCTCAATTATGTTTTCTCGTACTCATCTTTTCTTCAGATTAAAAAATCCCAATTCCTTTTAGCTGTTCTTGTAAATTATGTTTTCTTTGGTTATGCGTATTGCTTTTTCGGACTATGACCAAGAAGCACTTGTATGTCTTCAAGCATGGGGTCCTCAATTAGACGCAGTATTCACAGAGAGGCCTTACCAGCAACACTGATTATTTCAGGTGTTTGATAAACAGTGTTTGTATTTATAAATTCCATCTTGTCCTTTGTCTTTTTTTCCATGTGTGACATGGTTGACTCATGCTTAGTTTGTGATCCGCTGTAATCTCTACACTTGAAACAGAACCATCTATCTAGCAGTTCACAAGTTGCCATATATGTCTGCAGTTGACTTCTGCTCCTTGACTTCTTAATTCTGCTTTCCCTTCTATTTTATCCTGGTTCTAAAATATTCAGCTCATTTTTCAAGATTATTTTCAATGTCGGTATTCTCTGCTGGTTGTGTCTGCTACACCAGTGCCATCAATAAGCGCACTGACTTCTACCACAAAAACATAATGAAAATGCTGACAGTAGCATATCCATAATGTAGCTGTGTGACTCTGTTCGATACAGTCTTCCACTTTGACACCAAAGCACTGATAACGTGAATGTTTTTCCAACCATTTTTCCATTTCCTTTTTTATAACAGCTCCCTAGGTTGGCTGTGAGAATGCCGTGCAAAACAGTTTCTGCGCTTCAAAAGATAAACTAAGATCCTTGAGCATTACTGCTTTTTCTCAGTGACTGTAAGATACGTATCTTGTCACAGAGTTAAAGTATGTTTGATAACATTTGTTACTGACAAATCCGTACAGGTTGTTACTTATGCCTTTGTCAAAGGTCACATTTCTGTCTGAAGTAAAGACCTAGGACAGAATTTAAATTTGTCCTTTTGTATCAGTTTCATGTCAGTTTTCTAGAAATACAGATCATTTGTAAGAACTGTTTTTAGAAGCATGCTGAGATCCCTCAAAGTACTTCTAGGAATTAGTGGTACATCTAAGCAAAAAGGGAGAGAATAACCATAGGCATGAAAATCCCAAGAAATCTGGGCAGCTTAATGTTAGTTTATCAATACTACTAATACATTTTAAGTACCATAAAAGCACCTGCAACCTATCTGCATTTATAGAGCTGTCATGTGTCTAGCTGCTTATATATCAGCTTATGCTAAAATGTACCCCGCAGATCTACAGCTGCATGCATAAAAGGGCTGTCACTACCAATATGGGTGATTGTATGCTGAGTTACTGTTGAAAAATAAGCTACAGCTGTCTTTTGTCCTTTAACAACAAATTCACTATTTGCTAACTCTATAATGCTATAAATAATTCACAGCTGATGCACATGGACTTACTATATAATGACTTCCAGTAGGGGGTAGCCTTTATTTATTGCCACTGTTTGCCAGATTGAGATAAGTTACTCCTGATACTCTGAAAGAGGAATATCATAGCCAAAGAAAAATAATACGAGTTTTCATGCATAAAACAAAATCCACAGCCTCGCTGTGCAGTAGAATGTCATTACTGCTCTCAGAAAAGCTTACCTTATCCCTCCATGCACATTGGGCTTACTGCCAACCGAGTAAGAAGCCTGGCACATCTTTTATAGTCTGTCATGAAAAAAGAGCATAAATATAGGCATTACTAAAGTAACCCATTTTGCTTTCAAAAATCAGAATCAATGAAGGTGTGCAGATTACTGTTGTAATTAAGTTTAATGAACAACTTAGTGTTTGAAACAGTATAGAAATCTGTTCCTTAGACTTAAAAACCAAGTGTAAAAATTTTGTAACTGAAAGCTGATCAAAACAGCAGATTAGAGTGTCTCTTAGTTGTTAATGGTACTAAGCTATCCAAAATACTAAAATTTGTGCCAACTAAACAGTTTTGTGCTGGCTCCCACGTTGTTGCAGCATCATAGATGCTTTTAGTTTGTCTTTCAGACACAAAATAACAACACAGAATGAACAGGAAGCTTAGCCTGAAATCGGAACATTATCAGAAAGTAACATCACACCGTGTGTGAAGCATTAAAGTTGTTTAGTTCAGATTTGTAGAAGACAGTTACTATAAGATTTAAGTCAGACCAGTCCACTGACTGATGCTGATTTTCACTAGGCATTATTTTCATTAATGGGTTACTACGTCCTACGTTCCTAGAGGTGCTGTGTGAACTGTCTTTTATCTCACAGCATAGAAATGCTATAATTACCATTTGTACAAATTATCTTCCATTATCCAGACACTATGTTGGTATGTGTATCACCTGTCAGAAGGAAAAGGCTAATGCATACATAAAGGCCAACTAGCTTCCAACCACTTCTTAGCTTCACAGCGTGAAGTACTTGTTAGTACAGAGTCAAATGCTATTTGTGATGTGATCCTTATGAAAAAGGTAATATTTCCTTATTTAAAACATGCTAGTTATGAACAACTCCCATCTCCATCACTGTAAACTGAACAAGATCTGGTGAGCCACTACCTGTAAATCTTTACATTTCCAAAGCACTCTTAACATGAGGCTTTATGAATAGGGAGAAAATCTGCAGGTCATACCCAATATGTCTTTAAAATATATTTAGCTGAAATATTTATTAATACTTGAAACTTGGAATCGGGAACTCCTGTTTCTATTCCCAGCTCTGCGACTGACCCAACTGGTTGACCTCAGACAAGTAAAATAAAGTGTGCTTCCACTCTGAAAAGGCTGAGCTAAAACAGCATCTTATTCAACAGGTCCATCTTGGTATGAATCTGGAGTCATGTCTACTGAGTGATAAATGCTGATTTCTAATTTATTTTAAATTCTCTCTGCTGCCAACACTGATGAGATATGAATTTGCTTCTTTATATCCATCAGATGGGTTTTTTTTATTTTTATTTTTTCCTAAGCCTCAGAAAGTTTTATAATTTACTGAAGAGAAAGGCTGCGAAGTCAACATGACAGGTAGATTGGTTACTGAACTTTGAAAATATGTAATGCGTTTAAAGTACGTTACAGAATCACATAACAGCTGAGGTTGGCAAGGCTCTCTGGGCCCATGTGGCCCAACTCTTGCTCAAGCAGGGTCACTCAGCACCACATCCAGATGGCTTTTGAAGATCTCCACCCTCTGGGCAACTGGCAGCACTGCCATACATGTTCTACATGGATAATTAATAAAAAGGAAATAGCCCCAATTGGATTCCCATTCTTATTTTGAATTTGCAGCACTTGAAGATAAATTAAGTTTAGGATCGTATGTCATGTGTTACTATGAAACAAACAGACATAACTGATTTGGATCAAAAAAGGTATATGCATAAATGGCTGAGGAAGCAGTGCTTACAGTCACTAGACACAAATCTATTCACAGTGAAAAAGCTGTCTTGCCATTTCCCCTCACTGTAATATTAGTGCTGAAGAGCACCACAAGGAATACACTCTAACATTATGTCACAACTGGTATTCCATAGAGTTACTCTATCTTAGATTTCTCTGTTGTTTTATGAAAATTAGCCTTTGTTCTTAGCACTTACATGCTGGGATGGTGCAATCCCTTGTATTGTGGTAAAGGCGATGAAAGTGTTTACTGCATTTTGGGCTAAAGTAGAGTGGACCTGAAACAGAAGGAAAAAATACCTTAAGAATCAGCATGGTTTGCAGAAGCCACACCATAGCTTATGATATATATGCAAAAAAATGGATACCAGTGCAAAATTAAGACATACCTGTTAAGTGCTTTAAAAACTTGTCTTTCATCCTCAGATCTCTGGGAACTATTTCTGATGGAAAGAAAAAAAACACAATCACTGCTATAGAGACAGTGCTTGGCAAGTGTGGAATAAATTCCGACCAGCAACCACCACCACCACCTCTTGAAGGATGCACAGGAGTCAAACTCATTTGCACACAGTAGGCCAGATGCCTTTGAAACCACTGTGAAACACACCGCAGTGATGAAGCAGGTAGTGTCTGTTAGGTGTGCAGTCATCAGTGGTAGACAGATAACTAACAATCGCATTTTAGCTCTCCATAAATTGCATTATCCCGTTTACCTACTTTAAATTCCCAACAAAGTTTTGATTCGCAGTTACTCAGAAATGGCTTATTCCGATACTGGTACGGATCCAAAGGTAATTTGAGGTTTGGTTCCGTGCCTTGTCTTCCAATTTTCTTTTGCAAACATTGTATCCATTCTTTTGTCAGAGGTGTGTTTGTACGAGCACTGTCCTGCTGTAATCACCAAACTGGATTGATCTGCTTACAGGAATCTTTTTTTTTTCCCCTCAAGCTGTAAATAAAATTCACAGGAAATGATCCCAAGCAAATTGCTCTCTTCTGGCTCTCTGTGTTTGTGGTTTACCACCTTGCATATTGTGTTCAGCAGATGGCAAAATGAAACTGGTTTACTGAAATCCATTTTAGCCCTAACCCTTCCCTGTGTCTTCCTGATTTACAGCTATCTTTGATTGCTTTCCGTTACAAACTCAGTGCTGATAGCAGAGTGCTGCTTGTGTACGATACCCTACGTGGTGCTTTATTTATTTGACCATAAATGCCTGAGCAGCCTTTTTCATTCCCCTGCCACCTCTTATCAGATATAAAGCAGAGAACATTTCCATCCAGATCTGATTCACTTGTGAGGTTAGACACTTCTCGAAAGTCATTCTTCATTTACTTCTAACTTTAGTCAGTGTAAGTAAAATTGACCTTATCGTATTTGACCTAATTATGTCATGAAAAGCATTAAAACCACACATGCTTCACTCAGAAATTTCCTGGGGGACAGGCTCACTGGGAAGCTGATGCCAAAACTGCAATGAAGAACTCTTAAGCAGTAGTTCCTGTCCTGAGTTGCTGGGAATAACTCTGTTTTGACAGGATGAAAGCTTCTGCTTAGAAGTCAGTGACACCGGTACCAATGTTTCTGTTCTGTTTTGGTTTTACATCTGCATAGATAACTGATCAGTACAAGCCAGATGTTTTGTGTCAGTATGCTGATGTGGGGTGGACAAAAACTGCTAGTGTTTCAAGTTGAGTTGTGCACATTAGGGTTCACTGCTCAGACTGCTGTAACTTTTCAACATTTATAAAACAACCTGCACTGATATTCAGTGGAATAAAACTCTCTTCCTTTTGTATATTGGCTAATCATCCAGATGGGGAAATAACATTTTCATGACAGTCACCAACAGATGCAAATCACGAGGATATTTGAATATGAGCGAGACTGAAGAAAAGGTACAGAGGAGCTCTGTGAGATCAATAAAGGCAAACTAAACAACGTACTAGCAATATAAAAGACACATTAAAAGTTCTGAAAAAGGTGAGCAGACATCTGCTGGAAAGTATTCAGAAAGTCACTTTCAGTAGGAGGAGTAAGATAAGCAGCGATGCTCCAGGGGTTTGGGAGTGAACAATAAATGAGGCATGGCAGCAGAAGTCACATCAGCTTTCAGCTGGATGCACAGAAGCACACCGTGAAACCCAGCTGTAGACCTCCACCCACCCCTCTGTGTTTGCTGTGGCTGCTTCCGGACTGCTCCGGACATCCAGCCCTGGATGGGCATCTTACGGCCAAGTGGAACCTCAGGGAACGCACACAGAAGCCACTCAGCTGAGCAGGACAGTGACTGAAAGAGTGACTCAAAGCATTCAGAACTTGTGTGGTGACACAGGAGTACTGTGCTGCACTCCTCAGAGGTGTTAGCTTCAGAGTACAGAGGGGACTGATTAAAGCTGGGCAGAAAGTCAAACGAAACGACAGACTTTTTGGTATCTATCAGGGCGTGGGCATAGAGTCCTGCCGGAGAATCACTGCTAGCATGATTTCCAAGAAGCACTTAAACCAGGCACATTAAAAAGAAAAAAAAAGAAAACTACACTAACAAGAGAGAGCATTTTCATAGCTGCTTTGATCTCACACACTTCAGTCTTTCCCCGCATCAGTAGGTTTTGCTCAGAGCCCACACGCAGGAGGTCAGGCTCAGCTGAGTACATTATCCACAGGGTACAAGACTCAGATGTGAATGGAGTTTGTTCTCCAAACGTGCCGCCCGCATCAGTGTCTGACAGCAGAGCAGGGCTGCAGGTATGGTGAATCCTCGCTCTAAAATTGGTAACCTGATGTCCGATTCCCCAACACCCTGCGGAACGACAGATCTAAGCCACGGGTTGGGACTTACCAACTCTCTGCTCATCCTGGTATCCTCCGTAGTCAGCCACTTCCCTCCGATCCAAGCTGTAGTCGTGCTTGGAGAAGTACTGCACCCCACTGTCCTTCTCCAGCCGGTACCTCTTCAATTCCTGAACGATCTCCATGATGAGATTTAAGAGACTTCGCCTGTCCTTCAGATCCGCGGCGTCGCTGTTCTCTTTGCAGTATCCCGCCGAGAGCACCAAGAGCAGCAGCCCCAGCAGCCCAGGAGACCTCAGTCCGCTCATCGCCAGCTGTCCTGCGGGCCGAGCGCGCCGGCGGAACGGAACGGGATCTTCCCTGTTTCACTGCGAGAGAACAACAGCGGGAGTGGGTCGGAGGTGGGCGGCTCACGGGGCCGAAGCGGGCGACGTCGGGGGGAGCGGGGAGAGCGCTCCGCATAGCTCGGGAGCCCAACTTTCCCAAGTTGGCGCGGGGCCCGGCGGCACCTGCCCGGCTCCGGCCCGCTGCCCCCAACCTCCGGCCGCGCGTGCCCCGGGAGCGGGACGGGGAGGGAGGGCGGCCGCTCCCGCGCCGCGTTACCTGCGTGTCCGCGCCGCAGCGTGTCCCCGGGCAGCGGCGGGGAGTCCTGGTTGCCGCCGGCTCGCCGCCCCCCTCCCGACCCTCCGCTCCCTCCGCATCCACCACCTTACTCCATCGCCGCCGGCCCCGGAGCACCGCTTATATAGGCTATAGGACGGCCATGAGACGGCAGATAGTATCGACTTGGAAGTGGGTGGAAAACAATAAAAGTCCACTTGGCAACCTCGGGAGCGTCGCCGCCGCACCGTCCCCCCCACCCCTTCCCCGCTCCCTCCCCCCCCCCCCCCCCCAGCCCTGCCCTCGCCGCTCCCGCCCGGTCCCCCCCCGTCCCTCCCCCGGCTCCGCGCTCGGGCAGCGCTCAGTCACCGCTCTCCGACGTAAGGAGACGGTCCCCAGCGGGCGTGTGCGGTGCGAGGGGGCGGCGGCGGGGAGCCGGGCAGGGGGGGAGCGCCTCGCCCCGGCCTTTAATTAGAAACGCGCGGAGCAGAGCAGCCCGTGCAATATTCATGGCCCTGGCGCGGATCCCGCACGGCGCTCCCCGTCCCCGGGCCGCTGCCCGCCGTCACCCTCGGGGGCCGCGCGGAAGGGGCGGGCGGGCGGGGAAGCCGCGCGTTTACCGGGAACTTCGGGGAAGGGGAGGTGGTGGGGAAGAGGAAAGCTATTTGCGATCCCGTCGGCCGGGAAGACCGCGCCGAGGCGGTGGAGCGGGGTCTGGGTGTATTCTTGGCGCGGGCGGCTGCCTGGGTCGGCGCTGCCTGGAAGCCGTGCGAGGGGAGGACCGGGACGAGGGCTCGGCACCGGCACTGCCACCGCTCCTCGGCTGCGTTGTGCCCGCCTGAGCCCCGCGGAACGTGCGTGGAGCTTGGAGGGAAGCGCGGCTGAAACCCGATCCGGCTGAACTTTTCTATTGACTTTGATTGTGTGTATAAACCTCTCCCTTGGCAGACTTAAAAAAAAAAAGAAAAAAAAAAGAAAAAAATCCAGAAAACAAACAAAAAAAAAAAGACAAGGCAAATCCAAAGTTGGACCGCGTGGCGGGAGAGCCTTCCGAAAGCCCCGAAAGCAGACGGGGTTGGGAAGGGGCCGTCCGCACGGCCCTCACGGGGCAGGTGAGCCGCTGCCCGCCGCCGGCCCCGACGGGAAGCGCGGCCCACAGGCGGCTCGGGGCCGGGAGTGAGCGGGAAGGGCTGTGGCAGAAGGCTTCGCTTGTCGCCTCGAGACCCGGGGGAGAGAGTAGCTCAGTAGCGTGGCTTGCTGTGGTGTTGATCACGCCAAATATTGACACGCTGGCTGCGTGCTGCGATCACATGGGTGAGATGGAGAACCAGCTAGGTACAGGCTGGTGTACACAGAATCGTAGTTAGAGCTGGAAGGGACGCTTAAAGGCCATCCAGTCCAGCTTCCCTGCAGTGAACAGGGAATGAACAGCCAGATGAGGTGCTCGCAGCCCCCTCCAGCCTGATTTTGGCTGTCTCCAGCGATGGGGCATCCACCACCTCTCAGGGCAAACTGCTCCAGTGCCTCACCACACTTAGTGTAAACTTTTTTCCTTATATCCAGTCTAAATCTCTTCTCTTTTAGTTTTAAACCATTTCCTCTTGTCCTATCCCACCAGACCCTGTTAGAGATTCTGTCCCTTTCCTAGCAACCCAAATGTACTGAGGCAGGTCCAGCGTGGACCAGCTGCCATGGAATGATAACTTGCGTTGCTTTCTTCCTCTGGTTAAGACAGGATGTATCAAAAACTGTGCATTAATCCCTTCCACGAGGCAACTTCATAAAAAAGTGTCTGGCACGATCCAAAAACATGCCAAAGACAAGTAAACATCATAGACAATTTCATTTCAGTGCTCAGAAATACTCCTTTTGAATTTATTATAATGAATTCAAAATACTGTGGGAATACTAACTGGGATATGAAGCAGGGAAGTAACGCTCTACTGTCCTTTTATGCACACAGAAATTGAGGCAAGGGTCTGTTCTGATTTGTTTACACTAAATTACACAAATATGTGTACAGCTCCCATGGTTCCAGTGCAGTTAAGTGAAATTTACACTGATTGATTTGGAATGAAATGAAAAGGGTTTGATGTAAGCTAGCTACCTAAATGCTAACCACTTAAATGCTGCCAGCTCCTCTTTAACATATGCATTGCCCAGATTGACCCCCCAAGACTTCCACCCACCCTCAGTCTGACTCCTGAGGCTTCTGTAGTGAGTAGGTGCACTGTTCGCCATTAAAGATCTTGGATTTCTTCCCTGAATACTAGGAAGCACCTGACTCTTGTCAACACTAAGCAGCCAGGCTGCTGCAGAAAGCATTCTTTCAGGATTTACATGTAAGCTTTAATCTCTTCAGGTTGAGATGAAAGATGAACAGAGCTTCGCAGACAGGACAAAAACCAGCTTGCTTTCCGTGAAAGAAGGTTGAGGAGGTAGGTGACCCAAGTCTGAAAGAACAACCTGAACCAGGGAGAGCAGATCATAGAAGCAATGCTGTTCAAACAACCTTTTGGCTTGTCCTGTAGCGATAGATTTCATTTTAAAATACCTGGTATGATTCTTCTGGCTTATTTTTACAGGATGTAAAGTGAGTGAACTCCTCTGCAATCAAAATCTATGAGTAGATCAACCTACAGTGATACTGAATGACTTAACCATTGAAATACTCAGCGTCATCTTTGGAATAAGGAGCTTGTGAAGTGAGTGCACACGTATTAAAGGACCACGCGCTGTATTTGGTGGTTACATTTAACCACTGTACTGTTCCCTTGGTGGGTTACGAAACGGGCACTGCATTTAGAACTTGGAGCAATAGCCAGGCAGAATTTTAACTTTGTTAAATAACACACATTACTCACTGTTTTTATCTGCTCCACTCTATTATGCCACGTTAAGATAGTAAAAGCAAAGATGTCTTGACTTTTTCTTACTTATGTGGTGTACGTGAAAACAAGAAAATGTGTACTCTTCGCTTCTGTTGTCTAAGAGTGGTGAAATTTTCATGCTAAGAGCCTACGGTTTCAAGCATGCTCTTGTTTCGGCTGATTATAACAGACATAAAGGCTCCTATCTATATTTAATAGAAGTAAGTGCAACATTTTCTCAAGTGATTGCAGAGCAGAGCCGATTGTCTAAATCAGCCTCATAACCAATACGGTGTATGCTCAGAAGAGAATTCTGATAGACCTTCTTATAGTTGACTATAAAAATACTCCTTGTGTTGCTCTTTATTGACCTGAGAACCTCACAATAAGATTTCAAAATGCTTTTTTTTTTTTACAACTCCTCAAAAACAGGAGCTACACTGTTTGGTTAAAATGAACTTTTCATTCCTCTTGATAAATCTGATGGAATGAGGTGGGGCTGGTAATTCTGAATTGAGTGGATATCGGCTGGTTAACATGGCAACCGGACTTCCAAAATATTGGAAGTCTGTTATAAAAACGAGGATTTGATAGCCGCAGGTACTCTTTATAATTTAACATTCTTATCCCATCTAAAAGTTAGTAATTTCTATTGAGGAACTTTTATCCCACCTGATGTTTAAGGAATAATTGCACAGGCAGGAGGCAAGCTGTTTGTTTTTTCTGGCCAGTGGCTTTGTATTACTTTTCAATCAATACAGTATGGAAGGAAGCATTACTTTGGGATTTACAAGTATAATAGCTATTTTTAAACATCTATACAGAAAAGATACACAGATTGCATCCAACGGACAACGCGTTCCAAAATCTCTTCTCCAAGTTATGAAAATGAGTAATATGTTTTCAATATAATGTATTGTACATCGCTATAAAATAATATTTATGCACCTGGCTCAGTCATCTCTGTGAGCCTCCAGCTCTCAAAGGCAATGCCCAATGACAGCTGCTGGGGAGAGTAATGATGAGGCATTAAGGATTCCTGTAGCACTGAAATCAGCCAGAGAATATATATAACTTGAACAGAAACTTCAACAGATGTTAGGGGTATTAAAGCCAATTGAGCATTTTAAGGGCTTTCCCCAACTTCCTACCTGATGCACATGCCAACAAGATTAAAATCCCATCAATCATCACTGCAACCAAAAGTGAAGAACTTTGATATAGTTCCTAAATATTTTATTGCTAATATAATCAGGGCCAGCATAATGTTTGGTAGAAAGTTTTATAAATACCACAAAACAGATTTCTGGCTATGACTTTTCTGAACGTGTAAACTCAAGGCTAAAGGCAGCTCTGTGTTGGCCAACATATCAGTCAGTGAGCAGTTTCAGAATTATCCTCTTTATCAGTTTTGCAGTGCTGGATCACAGAATCACAGAATCACAGAACTGTAGGGGCTGGAAGGGACCTCCAGAGATCATCGAGTCCAACCCCCTGCCAAAGCAGCTCGCTAGACCAGGTTGCACAGGTAGGTGTCCAGGTGGGATCCATGCAGAGCTACTGTGGAAATTGTCCTGAACCAGCAGCAGGAGGAAATTTAAGTGTTTCGAGATTAGTCTCACTTTTTTCAGCCATCTTGCATTGTGTTCAGAGTATCCCCTGAAATCTCAAGGTTCAGAGGCAGCACTCTGTTGTATTCTCTATGCAGTTTTTCAGATACTTTATTCTGCAGAGTAAGGATAAATGCCCCAGAGAAGTAAGTCAAACCTCTCTTGACAATTGACCTCAGGGGGATGCTAACATAAACTAGAACCTTAACTTTCAAGCAGCTGAGGAGGTTATTCCCATTTTAAGAAACTTACAGACCTTAGGTAGTTCTGCAGCTACTGTGCAGCAGTGAGCCCACTATATGTGTGCTCGCCATTGACTCCTATCTGTTTACTTACAGTTGGATAGCTGCAGCTGCAAGAAACTTACCATATCAAATTAAGAGTATGAGTTGAAGCTGATGTCTCATTAGCTGATAGAATGCACTATGTTTCCTGATGTTACTATTTTACTCTGATCTCTGTGCAAAAGAAACGAGGATAGCTTCCATGTACCTAAGAACCCAGTAGAGGCAGAGTAGCTTCCTCTTTCATTCCCAGCAATGGTTCTTAACTTGAAGAGAGAAGTGAATCACACATGATTTGTAGAGCCTTTACTGACAAATGACGTATTTTGATAGTACAGCCTAAATTTCAGAATGTTAACTCTGTGTGTTTGCACCACTTCTTTAAAGATCTATGCTAAAAACCAGAAGTCATCTCAGGCAACGTAAGGATATCTCACATATGACTTGTTAAAAGCATCTGAATGGTAAGCACAAAGATCTAGAACTTGAAAAGCAGTGATGTGTCTTTCCTGATGCGGATCAATAGGCAGACATACCTATATCTACTGAGCAGGCTCTGTGGCTGTCTTGTGGACAATTGGCTGACTTTTTACAGTTCAGGTGCAGAACACACCTATCAGCAAGATCATGATCCAGAGACTGCTTGTAGCTAAGCATACTTTTTGAAAGACCGTAGGCCTGCAGAATAATCTGTGGTTCTGTCCTTCCAGAAAGCAGCGTGGCAGTCTTGGCATTACACTTCAGCCTCTTCACGACCAGCTTCATAATAAGAAAAGCTGCTTTCTCTGATAAGGCATGAAGTTTATTCAGTGGTACCTCGAGACCATAAGGAGCAGACTAGAGATTGAAGGCTTTGACTCGTAGCCTTTCTTGTGCAGAATCACTTCAGGCGCACTGGAAGTCTTCCACTAACCCAGGCTTGTGATTATTGTCTCTTGTATGGAAGACTGCCATTCTTTAGAGGGGAGAAAACATCTTGAGTCAGCCAAACTGCGGGAAATCCAGGGCCTGGCACACACAGGCTACGTTTCTAGGAGTAAATGTAATGTGCTCAAGACCATTGCTAAAGACTGAGTTACTTAAGCCAGCTGGCACAGGATAGGCCACATCCATTCTGTCCATCCTTCTTATTCCCTGTGAGATGACAGCCTTACGCGAACTACTAATTATTTCCTGTGCTTCCTAACTTCCCAACAGTACCACAGAATCAATGGGGAGAGTAGTCACATCCACGTGTCAGGGTTTGCTATGGCAGTTTAACAGTGTACACGGCTGGAATCCAGTGCCAGGAGCCCTCCCTAGCAGCATTCAGTTTTATCTTCCAGTCTAGGCGCGGCCTGTGAGTTCTGCCTGTATTTGAAGGAGGAATGCAGGCAGCTGCAAACCAGCCATCCTTTGAGGACTGTTACCAGTTGGAACAACTTACAGAGGCTTTTTTTTTTTTTTTTTGTCACGGCCTAAACTGGAGTAAAACAAACATCAAAATCGTAGAGCTCATAAGCAGCTTCGAAAATAGTTCTCTTTAGTATCAGGCAGCTATACAAAGCCTCCACTGGAGGCAGCGAAGAGTTGATGTAAATCAGGAAGGTTCGCAGTGAAGTCCTATCAGCTGCAAAATAGAATAAAAAGGACCTAAAAATGTCATTGTTTTTCTTTTATCTTGTGTACATTTTCTTTTGAGTGCAAGATCTTTTAGGTGCTATATTTCAGTGAAGCAAAGTTGCCAATATTTTTAGTTTTAGCCTGAGGGAACAGGAGCGGTTAAAAAGCAATATTGTAAGACCTTGGCAAGATGGACTTTCTCCTAAGACAGAAAATGAATTTGCCTCGCATTACATTATTTTTAACAATCTATACTGTACTTACTGATTTTTTTTACTAACACAATTGCTCTCTTCAGCCTCCATCATCTGATTTCCCTCCAAAAACTTTTAGTCTATTTTTTAATGGAGGAATCTTCACACACAACTGAATAATACTGTTTTGGAACCATTAGAAGTGTGTTCTATACGTTTGAATTTTTTAATTTCTATTTTAATTGCTTTCAAAGTTTTTATGTTATTTCAGGATTTGTAAGGTTTGTACCAGTTTGCCTTACAGGACAGTGATGCTAAAGGGTTCTAAAACTGAAAATTGTCTGATTTAATATTTATTACAAAGTGGAGCAAATCTTCAATTTACATGCATTATTTTCCTTGTTGTCGTTAAAGTTTCATGTTCCAAAAATCACATTATAAAGGTCTTTTCTACCATCTCTAGTACAATTTTTTAAGTTATTAGTATTTTGGAAACACAACTGGATGAAAGAAAAAAAAAAACAGCACACCAGAAAACACCCATGTGACTGTGAAAAGGCTTTTCCTTGCTGAATTAGTACCTGTTTGCTGTCATCAAAAATAAAAATCTAATTGACGATTCACTGTTTATTTTGTTCATTCAGGTTTTACATGGGGCTCAACCTAGATAATAAAAGTGTTCATTTCACATTTTCGAGTTGGCACTCTCATCTGAGGAAGTCTTATGCACTACTATAATGATTTGGAGGAAAAAGATACCTCAAGGGAAAGACCTTTGTCTTTAAATGTTAATTTCCAATTAAAATACTGAGTGCAGAGATTATTTCTCTTGTATGCAAATGCTGTTTTTTTTTTTTTTTTTCTGGTATACCACATAAATTGGCTCTGTAATGAGAGAAGTGGAGATAGACTTCTATCACTGCCATCCGGTATCGTATATAGATATGTGTACACTCTCTTCTTACTTGTTTTGCGGTACAAATTTAGTGGAAATACCACTGATATTTTCAGTTGAGTCAGAAATTGCAGTCAGATGTTTCTATTAGAGGCTGTCGTACTATTGAGGGCTGATGAAGAATGAGGGTGCTCCTTGGTCAGCTTTGATCAATGGAGCTGTGATCTTTGCAATTATTGCTTTTGAAAACACATGATCTGAAGTAAAAAATGAACAAACAAAAACAAACAAAAAAAGTCAGGATATTTGTCTCTTTGTCAGTTTTTTGCTTTGGATGTTACAGGAGCAAGGAGACAGTATTCAAAAGAAAAGACTTTTGATGGTAGCATTTGTGATTAGAAGCTAGATAAAACCTAGAACTTCCTTTGTCTAGAAAAGTTCGACATTTCAAAATATCTTTCTTTTTGTTTGATTACACTCATAAGCAAAAGCTTTCAAAAATACTGATGGTGGAAAGTAATCATTAAAAGAATTTCAGGAAATCACAGCATATCCTAAGATTTTTTCTAACATTAAATGAGGCACCCTGCTGATTAAGAAGTGGGAGCACTCAAGAGAGTTCCCCAGAATGATGACTAGCACAAGGAACATGGAGAACAGGATGTTTAATGAATCAAATCTTGAAAGGCCTTCCAGGGTCTTTAAAGCTGGGATCTAACTAGATTTCCCAAGGCTACTACTATGTTCTTGGCTTCATGACGTTCTCCAACTCCTGACTGTGCCAAGAAACTTGATCCTGAGACTGGCTGTTAAATCCCCAGTTGCCTGACTGAAGCAATCTGTTTGGTGTGACCTACTAGGAAGCTGTGTTTGCAATTTGTCAGAAGTTGACAGAAAGTAAAATATTTCAGCAGAACTTTGTTTTTAACAAAGGAGGGATATGCTGATGAAATATTGCCATGTTTGAAAATGTCTTACTGGTTTGCTTCATCTAGTAGGAAGTTCCGCAATACCTGATGGCAGTGATAGGAGTCCGTCTGCATTTCTTTCATTGTAAAGCCAAACTCTTTGGTATACCAGAAAAGAAAAAAAAAAAAAAAAGAGAGAATTTGATGAAGGAGTAGAAATTAAAGGAATATGATCCAATTAGGCTATTTCTTAGTAGAAAAACACAGAATGTTACTACTTTGTTGGTGCTTTTTTTGTTTGGTTGGTTGTTTTTCTTTCCTGATAGAGAAGGTAAAACACAGTGTCTTCAGCAGGTAAGTGCTAGCATATGTGAGCATTTGCTTACCAAACATAGGGATGCATTGTGGAACATTCATGTGTTTGTGGCAAAAATAAGCATTTTCATTTTATTCTTTTTAGTCTTTATTAATGTTAAGATGATGATAGCAGACTAGTTATCTGCCTCCAGGATCCTTCTCCCGGAAGAAAAGCAAGTGTATCTTGCAATTTTCTATAGCATACTTTGGAAACGAAATATTATTCCAGTATTGATCATATATGCATCCAGTACAAATGGACCGTCTATTTAGTTACTCTAGGTGATATGGAAGGCAACTACATTTGTCCTGTTGTAGCAGGGAAACTGCATAATTCTTTCTGACGTTACCCCAGGGGAATACATACGGAAGATCAAACTCAGATGATTTTTAACTCAATGGAACCACATTAACCTTGAAGGTTCTACTTCTCTCAGTTGATGAAGTACTGTATAAAAGTACTTTATAGAGTTTACTTTATAGAAGGGTCTTACTGAAGCCAGCCCCAGTTAACTACTCAGTTAGCAGTGGATTTAACGTAGATAACAGAAGATAAACTAGATAAATTATTGTTTTTATTTGCCCATTTTAATAGATTTTCATGTTATTCAAGGCAAGAGCATCTGACTACCGGTATTGTTTTAATTTATATTGTTATTTCCTCTGACAATTTATACAGCCCTTATAAGATTTTTATATTCTGTTCTGTGGTCCTTCTACTTTATATTTTTCTGAATCTGAAGAGTTCATGGCATGTCACTAGCAGTCCCACAGATGATGTGCCTGGATTTACAGTGTATCTTGCTCATACACTGAAGTGCCAATTCATTCTATCATTTTGCTACAGGTTCTCATAGCAACACATATTTAGCACATTCAAGAATATGGTATCTGTGTGGTTTTCTGTCAACAAAATGTATTGTATGAAAAAAATCCATCTCGTTTGATAAAACCTATTTTCTTATAAAACCCACATTGTCTGAGATTAAATTCCATCTTTTAATTCTTTATATATTGATTTTTAAATCATTTTCTATTAATTTACCTCTGACTGGAATCAAACTAATCAATTATCATCCATATCACTCCATTTCTCCATTTCCTCATCCTGAATGGTGACCAAAAAAAAAAAAAAAAAAAAAAAAGTATTTTCAGTCTCTTACAGTTTCATTGCCACTGTAACAAATAAATAAAATTAAATCAGAAGGACAGATATTTCCTCAGCAAACAATTAAGTGTTACTGGAAACATCTTATGAGCCTGTAAGATGTTTATCAGTTTTTGAGGTTGTCTAACATCTTTTTCAGTTACTAGTGAAGTAAGAATCTTTCCTTTTATTTCTATGTGATCCCTGTATCTTTTCCAGCTTCCTTCTAACGACAGAAGTATTAATTGAATAAATGTTCCTTTTCTGCACTATTAATAATTTAACAATTCATGTCTAGTTAAAAGGCCCGTTTCATTGCTATGATTCATTTCTTTTGCAGTGCATTAGAATTCCTCATTTTTATCTGTGCCACAAATAGATTTTTTTCCACTGTTATCAGCTCTTCTCTTGTTCAGGTGGTTTTAGCTGCCTACCATTTTGTTTCAATATTATTAACACAAGTTTCTTAAAGAAAAGTCACGCCTTATGAATTTATTATGCTTTTTATGGAGGAATCAACATTTTTTAGGGAAATCTAGCTGATACTATCAAAAAAGCTTCTAAAAGTGCTCCTGCATAGTTAAAACATCCATGGAATAAGAGCCAAAGTCTTTGCAAAGGAAAATAATTGTCTAGAGTAGAAAGAAAAATCAAGATTCAAATGAAGAGTCATTTTTCCCGGTGCAAGGAGTTTATCAGTAGAGCCCTTTAGGGACTTGAGCTATGACTGATTATTTCCAGAGTATTCACAAATGAGACATTCTTCGGAAAATGTGACTGCGTTTACTGACATTAAGCTATTTAGGAAAACCTGACTATGAAAAATCAGGAAAAGAGATTGGTGACGCACTGGAACAGGTTGCCCAGAGAGGTTGGGGATGCTCCATCCCTGGAGGCATTCAAGGTCAGACTGGATGTGGATCTCAGCAGCCTGGTCTAGTGGTTGGCGACCCTGCCCATGGCGGGAGGGTTGAAACTCAATGATCTTTGAGGTTTTTTTTAACTCAGGCCATTCTGTGATTCTCTATTTCTATGAAAAGAGCCATATGAGATCTAATGAGTGGTCACTATAATGGCAGATTAATCTCAGTATGGATACACCCGTAATGAGTTAAGTAAAATGTATGGGCAAATGGATCTAAATTTTACACAGAGAGTAGATTGATCTCTGAGCTGATCACCATTCTTATGGAATGACATCTTTGAATTTTAATAGTTCTGTGAAAAATGTCGTCTCAGTGCTCCAAATCAAAATATTAAGAAATATCTGATAAAAAGAGCAGACAACAAAATGGAAACTATTCCTTCCCTCTCCATGGAAATGTTGATCTGTATGTAGCTGTGTTGCATCCTCCCTCTTCATTGCAAAAATGAATAAAGAGGGTTCAGAAAAGTTGCAATGAGGTGACCACATACTTGAAATAGTTTCTTTACAGGAAACAGCTAAGTAGATTTTGAATCTTCAAGGTGAAAATTATATAACTGATGGGATACATGATAGAGGTCTATGAAAGCATGAGGCTATTTCCTATCAGTCTTCTTGTCAGACTCTTCATTTTGGTCTAGATAAAATGTTGACTTCAACAGGTATGACCAGCCTTGATTAATGTTATGGGCAAATAATAAGGCATGTGGTAATGAAAAACTTAAAGCAAACTTGAATTTAATTTAAAACAGAAAATCTAAAACACATTGAAGTCCAGATCTGCAGTCCAAATGGTATTTTGTGTTTTTGTTAATAGTTTTATGCTACATTTAAAGCCTGTCTAGAGCCTGCTTACCTTCAGTTACCTCAGAATCAACTACGGACTGCTTCACAGGCTCGTAACTTTTTTCTGATAAAGCTCTGAAGATACCATAAAACAACAATGAATAAATATCTTCAGTCCTTATTTTCCCTAACTGTAATTTTATCTAAAACCTTGTTGTGTTTAAGCTTAATATCACCAGCGTTAGATCTCATAAAATACAACGTACCAGCTTTTCCTTACTGTTTCCCCTCACCCAGTCCTCAACCCAGCATATCTTAGTGCCATGACATAACCTGTGCAACCAAGCCATAACACAACCTTCGTTTTAGTTACAGCATGGGAACCTGAAATCAAAATAATTTTGCACCTACCAACACCAATCCACTTCCTGGATGTGGGGGTTTAGCTTCTTACTAGCACTGCTCTGAACTGTCATTGAAGTTCCACCTCATATATTTTAGTTACAAGCCTACAAAGCAACAGGTCTGTCGAGGTAGTTGATGTGAATAGAGGGCAGCAGAGTGGTCAGCAATGGATGTTTCATAATTTGTTCTCCAGCTGCCGAAGTATTGGCAGTAATAATTAGCTTCCATTGACAAGATGTGTTTGCGATCAGTGGGGCAGATATCTGGGAACACTCCGTGGTAAATGAAGAAGAGGTATTTCAGAGGTCCATGCAGATTCAGGTCCTTTGAGTTCAAAGTATTCATCACTTAATGCTTATTAATAGATATATTTATGTATGTTCTTTTCACCTTTAAATTTTTTCACTTGTTGTTTTCACTCTCAGTGACTGCTCTTTCTGCATTGATCAATATTCTAATATTTATCTTTCAAAGAACTTTTTCTTGACTTATACAGCAACTTTTCTAGAACTTTTTCTTGACTTACACAGCAACTTTTCTTGTTCTTGCCATGTCCTGAGCTCTAACCCATCTCCAGACCAAACTACTTTCTTAATGGTTAATGTCACATACTTTATAACCTCATTCACTGAAAGCCAACTATCTTCTTAATATGATGGGATCCTATCTGCTTCTGCAATTGATGTCAATTTCACAGGTGCAGACCTCCAACCATTTCTGAAGAGAATTTTTGTAGAGAAGGCTTATTTGGAGAATTAACTCTTATTTGGAGAATTAACTCTGATCTGTGACTGTTGTGATCCACGATCTTCCATTGTAAACCTATGGACTAGTATGCTATGATCCTTAGCTCTGTTACCCGTGTAAACCAATTACCAAAACTTGCTGGAAAAGAATTTAAAAAGTCATTCTGTTCCTGCTGGTTACTTGTTTTCTCCCAGCCATGTGAGCTTTGCAGGGTCTAAGCTTAAAACTAGAATATCTATTCTTCCTGTTCCAAATACTTTCACTTTACCAGCATTGCAGTGATGACTCACAAGAACTAATTTTGTTAGCTCCTTCAAATATGGTTCGTGTGTCTTTTTTGAATCTAGCAAATCGACTGATTTTGCTCTGTAATAAAATGATACATGCTTGCAATAAGCCCAGGAGGCTGATTCCTACCTCAGTGAATTAAGGCCCAGACTGGAAGGAGCGTGAAACCTTGCATATAAATTTTTCAAGTATATGTGGATTTTAAGAATTTGGGGCTGCCACTGTGTGTGTCATGATTCTTTTACAATAGCTGAAAAAAAAAAAAAAAAGTCTTGTTTACTAGAAGATGGGTTTTGTAGTTGTTGTTCTCCTGGATAGAATTGCTGCATTACCTTTATTTTGAAACTGTGGTCAAGAGTTGTCTAGTGGAGTGAAACCAGAAGTCCTGGGATGGCTGTAGGCAAAGCCATTTCACCTGTGATGAAGAATGCCGATGAAGGATGATGCCGAAAGGAAATACAGATTCAGAGTTCCTCAGGGGAAAAAAAAAAAAAAAAAAAAACAACAACAAAAAAAGAAACCAAACAACATAAGGTTAGCTGCAAACCATCAGCAACAGTTGTAGCAAATGCACCCATAGACACAGTTAAAAAGCTGTAGTCCTACTGGAAGCTTCAAGAATTCAAGAGAAGTCAGAAGTGTTGCTAGAGTTTTCAAGTGGCTGACTGAGATCCAGACGACACTGGGTTGACAGATCATCCAATTTGTGGAAGACAGAGTAGGAAATCGTGGCCTGCTTTAGAAAATCGAGTAGAAAAAGATCACAAGTCCAAATGTGGTCTAACATGCAGTAAAACTGAAGGATGGTTATTATTACTGGATATTACTAAGGAGTGCATGATTTGAAAAGGATTCTCAGGAGCTATTAGAGCATCCCTAAACCAATTTTACTTCATTAAGAGAAAGCAAGTTATGAGTGAATTTGTTGATGGGATGTGATGGTGTTTGTGGGATTCTGTGACACATTGTGAGGGATGGCTGTAATATACAGTGTATGGATCTATTATATTTAGCAAGTCCCTGGTAATTTCAAATGACTCCTGATTTTCAGGACTCAGACATGGTAACAGATCTAGATGTTCTGTCCTCAGGATATTAGAGGAGGATACGTAGTAGCTTGGAAAACTTTCAGACGTTTGTTTTGGTATTAAGGACATGTATTTATTTGAGCACTGACGGTTGCACTGAATAGAGAATAGAGAGTAGCATCTGAATAGAGAAAACCTTCAGCATGCAGTAAAAGAATACCAGAAGACGGACACTGAAAACACTGACAAGTTACATAGGCCATAGCATAACTCAAGTGCATTGATTACAAGTGCAATAGAGATCTATGTTCTGTGTTATAATAATGACATTTTGTGAATGTTAAAGCATCTTAATATCTTTACTGAACTATCAGAACGCTAACCTGAGGCTTATCTTTTGCTCAGGCTATGACAATGCTGACAAGGAATGATATTGCAAAGGTAACTAGTTCCTGCTGGAAATGAACAGAGAGGCTGATCTGTTTACTCAGGTGCTTCTTTCCTGTTACCATACTATCAGTCAGATCTTGTGGTAGGAGTTTATTGTGAAAATATTGGATATGTGATCCTCACCTTGCTGTCAGGGCCCTGAGCTCACCAACTGGCTGTGCTGTCATTCTCTCTCTGAGATGTTCAACCACCTGTGGTCAAGGCCAAATTTGATGCAGTGCAGCCACATGACTTGAGATAACTGCTGTGAAAAGAGCTCAGTGAAAGCTTTGTGAGAAGCTCTTTTGGAGGCCTCATCTAGCTCAGGAGCTGAGTTTCAGTACAGACACTTGACCCTGGCTCTTACTGGAGCATAGCTTGGCCTGTGGATGGCTGTGTATTTGGTTGTATCCTGCACACTGTTTTGACTTTCTTGCTTGGCCTGAGACCTACCTTATCACAATGAACTTACCCACTTGGGTCTACTGGTTGACTCTAGTTACTGTCAGCAGATTTTTTTTTCTGCTCTGGAGTACTGTGGAACTCTCAGTCCTTTAAGTTACTGCTTCATCTGCTTTCCTTCTAGCTTACAGCTTCTAGCAGACCAGCCCACTGTTTCTACTCCATGGTACATTCCTGCAAGAAAGCTTTAATTCCCCAAAGCAGAAATCTTTCAAAAATAAAAGAGTTTATTGATATATTAAGACAGTGCAAAGGATGAATTTTTTTTGGTCTGTAGGTATGTCAGTCCCACATCATCCAATGTATTGCTTTGTAAACAATTCATTGACGGTGTTTGTGAAAACCCTGAGAAATTGCTGTGGTCCAGAAATATAATTAATATTCGGCTTTTCAGTCTTGATTTACAAGCATAGCCTGAATCAAGCGCCAGTTCTTCTTCACTAATAACACAATACCCTACTTTCGGTTATCGTCTGTAAAGACCTTGGCTTAGATCTTTGTTCTTCCTAGCATCCAGCAGTAGATTTAGGATTTGTAATCTGCAATGTGTATAAATCAAATTTTAAACTTCACTCTGTTCAGTTGTTATTAGAATGTAACAGTTAACTGTTCATGAGTCTCTGCTGTTATCCATTATGATTCTAAGTATAGCAGTAAGCATAAGCAGGTAACCCATATTCAGCACAAAACTAACTTGATTTTGTCATTTATTTCCAATAATTATCTTACTTAGTGGACTTTGTACAAGCTTCAAATATCTTTTCAAACTGCCTGTATCAAATCCTAATGTCCAGCCCAAACTCATCTTTATCATATTGAAGGGTACCTGCAGTGATGAAGGAACAGCTGTAAATCATTCAGTTGCACCAAATCCAGCACCTATCTCATACTGAATTTATGTCTTTTATGCTTGTAAGTGGAACCATTGTTAAAACAGTAAGCTTATAATTGTCAGTATATCAATGGTACTAAGAATTCAGTAGTTGGGAATTATTATTATACAATAACTATAATCGTACCTATCTACCTCTGTCTCATCATACTTTTCTTTTGCTGGCCCTTTAGAACTCAGTATAAGTTTTTATGTGTCTTAGCTCCATCTTTTTCAAAAGCCTAGGTACTGTGACCAGGATATTTCTCACTTCCCTAAGTCCTTAGGTTACATACTACTGCCCATCAGTTTCATGGCATTATAAAGTGAGACCAAGTAGCTGATAATACAGTATTAGAAAAGATCTGGTGGTACTGGAATAAAAGCTTTTAATAACAGGAGTGGGGGAGTCATGGTTTGTTCTGTGACAGTTAGAACTAGGAGATGCAAATTGAGGGTAAAGATTAGGAACAGTGATGCAGTTAATGCTGACAGAGTAGACACTGAAAAACTTGATTTGCAGGTATCCTGCCAGCCATGCAGAGCTAAGGTGAGGATTGAAACCACCAGGATGAATGCTTCACTTTTGTTTGTGGATTAATGCAGATGTGTATTTTGATTTTATGTTCAGGTTAAGAAGAAAGATGTTAAAAGCATCGTGGACCCAGGTTTCATCCCATTTCTGCATGTCCATCAGTAACCCTAAGAAATAACCTTAAAACTTCCATTCTTAAACTTAACCTCAAAGTGTAGTGGTAGGGGTGGATGGGAAAGGAGGTAAGAAGACAATGCAAAATACAGCAATTACCCCAAATTTCCATCATTTCATTTCCCCAGTGGTATTACCAACAGCAAACCCAGTTTTTACCCTCAGGTTTATTATCAGCCTACAGTAACCCAGGAATTGACTGTATGGTACTAGACTTTGACAGGTCAAACCCAAATCCCAGTGTTTCAAGTAGCATACACTGACAATATAATGCAGAAAATTTGACTTAAGCCTTTCCCTTAAGTGCGCACTACCATGCTCGGACAGCCCCTAAACTATTTCCTAGGTTTCACTTGTACACTTCTTGCAGCAGCAGAAAGTGATGAGTATTGTTAGAAAAAAAAATCTTTAGGTATGGCAGTTGTCATGGAGGATTTACTGTACAAATGAGGTGTACCAGTAAAAGAAGTTTAAGGTGAGGGAAGTAGATGAAGAAATTGGGTTTATTCCTAGACCAAGAAGAGCGTACAAGGCCAAGAGGATGTGTTAAGAAGTCTGCAGACCTTTAAAGCCTATCTGAGGGAAAGACCAGAAACGAGGCTAGGAAACTGGTCAATAAATGTGGTTTCTATACAAAAGGTGCTGAAGAGTGTTATGAATATTGTATTTCATGGCGTCTGCAGAATTAGGGTGTTCCCACAGCTTGGTTTTATTTTTTATTTGAAAATGCTTCACATAAATCTATGATGGATACCATAATAATTATGAAGGATTGTAACAGTTCTTAAGTGACTGGCAGAACTTAATTGCTACATCCTGTGTGGACTAACACATAGCTTGGTTTTTTAGAGAAAAACTGGTAAGCACAAGAGTAATGGCTGTCTCTTTTGGTTAGAGACTGATACAGATGATGCCAAAAATCTGCTGGAATTGGAAATAAAATATCACAGAGCTATGAGTTTAACAATGAACATGAGTGAGTTTTCAGTAGATTTGAGGGAGATATAGGTTGTAGATCCTTACTTGAGCTTGTGTTATAGATCAGGCGCTGTGAGGCAGGACCTCTAGAACTTAGCTCACCGCAATATAATTCAGGGTATGATTCTCATCTGAGTTGAGATGAGGGATAGTTTTGGAAAGCCTAATACTTAATACAGATGTGGGCATTGATTGTTGGTAAAAGTAAGTTATATATTACAAATAATTTGTTTTTTTTAAGATAAGAGCTCATCTATGAGAGATTTTTTTTCTACAATTTCCAGATCTGCCGTTCTCACACCTTTCAGATATAGTCTTAACTGTTTAAAACTTGTTGTCTCTGAATCTGTGACTCGTGTGTGCTATATATCTCCAGTATCCCCTCATCTTGATCCTCAAATTGAAATGAAATGGTAACCAAACTTTAACAATATGCTTATTGGCCAGGTGCATCTGTTCATTCTTTCTGACTTTTGTTTGATCCAGCTAATCACATATCAGGCCTGCAAATCAGACGTAATAAAGTGAAAAATTCAATCCCTACTTTCCTGGAGTTAAACTGCCACCCAACCAGAAGTCTTATTTCTCTTCTACTCTACTCAGCACTGCTGATATTCAACTACTGGATAATTCTGAGTCTAAATTCTCAGGACCACACTTTATTTTTATTGATTACTCAGCATCCTGTAACAGCTCAGAAATCTAACCCAAACCAGTCAGGTGTTTTTCAAGTGCTCTTCCTAACACCATACTCTTTCATCATCACTCAGATCCTAATCTTACACTTTTACTTAAATAAGAAGCTCATATAGGTTTTCAAACTAAGAATCCATTCTTTCTTGACACTTAAATCTCTCTATTAGCTTCCTAGACGCTAAAAGTTCTGAAATTTAACTTAGATCTTCAGTCCCTGCTGTCTCAGACACTATTTACTTCTAATCCAGTCTTAGCCTTATAAATAGTCTAAATTCCCTTCCTTAACTCATGGCATTTTCTCATGCTCAGTTTTTGTATACCTAAGTGTATTAACAATCCAAAAATAAACTTAACACCTCAGTCCAACTGTAATTGTGAACGTAAATTTAGGTAAATACCTAAAGTATGGCGTTCAGCTATGGATCTCCCAGCACAAGAAAGATGTGAAGCGGTTGGAGCAGGTCCAGAGGAAGGCAACAAAGATGATCAGAGGGATGGAGCATCTCTACTGTGAATAAAGGCTGAAGGGAGTAAGCTTGTTCAGTTTGAAGAAGAGAAGTCTGTGGGGAGACCTCATGTCAGCCTTCCAATGCCTAAAAGACCCTGTAAGAAAGCTGGAGAAGGGTGAGGAAATATAGTGATAGTACAAGAAATGATTATTTAAACTAAAAGAAAGTAGATTTACCTTAGATATAAGGACATAATTCTTCACTGCAAGGGTGGTGAGGCACTGGCACAGGCTGCCTGGAGAAGTTGTGGATGCTCTATCCCTGGAAGTGTTCAATGCCAGATTGGATAGAGCTTTGAGCAGCCTGATCTTTATGGAAGGTGTCTCTGCCCTCAGCAAGCGGCTTGGAACCGTATGAGCTTCTAGGGCCCTTCCAACCCAAACCATTCTATGCTTCCATGGTTTATGAAAAAGATAAGGAACTATCTAGAGTTATAGTTGGTTTCTGCTGTTAAACCAACTCTACAGACCATGTAATTTCAAATAAATGATCTTTCAAGAGTCAAAAAGAAGTGCTAATAAAGCTTATTCTTGTCTAGTGAGAAATTTCTTTAAGCTCATTTTGTTTTAACATCGATACCTGCATAAATTTCTTCCGGTACCAAACGTGGCACAAGTGTCAGGAATTTGCCACTACTGCTGCAAAGAATGAAGCTCTGAACCAGCTTTCTGTTTCTCAGCTGTATGACTTGCTTGATATGTGATCTGTGATAAGTTTACTTCTGAAGTGGGAGGGATGTTCCCTTCCACTCCTTAACTTAAAAAACATATATATATATATATTTATGATATGGGGTTATATATCTATACATCCTTATACATATCTTAAAAAGTATGAGTCTGTTTGTTTGGTTTTTTTTAATAATAGTATTGAGGATTGTCTTAAAATATTCTGTGGTCCAAAAGAAACTTTGTCAAAACTTTTCAGATGCATTCCCTATAAACTTTCAGTGCCCAATTCACCCCATAAACAGGACTGCTAAGAATTCAGTACTCAGTAGCCAAGCTTATTTCAAATCAGATTATTTTTTCCATATCAGAATTATGTTTTTGTCTTTTCATAAATGTTTCATTGTATTTTCTATTCATAGGTGAGTTCTTTAGTGGCATAATATACCGAGGAGACTCTGTAATCTGGAACCTATGCATACTAAAAAAAATATTCAGTGTGCTTTTGCTTGCTTATAATATGATATTACACAAATCTTAGAATTCATGAACAAAATCAATTTTTTTTTCCTTTAGCAACTTGGTCTAAATTGTTAATACTTTAATGACTATTTATTATTTTATTACTATTTTAATTCAACGTAAAATATTATTTTTCATTTTACTGCAGTAAACTATGTGCAGATGTATATATAATAAAATTATAAGTTTTCAAAAACTTCTTTCATTTCCTAGTGTGTAATTCAAAAAAAAAAAGAGACACATTGATTTTTGAATAGTTGAGAGATAGAGCTTTAGATTTTGAAATGCTAACTCGTGTTACCAGTGTATCCAAAATTTAAAACGATGACTTAATGGTGGGTTGAACTTAAAACTAAATATGTATTAATTTTATTGTAGATGATATGAATAATTACAATTCTTTATTAGCATTCAATTCTTACAGTTCCTTTTTTTTTTCAATTATTTTAGTTATAGTGCTTCTCTACCTTCCTTAAAAAGAATCCAGACCACAAAATATAGCTGTAATAATGATCTATTTCATATATCAACTCACCACTATAAATGGATGAAGCTTATTAACATATGCTGAAGAGAAAATCATCCTGAGATTGATATTCTATTCACAATTTCAGCATCAACAAATAAATAAAACAAGATTAGTATCAATATGCATTGATTTTGTACTTAGTAATAACTGAATATATCATTGCATGCTCTGCTCACAGCTGAATAACTTTAGGAAAAACACAGATGATCATTTAATAAACATAAAGATGTTAAACTGAGATAACACAGGAAACCTTAATTCAGATATTTCCAAATTTTTGATTGTACGAATTTGAGAACAAAATAAGGCTCTTTTTCTGAAGTTCTTTTTGTCTACCTGAAAATAAATTGTACCCTGAGAGCATATTATTCCTTTTTATTAGATCTCCCAAAATCTTTAAGCAGAATCAATTTTTTACGTATCAGGAGGATTCATTTCAGTGTGATCTGGGTATGGTTCTTATGTCTACCTTAGCCCTTCTAAGACACAGTGAGTGCTTCTTTATGCCCTCTAAGTGTAATGTTTGGTTGTAGTTGGAGTCTTTTCATCTGTTACTGCTGCCTCTGCTTTTGAGAGCATTTAGTAAAATGTGTAGCTCCATTCAGTGTAATAAATGTAACTTTTCCTGTCAAAGCCAATTATAAAATGACTTTCAAAATCTGTTAGACTTACAAGTTCATATTTTGAAAAAGAAAGATGGAAATGCAATTTTTTGAATATTCATCACACATTCCTTTTAATAAAGAAATGTAAATATGAATCTGTGCATCTTACTAAATAAATAAATGTGCTTTTTCAGTTGTATTCAAATGATAGAAAGTAATTAACACTATTGCAGCCTAAATGTAAAGAGCCTTCTGTTAAGAACAGTAACAAATACTACATAGTCTTCCCTGTTAAATGACTGTACTATCTCTACCAACTGTCCTACCTCTATACAGCCAATGTTGCTCCCCTCATTAACTCTGTCAGCATTTTTTGTATTGTAATTGACAGTTAACCTCAGTTTTGCAGTCCATAGCATGACAACAAAACTGCTTTTACAGATACTTTCATATCACTATTTCTTCATGTCAGAAAGGTAGAATTTAACTCTCTAAATTTGAAACTAACAAGCAGTCTCCGTTTTTCTAAACTTTGTCCATTTGTTACTTACTAAATCCATATAGACAAAGTATGAAGAACTCTGATCACAAATCTTTTACTTCTGTTCCACTATGTAGCTGGAGTTGGTGCTGAGCCATTACAAGGTCTCATTTTATAAACAGAGAGTTTTCAAATGTGATACACATTTATGCTGAGCTTAACCCAGGCTCAATCCAATCCCTCTTCCCCTCTGTTTAGCAGCATGTAGATAGTGTCCATCCAGATATCAGAGAACCTTAATTGTACAGCATACACAGCCCAGAGGATGATTATGCACTCCATGAGAATACATTTCCATGAGAATATTATTTTACAGGCTGCTTGGCATGGTTTTGAACAGCATTCTTTATCTCTTCAGAAGTTTGCTCACTGTTCTAAGAAGAACAACTCTAGTGAAGTACCCAAGTCAGTCTAATGAGTGTGTGTGTATGAGTCCCCTTCAGATAAGAATGGAGTGAGGCATACCCACACTTCACAGGAAGTGTTTGAGTGTATACGCACATGTGTGCATTAATCAGGAAAAGATGGAATGATTGCATTCATACTGTTTCTCTGAAAGAAGACATGAACTCCTCCTAGCTCTTTGACAGCATGTAAATAATCATGTCAGGGACAATTTAGGCAATGGAGATGTTCAAAGAGATGCTTTTTCTCCTTGTAGTTTTTCTAATAGCTGCTTTGACCTGTTTCATGTTATGTGTGTTGGGTCATCTTCTGAGGTGTCTGGTGTCCCCAGCTACTACTGAGAGGCTAGATGTGAGTTTAAGTTTCATGGACATAAAAGTTATTTGCAACATACAATTTTATTGGTCCTAACTGAAGAATGACAGTAAAAATTAAAAAAAAAAAAAAAAAAGTGCTCTTGTATTTCTAAATATAAATAACTAACAGAAATTTTGTTTTGAGAAGTTAATGTATTTAATCAAGTTACCTGACACAAAGGGAAACTTACTACCTGAAATATTTATTTCCTTCCATATCTAATTTCTTCTGAAAGAAATGTTTGCAGATTTGTTTCCCTTTTTCATATGTAAATTTTCAGTGAAGTTCCATCATAAAAAAGAAAGATGATCCTGGCAAATATCTATATCCCTTGTCTGTTAATGTTTAAAGAAGTCTGACTAGACAGAACTTACACCTTACAGGCATTTTCTTCTTAATAGAAGACATCTGTTGAATGTGTTACAGGGAGCAGGACTCCATGAGTTTTTTCTTTATTTAGTACAAAAAAAGAATGGCAAAAGCCTTTTGGCAATTCAAAATGCAAGAATATATCTGGACTGTTTTCTCCAAATTCCTCACAGTATGTGATTTAATTTTCTTCAGGAAGTAAAGGTTTTCAGTTTATTTTTATTTAAATTAACTGTTTTATTTCTCTTTAGAATTTTTACTGGCAGAAAAAAGACAAAATACAGATGTGAGAACCATACGTAATTTGGTACCTCAAGATTTCTTTGTCTGCAGTTTTGTTATCTGTGTTGCCAAAATATTCCATGCAATTACCTCTGCTGTTTTGGGTTACAGGTGGAAATAGTAGAGTTGCCTTGTTGCCAGATGACTCTTTTCCCCATCTCACATTGTTGGCTTAAATTTGGATCATACCTTGTGAAAAATCATCTCTGAATTTTTACTGAAATATGTTCAGAATTAAACAGAGATTTAATAAACCAGAGCAATCAAAGAGGAAACAGGGAAATTCTACACATTAACTTGTATATCATAGGATCACAGAATGGTTTGGGTTTGGAGGGACCTTTAAGATCATCTAGTTCCAACCAATGTGGTATAGGGTGGTGGTTGAGGCACCGTCCCTAGCGCTGTTCAAGAAGCGTTTAGATGAGGTGCTGAGGGATTTGATTTAGTAGCTTGGAGGGTAGGGATGGTGCTAGGAGTATGGTTGAACTAGATGATCTTGTAGGTCCTTTCCAACCTAATGTATATATGAATCTATGAATCTATGAATAGGATCCCTGCCTCTAGACCAAGTTGCTCAAAGCAACATTAAGCCTGGCCTTGAATGCCTCTGGAAACGGGGCATCCACAAAATGTTGGAGACCAAGCAGAAGCAATGAGAATTCTCTAATGCTGTCTTTTCTTCTTCATCTGGCATGTTTTAGTGGCACACCAGTGGAGACTGATCTCTATGGTATCCTTTGTGAGGTGCTGAAGTTTACATGTGCTGGAAAATAACTCTTTTGAAAGCAATTTTTTGTCATAAAAGGTCATAAGCAAGGGCTTAGAGACTTAGCTAAGCTACAGTGACTTTGTAAATAATCTGTTATATGTAATGAGAATTAATTTCATTTTTTTCAAATCATCTTAGTGAGGGTATGTACTTAAAGAAAAGGTGACTTAAACAAGTGCTAAAACATTTAGACTTGTGGAATGTAAACTGACTGAATGGCTGAGCTTAGAGGTGGTTATCAGTGGCACAAAGTCTAGCTGGAGACAAGTAAAGAGCAGTGTACCCCAGGGATTGATACTTGGCCAAATTCCATTAAACATCTTCATGACTGATCTGGATAACAGGGCAGACTGTACCTTCAGCAGGTTTGCAGATGACACTAAATTGAGATGAACAATACTTCAACAATTCTTATCACCATATTTCCTTCTGGAATATATAGTATTATTTATTTAATTTTTTTATTTTTTAAATAATCATTAGATTTGATATTCAGAATAATCTGTGACAAAACATAGTTGTCAAAGGCAAAAACAACTTCAGTAATGAAATAGAAATATTAGTGGTGAACTTGAAGTACAGCATTTAAAAGAATTCAGAACAATTTTTAAAACTTCTGCCTTCCTTTAACTTTCCAGAGTTTTCCCTCAGTCAGTCTTTCAGAAAGTGAATCCAGTAATGAAGTACTAGAAATCATATCTTTGTGTGCAATATTGGATTAAAGTGTGGAAACCTGAACTGCATTTATCCAAAAAAAAAAAAAAAAAAGTGGAGCATGGAAGTCTGAGAACTAACTGGTAAAGCAGGAACTGCATTAAAAAAGACGTGCCTCAAAATATAGACCTAATGATGAGACCTATGATGTCTGTCTGAAAGAATGAACTTCGTTGGGGAAGTAGTTTTAAGTATATTTCATTGTATAAATGGCATTGGATTGTTTTGTTTAAAGACTAATTTATTGAAGGAAGGCTCTTGTGATTTAAGCTTTTTTATTTTTATTCATGCCAGTTATAGTTCTCTTAAGTTTGAAAGGATGCTGTAAGAACATCTGTTCTTTCCCACTGTTTTTTACCCCATTTAACAACACTTGTACAGCTCATCATTTGCAGTAGCCACAGCCAAGTACTTCAGAATACCAGACAACAAAAGAAGCTAGATCAGTGGTGAGAAGTTGCAACAAAGTTCAGCACCACTTTATCATTTAGGTCTCTTTAAAGTAACACCATCATAGGTTAGACAAAGTTATAAAGTACATCTGAATCATCAGATTGTTTCCTTTTAATGGGTGGTTTAGAGGCCAAGTTATAATGGTCTTGAAAAGAAGGCATGCTGAACTTATGTAAGTAGAGATAAATAATGGGACTGAATCAGAATTAAAACTCATTAATTTGTCTTTCTCAAGGCTGCTGCTTGAATGTTGAGTCTTCTGAGTAAAAGATTTCAGCACTTTCTCTGGGTTTGTCGAGATCACACATTTGCTATTTATAGGTTTGTTATTGTTTCCATTACATCCTAGGCAAGATTAATTAAGCTTTAAATGACATGATTTGCCCATACCAAATCTGAATCATGTCACTCTGATTTTTTCAGTAGTATAACAAGGAAAACCTTGTAATAAGTGAAGGTAGAAGCATAAATCTTGCAGCAGATCAGAGGAAGATAGATACCTTGTTCTGCTTATGTGTCCTTTACTACTGACACATTGAAAGCCCTCATGTGTAGTTTCCATCCTATTTTAGAAAACTGCTAAGGTTATAGAATTGACACAACTCATAAAATGCAAAGCTTTCTTATGATGCATGATTTCTGGAAGACTGTAAGTCAGTGTTAGGAATCATCAGTGGTCAACAGTGGCAAATGTCTCAGAGGCCTGGAGCATGTCCAACACAAGGAAATACTGAGAGCCCTGGAGAAGACTGACAGTAGAGCTTATCCATGTTTGTAAATATCTAAAATGAGTGGGGCTAGGCTCTTTTGAGTGATGTACTGCAGTAGAACTAGGGGCAACAGTAAAAAACTGAAACAGAAAGTTCCAAACAGATGTGTGGAAGAGCTTTGTTACTGTGAGGGTGACACAGTACTGGACCAGGCTGACAGAGAGATTGTGTAGTATCCTTCTCTGGAGATATTCAAGATCTGCCTAGACACTTTCCTGTGCAACCTACCATAGGGAATATGCTTTAGCAAGGAGGTTGGACTTAGTCCCCAGAAGTCCTTTCCAACCCCTACAGTTCTGTGATTCTGTCATATTACTGAGGTAAGGCTGACTGTCCTCTAATTCTGCAAATCCTCTCTCTTACTCATCTTGGAGTGACATTTGCTGTCTTCCAGTCCTCTGGAACTTTTCCCAGTCACCACAACTTTCGTAGACTGGCCTCACAATGACACTGAACAGATTTAAATCCAGATGGGCTACAGGTTTCTTAATCCTGTCCCCCCATAGAATCTTAGAATCATAGAATGGCTGGAAGGGACCTTAGAGATCATCTAGTTCCAGCTCCCCCTGCCATAGGCAAGGACACTTTCCTCTAGACCAGGTTGCTCAGAGTCCCATCCAGCCTTGCCTAGAACACCGTCAGAGTTTCTCTGGGCAACCTGTTCCATTGTCTCACCATTCCAACAATGAAAAATTTCTTTATTTTGTCTAGTCTAAATCTACCCTCTTCCAATTTATAGTTGTCACCTCTTATCCTATCACTGCATACCCTTCTAAAATGTCCAGCTCTTGTGAGGCCCCATCTGGAGTACTGCATCCAGGCCTGGGGCTCCCAGCACAAAAAAGATGCAGAGCTCTTGGAAGAGGTCCAGAGGAGTACCACCAAAATGATCAGAGGGTTGGAGCATCTCTCCTATGAGGTGAGTTTGATGGAACTGGGCTTGTTTATCTTGGAGAAGAGAAGACTCTGGGGAGACCACGTTCTGGACCTTCAGTAATTGAAGTGAGTGCATAAACATGATAGGGAACGACTGTTAATGTGGGTTGATAGTGATGGGAGAAGGGGGAATGGTTTTAAATCAAGACAGGGGAGATTTAGGTTAAATGTTAGGAGGATGTTTTTCATACAGAGGGTGGTGATGCACTGGAACAGGTTGCCCAGAGAGGTTGTGGATATCCTGTCCCTGGAGGCATTCAAGGGTGGATGTGGCTCTGGGCAGCCTGGTCTAATGGCTGGCAACTCTGCCAACAGCAGGGGGGTTGAAACTAGATGACCTTTGAGGTCCTTTTCAACTCAGGATATTCTATTATTCTAATTGGTTAGTTCTTAGTAGGGTTAGCGTTTGTTCTCACACTGTGCTCCATGCATTTCTGCTGCTCTCTCTCATAAAGGGTGACTTTTCTTGGTCTGTCCTTCCTAGAGTGCCTGTATCCATACATTGCAGCATTCTACTTGTGGGAGTCATTCCACCACATTTTCCTGATCCCAGTGAGACTGCATACAGGCCTTTAAATCTTCCTGTTTGTTCCCCATTCTTTATGCATTAGTGTGCAGGCACTTCAGGGAGGTCCCTAGTTGTGCTGATTTCCCAGAAGTGTGAAAGATTCTCCCGTAGTGCTGCCCTCTCATCATTCCTTTATTTATGTGCAGGCACTCTTCAGCCCTACTTTGATGTTTACAGTATCTATCCACATCGCCCTGCATCCATTGCTTGCCATCTTGGATTGCCACTTCCTCTTCTGGTTGATGATCTTAATCATTCTCTCCTATATTTCCTAATTTTAAGCTCTCCTCAGCAGGTTGGCAAGGATGCTGTAGTCCCACTTGCTCAGATGGTCCTGGTTCTTCCTAGAAATCCTCAAAAATTACCATAAAAGCATAATCCGTCTTGGCAGTACCAGCTGTGCAAACAGCTATTTACCCATGGGATCCATCCACTCTTCCTTGATCTCTTCACCACATCAGAAACATTAAAGAGAAGAAACCCCGGGCCCCCATACTTTTGGTCACTACGACAACAGCAGTACATCATTTTGCTCTTGTTCTGACTGGAATTCATAAACATATGATCACCAGAAACTCTAATTACGGTGTTGTAAGGGAGCATCCCAAACAAATGTGTGACTGGTTACCATTAATGTAAATGAAAATTTATTCTGAGACTTATGGGCAAATTTTTATGGATACTAGAAGAGGAAGAGTAAATATATGGCTCTGAAAATAATTTATTTTGGAATGATAGCAAAAACTTTGATGATACAACAGAAAATGAAGACAAATTAGTACACAGAGAGATAAATATTGAATGAAACACTTGAGATCATACTAAGGAGTCCTGTTTGTAATTATGGTTGTATGTAAGTATGTATGGATATAGTAAGGTGGACAGTAAATTATTTTGGGGAAAAATATTTTATGTTTCTTGATTACATGTCTTTCAGTGCTGAGACTAACCAGGAATTTGGGATAATATTTTATTTATATGCTTGGAATGTGCTCTGTGTTTTCAGGGAGAAGGAGTGGCCTAAAAGATGCAACTGAATTTTCTATGCAAACTGTTTGAAGGTGAGGAGAAACAGAATAGAAGTAGTAGTACTGTTTGATAAAAACGGGAAATAAACAATTTCACAACTAAATTACACAAATGCAGTGGGATTCTGGCTGCACTGAAGTGGTAGTTTTGCACTTAATAGGAATTTCATTTCTTGTAATTTGTCAAGGAATCAAGGGACTGGTTGTAACGAAAGTAGCACTTTTAAATCCTTGGTGCAGCTTTACTGGTTTTCAGTAGTCTATGTTTAAATTTCCAAATTCATTTTCATCGTGGAATTTGTCATATTCCATCTATAGCTAACGTATGAAATTTAATCAAGCAATATATTTTAGAGCAATGAGGAGTCCTGGAATCAATCCAGGATGATATTAAATGTAATAAGGATGACAGAAGTTTACCCAGTGGTTCTTGTGTTAAATTAAGGCTTCTTGATCACATCTGTCTCAAATATTCCGTGTGTAATTTCACCTACTCAAAACTATAATAGAGATTGTTCCGTTTGCTTACTATTTGTACAATATACAATATAAAATATACAACATATTGGAAAAAACATTTTAAGTGTCCAGACAAACACGAAAGATTTTTGTATCAACAGTACTTCATGTTATAATTATATTCTGAAGGTTTTTGTGCTTTCTAAAAGGTCCTTATCTAGAAGTGATTGAAAGCTTTGCAAAGCTAGTAAGTACCATGATATTTTTATACTTATAGATAGAAAATTTTAACCCAAGATTTGGGCTTTGTCTAGTGGGAGGGCGGAGATGGTATTTTGTAATTCCTCCAAGATGAATACAATCTATGCAATCTGCTCTGGAATTAATGCCTCATGTTTTATTACCCTAACCAGGTAGGTTAGGGATGTCAGAGATGGATGATGATGATATGGCAGTAGAGGCTGAACTTTCCCATCAATATTCCATTCCATTTTGTTGCTGTATGACAGCAGCAGAGGTGAAGTCTGACAGTAGGATGTTTGACATGGCAGTGTTGATGAAGCAAAGATGTGGCACTGATTTATTCCATGTGGAAAAAATTGCATCCATTGACATTCACTGATGCTTACTGAATGTTTCTGGGCACCAAACAGTGGATGCCGACAGTGAGGCATGATGCTGTGTTTCAGCAGTGGCAACAGTGACAGTGGGTCACCTCTTCTGGTGCATGTTTTCATGAGTGCAGCATGCAGGCTCCAGTGCATCACTGGTGACAATGTATGTGGTGATGACTATGTTGAAAAATAGTGTTTTGTAGCTGAGAATTTGCTCTATCGAATGGGATTATTTTGTCTGTTGTAGTTTCCATCTAAATAAATAGGAGGCATTACTTTTAAAGTGACCTATGAATACATTCCAAGATACATATCTTGGAAACTAACAGCATAATGGACAAAGCCTTTCCAAATCTAGGCAGATGTGGCTATTTACTTTAAACGTAATATTAATTCTGGTTATATTTTATTACTTTCAGTTGGCTGTGGTTTTTGTTTGTTTGTTTGTTTGTTTTCTATAGTTTTATAGTGTCTTTTTGCTTTTGTAAATGACTAATATGAGCTGTATATGCCATTATGAAACACTTCTATCCAACACGCAACTGATGTTTATGTCTGTACTATGTATATGTTCTATCTTATTTTCTCTTCACCTCCTTGACCGAACCCAAATGAGCTATTAGGTCTAGTTGCTAGCTATAGTGACAGGCTAGCAGAAACTTTTAGTGTCCCGCTGAAACACCAAACATCTGGCTTATCTAAAGCACTGTCTATGCTAGTGGCTAACAATAGATGCTTAGGAAACAGCATCAACAGTGAAAAAGTACAGACTGATGCTTTCTGAGTATTTTGTCCCAGGAACACGTGCAATAGAAACTTAATGATTTATCCCTATCATTATACTGCTAGGCAGATCTTCCAAAAGATATGCCTGTCTACTGTTTGAACCGATTCTTATTTCTTTGCTGTCAGGAACTTGCTGTGGCCATGTGTTAGCATTGTGAAAAAATAATTTTATTTTAGACTTCAGTGATCAGCTGTGATTGATATTCAAGGTACTTTTAAGCATTCATTGGTGGTTTTCTGCTTAAGGACTTGCATTGAAATACTTAAAAGCCTATAGGCATGGTTCTGACAGACAGGAAAGAAGTTTCAGCAAATGTATATTAACCTCAGCCATTATCTACCTTCTAATTCCTCTTAAGGACAAATCCATGAGAAGAATTGTTAGGGAGCCAATAGAAACTCACCTCTCTAAATCCCTCTAGATTTTTAAAGAGTTTAATGAGCATTTTCATTTCCCATCTTGAGACACTGTGTGGTATCTCTTTACATTCTTCCATCGTGGCCCTTCACCCTTGTCAGAAATGAATGGATGAAAAAATATCTTCTGTCTTTTTAGCTTCTAAGGGCACTGTTCAGCTCATCTCATTAATATTTGTACAGTGGCTGATCAGAACTACTAATCCAGAGCTCACTGGAGTTAATGAAAAGCTTTCCATTAACTCCACTGGGTGCCACATGCTCTCAGACTCCAGAAGGGCAAGGACACCCTTCTTAAGAACATCTCCTTTTATATGTGTATCATAAACTAGAGGCTTTTGTTACAAGGGAAGGTTCATCCTGCCTGACATCTGCTCTCTGGTACTACCATTGAAGATACTGCATGTGTGTAATGACATACTGTAAAGGCTGCTTAGCTAACAATAGTAGAGAAAATATAAAACTGTGCAAAAATATCACTGCAAAAAATAGTGTTTAGCTTGGCTAATGTAACATTTTATTGCAGAACTCAGACAGTGCAGATCACAGTATCTTTCCAATTTGTTCAGTTGTATTATCAGTCACCTAAAATGTTAGAAATGCAGAAACAGTGATCACAACTCATATTGTAGTACATACATACAAATATTGTAGCTGATGTCAGACCTGTAAATTTACCTTGATGTTTCTCAGGAAGGAAAAGAAAGTTCATCATGAAATTCCTAATCCTATAATGCCTCTAAATGAGGAAGTAGCAAGGAGGTAAAAAGTATAAGGAAGAACAGTTTCCTAGTAATTTTCTTACTTGTCCTGTCTTGACTCAACTGAACCATCTGCTGGGGTTGGCTGTCTTTGTCTCCACAGTAGGAAAATTCCACTTCTAACATATAACCCTAGTCCAGAGTCCAACACAGAAGACATGATGATAGTGTTTGTCTTTCAGGAAGACTGAAAGTCAGGAAGGGAAAAGAAGCATTCATGTGTTACATAGAAGCCTAGTATGAGAGTGCCCAGGCTAAGGGTTTGCTGTGGATTAACCCCAGTAGACAGCCAACTACTACGCAGATGCTCACACACTCTCCCTCTCTGGGAAGGGGGAGAGAACTGTAAGGGAAAAAGTGAGAAAATTCTTGGATTCAATCACAGAGTTGCAGTCACAGACTGGCTGAGGTTGGCAGAGACCTCTGGGTACATCTACAAGCAGGGACACCCAGAGCAAAATGCAAAGGACCATGTCCAGGTGGCTTTTACAGATCTCCAAGAGAGACCCCACAGCCCTTCTGGGCAGCCTGTGCCAGAACTGTCACCTGCACAGATAAAGGCAGTTTAGAGATAAAGGATGTTTAATAGGTAGTGAAAAAGCTGCACGTCCAATCAAAACAAAATAATGAATTATTTTGCCACTTACCATCAGCAGGCAGATATTCAGCCATTTCCAGGAAAGGAAAGCTTCATTGTGTGTAATGTTACTTGGGAGGATAAACACTGTAATTCCAAATGTTCTCCCTCCCCTCTTTCTCCTCAGCTGTTATTGCTGAACCATGACCACATCATACAATATGGAATACACTTTTTGATCAGTTTAGTTCATCAGTCCTGGCTATGTCTGCTCCCAGCTTTCCTGTTTAACCTCCAGACTACTTGAAGGTGAAGAGAAAACCTTGTTATTGTGGAAACAGTAATCAAAACAGTGGTGTGTTCTCAACTCTGTTTTAGCCACAAATTGAAAGATTAATTTTACCCCAGCTAAAGTCTTTGTTACAGTTAGGTTTAGGGTTGTGTGGATATCCTTAAAAAATAAATAAATGATTCTTTGTCCTTTCTGGTATTTTGAACATCTGCTTAAATTTCCTGGTAGAATAGCAAACTGAAGGGCTATAATTAAGACTGAGAAGATGTGACAATAGAACTGTAATTTTTCAACCTGAGGAAGCCATGTCACTGACTGAGTGAAATTTCAAGAACCTATAGAGTGAGAGGCAGCAAGGATTCAAAAGCACATTTCCAGTGTCCAATGACATTGTCGTGCATGGAGGAGGGATTTGTGGTATTTTCCTTTCTCTTTTACCTACTGTGATGATTTTGGAACCTTAATTTTTTTTTTGCTTTTGAACCTTGTCAATAAACAAATCAAAAAAGGTGATCAAAGTCATTTAGAACTGCAGATGGACACAAGTTTCCCCAGGGAAAGGTTGCTTTGCCAGCATCTGCTGGCAAGTAAGGGTAGCTGTTAGGGTAGACCAATCCTTATTTGCACTAAGTTGTGTAAGAATTTGAGGCAGTGTTAGCATTCTAATATATTTTGATGCTTCAGTTTTAATTAAGAACCAAAGATGTATGGTAAAAGTCCTCTGTGCAGTGTGCTTAGATGAAGAATCATGTAACCATGCTGCAAGCTATGTCAGGAACAAATTTAAGAAGAGTGAAGTTGAGAAAATGGGAAGGAGCCACTGGTTTATTTTTTCCCTTGCACGTCAGGGAAAAACATAGTTTCATAGCAAACAAAAAAATCTTGCTGAGTTTGCTGCAAGAGATGAACAAAGCAGAAAGGTGGTAAGTGCAGTGGTAGAGAGAGGTAATGATGATGGTAACATTGCAACTGAATTAAGAGATCCGCCTTGCCAGAAGTTGGATTCTGTCATCGACTGCAAAATAGAACTGAGTAGCATAGATACGCAGCTATTCTGACCATTCAAATATATCAAACGTTCTTTAAAGAAAAAAAAAATATATATATATATAAATATATATATATATATATTTATATACATCTCCAGAAACAGTCAAGGGATACTAAAAACAATGGCAGTAATGCAAAGGTCAGATGTCTGGGGTTTAATGGCAAGTGGCATCTACCATGTGGATATTGAGATCCATTGCTGATGGCAGTGTGCCATATGATACTTAGAGGGCAGGGAATGAAACAGGGAAAGGCTATTTGAACTGAATTAGGAGAAAAAACAAACATCAGCTTGGTTTAAGAGAAGGAAAATTAAAGCCAGTTTCAGGTGGAAAAAAGTTACTGATTTTCAGTATGCGTGTAATTTGTGCTGGATACAAATGTGATTTTGATCTACTTAACAGGTAATATTAGAGGAAAAATGAGAATGCACAGAGTGATTTGAATTTTAGTTTTACAGTGAGTTTTCCTGCAAGTATGTCTTTCAGTTTAAAATTAATGAAATGTCCCTCTTTTTCTGCATACTACAGAGCATCTTTCATCTGATCTCTGAATCCTCTGAATCCTTTATGAAGGATGTGAAACTAGGCAATTGAAATTGTGCCACAAACACCAGATGACCAAAGCTATCCAGCCAACAAAATATTTCATTGCAAACGAGCACCTAATATACATTCAAAGAACTCAACACTAGTTAGTTATCAAAATCTTGACATTCATTCTTGCAAAACTTAGCCATGAATGTATGTTTTTCGAGGTGATGAAATTAAAATGGTCATTACTTGCCCAAATTGAATTTTCCCATGACAACTAAAGCTATATTAGAATTGCATTAAAAAATTAATTATGATGCTGAAAATGACAAAATCTGAACCAAGGATGAAAAGGTTTCTTTCTAGAAAAGGAGATGCTGAACAAAAAGTGCTCTGTCAGCCGTTATGTTAGCATTATGTAATTTGCTGTGAAAACCTACTTTAAGACCTACAGTATTAGTAATTGATTATACATTCAGTTTTGTTACCTTGCATAATTTCTTCTTCTGTTGTGGTTTTAATATGCTCCAAGACAGAGCTCATAAAGTACTTATTTTCAGCTTGGTTTTCTGTCAAAGTTCAGGCCTTTCCTGAATTCTTGAAATGTATGAATCCACAGAGGTTAACATTTCTAGTGCATCAGAACAGCTTAACTTAGAAATGAAGCTGTTGATGAAACTCACACTCACAATTCTTTCCATCACTGCTAAGATAGTACGAATATAGTAGAGAAGTGTTTGTTCAAAAGTAAATGTGAAAATTGAATGTAGATAACATGAATCACCTAATAAAGCATCCAATCACAGTGGCATTCATATACTTCCTAAATCAGCCTTCTACATGAGGTTTTAATCTTTCATGTCAACGCAGTATTATCATCGAGAAATTATTTTGCTTTGTACAGCTTGTCCTGAAGTGAAAAAAATTGGGCATATCAAAGGTGCTTAAAGAAGCATGACTCCTGACTTTCTGGGAGAGCAAACTCTTCCATGAAGCTCCATGAGGGCTGTGGGCATAGAGGGTGTATGCAGATGCAAGTTGCTCTGCCCGACCAACCACTAAGTCTGGGAGAGAAAAGAACTGCAAGTTAGTACAGCTCTATTAAGTGGATGAGTGCATATTACCTCAAGCTTAGAGCTACACTAACGTGGCTGTCTTTTATATGAACAGTGGTACTCTGATATGCTGTGCTTTCTGTATCATATGATATTTTAATTTAAGACATCTATTTAAACATCAGGATCTCAAAATCTCTACCTTATATAGCTGTTAGCTTATCTCTTGAAGCACTTCCATTTTTTTTAATCATCTCCTCCAGGATTACACTGGTCTGGAGCAGTGAAGTAAGGACTAAAATGAATTGTCTTATGATTCAGTTAAATTTTCTAACCACTTGGATAATGGATCCTTATTTTCTTCTCACTAAATAGTAATTGTGTAATGCAAAGAAGAAAAGACTGACTTTTCCTCCTGTAACGTTCCTGTCAACAAGGAGAAGGTACTTAAATGGCCACGTTTCTGTCTCCACTCTCAGGGATTTAGGTACATAAATCTGTAAGCAAGCTGATGAATGATAACAACACAAGCTGATGAATGATAACAACACAAAACTCAGTGTTATTGCTCACAGTCAGGCAGAGTTAACATGGCTTGATGGATCAGAGTAAATAGTTTGCTCTGTACACCCAGTACCCAATCCTCTGTATTTCTAGCTTGTCTCAAATGTAGTTAGAATGTATTAGAATTAACTTCTTTCTTCGAAACCTCAGATAAAACAATTGTTTTGCATTTGTAATGGATTTAGAGTGTGTACATGGTAAGGCACAATGGCGGGTGATTCACTCCACATTGTACCCCATTTTAGTGGAATTCAGTTTAGAATTAAGACATTCAAATGCTGGTGTCAATCAATTGATGTCTGGAGGAGTGCTGCTTTTTGAACTTTCCTTATTATCAATAAATTATTATTCAACGTAATTAAAAAAATAAAAGCGATTCAGTTCACCATATAATAGATATCTGGTCCTACAGTCTGGCACTGAGTTACTGAATATGCAGAGTCACAGAATTGTAGAATTGCAGGGGTTGGGAGGGACATCAAAAGAGTCCAAACCCCCTGGTAAAGTTCCCTACAATACCATCACTAATTATCAGGAAATTAATCATTTCTATGAGATTTTTCCTTACTCTAGAAAAATCCCAGGCAAGCAAATTTTATTGAAGATTTTTTCTCTATCTCGTTTACGTATTTATGCTGTGGACATTATTTCTTCAAATTTCCCTCCTACATCTGAATTCTCTGCTAATGTTTTTGACAATATTAGATAGGGACTTATTCTGGTCAAGTTTTTCTGAAGTTTCTGTAGTCTTTTTACGGGAAGAAAAAAAAGGTAAACAGGTCATAGTTTCTCATTGGTGAAATAATTAGATAAAATACAGTTATCCTAAAGTCTGTGTTTTTGGTTACTCAGGAGAGTAAGACTAGGAGAAAAATCTTTCAAAGCAAAATGACTTGTAATAATGAATCACAGCTGAGAAAGGGAATACACCAAATAATCCTCTAGGCTGTATTGATTACAGTGTACAGACAGCTCAGTCTCTGATGTAATGGGAAGAAGTACTGTCTATGGCACTTCCCCAACGACTATAGGGTGTTATGTTATTGTATGAATGTCTTCTGAAAAAGAATGAGGATTAATTTTCAGAACTTTGAAACAAAAGCTAAAAATAAGTTTGTTTTTTCTCTGTTGAATTTATTACATAGTAACTCGCATCACTTTCTTCTCCAAACTGCAGCAAATTGGCCCTGATTTTGTTTTAGAATTGTGATTATCTCATGCAACCCCCAGATTAGATCTTGTTTTATTTTGCATTGTTTTCTAAATCAAAGTAGCAAGTTATACAAATTACAATCCCTCCAAAGTGCTCTGTTTAAAAATGCACTTTAAGATGCTGAGTTGGGAAAACTGTGTACTCTTGATCCTTTTCTCAAAATTTGGCACATTTGAAGTCAATAGCTTTTGTTTTGAAGTTATATAAGTTTGTATTTTTACTGATGAAAAAGCCATTGTTTAAATTAAATATAGGACAACTGGAGTTCAAGACAAATATTAAAGAACACAAATCATTTCCACAAATTCAAATACATACATGCCACATCTAGCATCTTTATGCTCACAACTCCTGTCACATAGCCTTCCCCAGAATGACAACTGTTGGACATGTTGGAAAGATTAACCAACTATTTCAATTCAAGTTATTGTGTTAAGTGGAAAATTAATCAGATTTCTTTAGACGGAAGCAAAAACTCCTTGGATCTTTTTGCTCATTGTTGGACTGCTGGAAGTTCCGCACAAATGTGTGTGAGAACTTCTTCACAGTGAGGGTGATGGAACACTGGCACAGGCTGCACAGAGAGGTGGTGGAGTCTCCTTATCTGGAGACGTTCAAGACCCGCCTGGACGCCTACCTGTGCAACCTGGTCTAAGGAGCCTGTTGTGGCAGGGTGGTTGGACTAGATGATCTCTAGGGGTCCATTCCAGTCCCTACAAGTATGTGATTCTGTGGTATTTTTTGTAGGTGTCTGGTTAAAGAGCCTGATAGAGGAGTCTTACAATTAAATATACAAGAACTTAGTTCATAGATTCATAGATACATTAGGTTGGAAAGGGCCTACAAGATCATCTAGTTCAACCATCCTCACGCCACCATCCCTACCCACCAAGCTACTAAATCAAAACCCTTAGCACCTCATCTAAACGCTTCTTGAACAGCGCTAGGGACGGTGCCTCAACCACCTCCCTAGGCAGGCCATTCCAGTGCCTGACCACTCTTTCAGAGAAAAATTTTTTCCTCAAATCTAATCTAAATCTTCCCCGGCGCAACTTGTGGCCATTCCTTCTCGTCCTGTCATTAGTTACCTGGGAGAAGAGGCCGACCCCCTCCTCACCACAGCCTCCCTTCAGGAAGTGGTAGAGTGCGATGAGGTGTTACAGACAGTGTTATTACAAGATATTAATAGAGCTGTATTACCTTGAGTCTTTCATGAATAATATGTGAGATTTCTCTTTTGATATTACAGTAAATAAATTTCATATTCATTCAACAAGCAACAAGAGCCTGATGTTTCTATGGACCACAGCAATCATGATTAAGTTTCAGAACAGCATATAAGAATTCATATTTCTCTTATGACTAAATTTGTTTAAGAGAGAAATGCTATCTGCATAGGTATCTTCCTGTTTAAGGAGGCTGAAAAACTAAAATGAGTGGTCTTTGGAGAAGAGATCAAGAATACATGAGGCATTCCCAGGAAGACTTCTGGTCATACATGAGACAGTGCATGACTGACAAGATTTTCTTTCTTTGTGCACATAGGTCACTCCAAAAGTAATACATTCTATTTATTTCCGTGGAAACTGCAACATATACAAAGAGAACAATAACAATATTTAATAGAGAAAGTACTCAATTACAAAACACTATTTTTCAACAGTCACCATTTGTAGCTATGCAGTTTTGCCAGTGATGAACAAGACCCTACATACTGCCTGTGTAAAAATCTGCACTAGAAGAGGTGACCATTGTTATGTCATTGTTGACACTACTGGAAAGCACCAGCCACCTCCTCACTGTGCTCACATCCCTTGTCTGATCTCCAGAAAAGTTCAGCAAGCATGCAATTTTTTCCACATGGAGTAATTCAGTGACACACCATTGCTTCATCTGCACTTCCATGTCAAGTCTTTGTGTCAGACTGCACCTCTGCTGCCATCTGTCACAGAGCAACAAAATGTGTGGAATATTGGCAGGAAGATTCAACTTCTGCTGCCATACCTCCACCATCCGCTTCAGATGCTATGGGTCAACATAACAAAACAGGAGGCATTACTTTCAGATCAACCCTCATATGATGCATGGAAAAGATCACAGGGAAACTGCAAACAATATATCAAATTCATTGAGAAGCTAGGACTCCTGTAAATATGTGAGTTTCTATATTTATGGCACTGTAATGGGACCCATCGTCTTTCAAAATGTATTTGAGCAACACTGTAAATATAAGTAATTGTTATTACTAAGGCATTCCCAGACTGCCTACTGTCATAACCACCTCTACATATAGGCCAGTGTCTCTGGATCCAGACATCCTTATGTTACCTAGTGTCAGTTCAACCTTAGCTGCCATCCGATTGTTGATACTGAGCTCTCTTACCAGGGGATACACCTAACATTTTATCCCTCAGGCTACCTATTTTTTTCCATTTATATGGAAATCAAAATTGTCTTTCATCCTTGAAACATTATTCTTTGGTAAGTACTTAACAGTGCTTTTGCTGTTCATATGTCTTGCTGTCTGAATATCAGTGTTATGGGTCAGAATCATTCTCTGGAATCTGCTACTAGCTTAAAAAATCAGAGAAAGATTTGTCCTACATTAAAATACTAAACTATTCTGGATTAAACAGAATAACCTAGAAAAGAGCTAGAATTTGTAACTGCCTATCTAGGGGGATGTTCATTTGCCTTTAATGAAAACGATTTCAAAATGTAATGAAATAAACATTAATTATAATAAGTTGGGAACTGCTTACTCATGGAGTGAACAAAGAAATTATGAAAAGTGATGTTATTGCAGAAGTTCTACTTGAAAGAGGTATGTTCAAAATTTTGTCCACAAGTCATCTGACTAAGATAAGTGAATGTGATGATATCTATTACTTAATAAAAAAAACCAAAACATTCCCAGTAAAACTAGGCACAACATCAAAAGTGACTGTATACACCTATAACACATCTGCATCAGTTTCTATATGTGCAAATAGAAAAATGTGTGCAATGATAATTAATTCTACAATTACTTCTCGTATTTCATTAGTAATCTATAAAGATCTATGAAGGGGAGCTAACCTTATGCATGTGCATGCATAACATATACATGTGTATATATACATACACATGTACATATGTATGTACAACAACATTTTGCATTTCATTTTCTTAAAATTTCATCAATCTATAAAATCATTATGCATATAATCAATTTGATGTATTGAGATAGAGTATCATTGTCTCCAACGAGTCATTATCTCAAGAATGTTCTGTCATCAGGACAACTCATTTACACTTCATGCCTTAAATTTGTTTCTAATCATTTGACAGAGAGGATAAAAATAATTATCAGAATCACAGAATTATAGAAAGGATGACATTGGAAGGGACCTGTGGAAACTCTTTGTTCCAACTCTCAGCCCAGTGCAGGATCAACTAGTGCAGGTAGGTCAGAGCTGAGTCCAGTCTGACTTTGAATACCCACAAGAATGAAGCCATCAACCTGCTTGAGTGTAATTCTTTTCTTATTTTTAAACAGGTTTTTATTTGGCATGTGTGTTTTCAGTTTGTTCCCATTGCCTCTTCTAATTCTAGTGGCACAATTGAAAATAATCAGTGTCACTCTTTGTTTGCTTCCATTAGATATTTATACTTATTCATAAGATGCCTCTGAGCTCTCTTACCTCTCCTGAAGTGTCACAGTTCTCTCAGACTCACCTTTTTGTATGTCAGGTACTCCAAGTTTTTAATCAACAAGGCTCTTGACTGGACTCCCTTCAGTATATTCATGTGTCTTGTACTTGGGAGCAGAGAACTGGAAACAGTATTACAAATGTTATCTCATGAGTAATGAGTGGAGAAAGAACTATCTCCCTTGACCGGCTTGTATTACTCTTCCCAATGCAGCACAGCATTCTGTTGACCTTTGCAGTAATGGCTGCAAAGTTTCTTCTTTCTGTTTCTTCTTCAGCAACCATAATATTCTGGTAGGACTAATTTTCTACCATGCCGAGGTCCCTATGGAGGGCAGCACAACTATCTTGTTCACCAATCACTCTTTCCGGATTTGCACTGCCTGCAAATTTCCTGAGGGTGCGCTCTATCACATCACTGACATCATTAATGACCTGAATGTCATTAGTGAAACCAATATCAAACCATAAGCATAGAAGACTAGTGTCTGGCCTCCAACTAGTCCACATCTTAACTGTTTGCATATGAGGATGTTATTGAGGTAGTGTCAGCCTTTGTGAAGTCAAGGTAAACAACTGTCAATGTCCTGTCCATATCTACTGAGTCATATATATATGAAAAACTATAAAGTTGGACGGATATTATTTCTCATTGGCAAATCCATCATGACTACTCCCAGTCATGTTTTTGACCACTGTAAGTTTGGAAATGTTTTCCAGTAAGCTTTTCTGCAGCTCCTTTTGAAGAGCTTCAACATTTTTTCCTTTTGTAAATTTTTTTTGTTATTAAAAAACAGACGTCACAGGTCAGATGCAACATGCTGTTTGAAAGTATGGGTACTTCAAATACATTAATATACAAAGAAAAGAAAAATACTAAGAAAATAAAAGAAAAAGAAAAAAAAATGGAGTTCAAGAAATGGCTATAAATCTGTCATATCAGAAAGACAAGAAATAAATTTTATTCTGACCAGAAAGCATCCCTTATTCCTCTACAGACAACTAAGTTGTCTTCAGTACCAGCTCTGGGTTTTGCCAGATTTGGTTCAGTGGCCACATCTGTTTCATGCTGTTTGTACAGTTTTCTCCTTATCAGATCAGGGGAAAATTTGAATGAATTCCAATTTTTCATAGATTTTATTTCTTCTATGAGACATCCCTCAGTTTATGCACTGATTTTGCATTTGTTTTATCACTATTTTTGGATGCACATCTTACTGTTTCTATGATAGAAGCCAAGTTGAAAAATTGATGTGGAAGACAAGAAGGTTGTGAATTTGGTCGAAGATATTTCCAAAGGGAATACAGATTTTGAAGTCTAGCCCAGTGATTTGCAAAGGAAGTAAGCCAACATTTATTGCTTACACACTTCAGGACTTCTTAGGGTGTAAACTTTGAAAATTTATTGCCTTAGATATCCCAAGTTCTGTTTTTATCAGCATCCCAGCATTTCAGCTTTGGGATTGATTAGATGCAAAGGTACTTTCTTCTTCCAATGGCTCCTTAAGTAGATGTCTAAATATGCTCATATCTTTTAGGAAGTCTAAGGCAGCAACCAATTCAATGGTTAGTTAACTCATTAAGAGGTCTGAGTCCGGAACAAAGAGTATCTTCTGAAAGCTGAATTTCTGTTATTCAAAACTATCATACAAGCCCTGGTCTTCGGCTGGATCATATCTCTTACACTACTCTTATGCATCTCTGTATAGATATTTGAATCATCCCTGATATATCTAAAATCTCTCCTTCTAAATCTAGAGTAATTATTATTTTTATATTCAGTGGAAAGAACATACATATGGTGACTCAGTTAACTAACTCATCTTAGACACCTATTTTATGATGCTATGAATCATTTAGTGATGATACCTCTCATAATTCATTGCATGTAAAAGGAGAGACTGGGTCAGATTTAGACATCTAACTTTTTAAACATAGTTGTTTGGTTAAATTAATTGCTTCTACGTTCCCAACCAACACTACAGCTTAATAACAAATTGTAAGTAACAGATTTTATTTCTTATTTTTGACCACTAAGATGAGCTTAATTTTTCAGCTAATTTTGGTGAATGCTGGATCAAACCTGGACAAAGAACTCTGGGGAAAAAAAAAAAACAAACAACAACAACAAACAAACAAAACAGAGTTTTGAGAAAGGAAAATGATTTTGTAAAAGGAAAGAAGGAAAAACAAAGCACTGAAAGTAACGTGTGTTTACAGAAACTGTTTAGTTTATGTCATTTAGTTTAAATGTCTTAATGATCATTTTTTCTAAAATCTTATGGTGACTCTGTGTTTCATATTGTGCTCTCAGTGAGAGATTTATAAAAAAAATTATGGACAATGTGATCCTGCAATGTAGCAAAAGAACTTTGTACAGCAAAATCCGCTGACACAGCAAAGTGTGGAAGAATGGACTTGAACTAATGTAAGGATTGTTCAGTTGTTTCACATCTGTGCTGCAGTGGGAAAGCAAAACAGCTCTACTCACATAAAAGGTGAAAGAGTGATGTGACTCTCATCTATAAATACCTGCCTAAGGAGCAGGCAACTGTTTACAGGAAGTTCTCCAAATCTGACAGATAAGGAGATTATAGCCTGAGGTTCAATTCTGAATTACAGTTTAAGGCAGGAGTGAATTTGGTCCTTAAAAACAAAGAAAACATGCAAATTATGGAAAATCTGGTAGCCACACATATACAAATGGTCATAGTAAGGAGTCACAGTTGCCTTATGAAACTTGGACTCGTAGAACAAGAAGACAGAAAGAAAACAACTTGACGGAGGTGAGAATATAGCTAGAAAAAAGTCCTGTTTTGAACAGTTTGCCTTGACAATTTCAAAGTTATGGTTGGGGCCATTCTCAGATACAATTATGAAACATAGATTGCTAGAAAAAAGTTGGAGACAAGATGTCATGGAGAGTTGATTTATTCTCACAAATAACCAAGCTCAAGAATGATTCATCACACAATGAAAATGCTAAAGGAAAGGTGCCGGGAGGCCTGAATGGATGAATAAGGATCTCTTCAATAAACTTAAAAACAAAACATGCAGGAAACAGAAACAGGGACAGGGGACCCAGCAGCAATATAGACAGTATTCATGCAGGGAAAGGTTAGGAAAGCAAAATCCCATTTGCCATTGAATCTTGTAGGGAATGTAAAGGACAAGAAAGGCATCTTTCTCTGACTGTATTAGCAGCAGAAAAATGGAAGAATGTGGACCCTCTGCTGAATGGTTTAGGGGCCCTTGGGACATGGTCTTTCAGAGCTTCTTATCTTTGTTCTTCAGCAACCCTAGGGCCCTGAGACAAGTCAGAAAGACTAAAGCAAGGAAGACTTACACTTGGTGAAGGACAGCTGGATTAGGGCACACTTAATAAAAATGTCCAGCTACAGGCCTGAGCTCCTGAATGATATGCACCACTGAATGCTGAAGGGACTGGCTGATGTCACTGTGAAGCTGCTCTCACTTATCTTTGAAGAGTCATGAAGACAGTCTCCACGACTGCAACAAATGGACAGCCCACAGAGGAGTGGAGGAAAGTCATTGTATAAAGGGAGCAGCAGAAAAACTTCTACAGAGTGATTCTGTAATTCCCTCCCCATCTCTGCTGCTCTGCATGGGGTAGAGGTCTGTAGAGTGAAGGAGTGAAGTTAAGAAAAAATTTGGGATTGGAGAAGTCACAGCAGAGATCTTAGTGATGTGTATTAATACACACAAGAACGTAATAAAAAAAAGAGCCAGGCTTCTCAGTAATGTCCCCTGCGCGGTCAAGAGACAAAGGGCACAAACTGAAACACAGGAAATGCTGTTTAAGCAAGAAGAAAATATTTTCACTGTGAGGGTGATCAAACAGTGGAACAGGTTGTCCAGAGGTGTTGTGGAGTATTTGTCCTTGGAGATTTTTGAAACCAAATAACTGTCCTGAGCAATGTGTTCTAGCTGGCCTTCCTCTGAGCAGGACTACACTACCTCCTGAAGTGCTACCTAACCTTCACCCTTTTGTGATTCTACTACCTTAATCTGTAACATTGTTAAAATGCCTAAACAAACTTAAGTCACCTGCACAGTTTTTTGAGAATAATAACAATTTATATTGTTTATATTTTTATAGGCTGCAGAAGATACTAGTGAATAAGTCTTTTTTCATCTTTGAGTTGTTTGAGAAAGTTAGATTGAACAACAGGTAAGATGTTACTTGCCCACATATGAAGGCTTTTATTTTATGAGATTCTTTGATACTGTGAATTAAACGCATTCTCACCAATTTCCCAGTTACTGTCATCCATAAGCTGCAATGATTAGATAAAAATAGTTCTAAATCAGGACAGGCCAGAGTAGCATGAAAAATCTTACAGTCAGTAGTTTCATCACACCTGTCCCAAGTAACTGATTTTTTCCTTGTCATTTATTTAGATGACCATTTGGAAATTGTAAGGAGAAACCTTGATAATCTATTTTGAGTTATTAATTTTTCTAACCAGATACCTAATTTCACCAATATTCAACTTAGAATAATCAGCCCACAACAATTTGGTATGAATGTTAGGTTCCTTTTAAGAAGAGCGGTTATGATTACTTACTATTTAATAGAATCATAGGACCTCAAGAGATCACCGAGTCCAACCCCCCTGCCAAAGCAGTTCGCCACACCAGGTTGCACAGGTAGGTGCCCAGGCAGGTCTTGGATATCTCCAGAGAAGGAGATTCCACAACCCCCCTGGGCAGCCTGTGCCAGTGCTCCATCACCCTCACTGTAAAGAAGTTCTTGCGCACATTTGTGTGGAACCTCCTGTGCTGCAGTTTCTGCCTGTAGATCAGATTTGTCTCAGTTAAGTGTGATGCTTTTGTTCAGCAGTTTAACAAAATGAAAGTGCTATCCTGTTGCTTTTTCGCAGTATTGGATTTCAAAGTATCACATTGGTAATGTCCTGTATAACGCATAAACTTAGCAAATGTGAAGAGTGAAGACAATTTTAAACTAATATTTTATTTGTCATAAAGAGAATCATGAAGAGAAGTGATATGAATGCATTCAAAAAGAACAGTAAAACTGGTACTTGTTCAGCAGTGCAGTGTACAGCATTCCAGCAGGACATTAGAGCATACCCTTAGCACTATTTAAGATGTGGAATTAAACTATTGTGGAGTGAGAGATGACCCAGATTTATATATCTTAATTTTAGTTGTGTAAATAAGGAGCTGTTCTTTTCAATGAAGAGAGGAAATGATAGGTATTTCCAAAAAGTAATTCACCAATGTTCAAGTTCTAAGATGGGTTGACCTGTTATTCTTAATCACTGAGAATGAAAATGATGGTTGATTAGATAACTTAGCCGTCTTAGTTGATTATTTAAGTAGAACATTTATTGCTTAGAAATTTGGCTTAGTAGTGGACCTGAATTTTCACAGGAATTATAATTGTTCCTCAAATTCTATGAATGAAGGGTCAGAAACAAATGCAACACATGGATTTTTAACTTCATACATCTTTGGGAGGCAGATATCGATGTGTCTAGAAAAGGGGTAGAGTCTCAGCTCTATATCATCCCTTCCACCAAACTTATTTAAAAGAAGTGGCAGGAAAGACTAACCAACAGTAGGTCTGTTTTAATTCCATGCACAGCATGGATGTTCAATCTTTCGGCTTGCTTGGGCTGCAGTGAGTGAAGAGGAGTTGTCTAAGGCCGCATCTACGTAGGTTGCTCTGAACGTAATGCCTCCAAATTATTTCCATGGAAACTACAACAGATTCAAAGAGAACAATAGAAACACTATTTTTCAACAGTCACAACCATTAGCTATCAACAATATCCTATGTGTTTTCACTAGCTATGGACAAGAGCTTGCATGCTGTGCTCATAAAATCTGCACCAGCAGAGGTGACCCACTATCACTGCTGCCACTGCTGAAACGCACCGCCCACCACCTCACTGTACTCACATCTACTGTTTGGTATCCCGAAATGTTCATCAAGTATCAAGGAATGTCAGTGGGTGCCATATTTTTCTGCATGGATTTAAATTCTACGCCTTTCCCTCATCTGCACTTCTGTGTCAGGTGCCATTTTGTAGAACTGCCCCTCTGCTTCCATCGGTTGCACAGTAACAAAATGTAAAAGTAGTGAGATGTGTGATCTTTTTTCTGTGAAGCTAACGCATCAGACTGGTTCAATGGAAGTGATTTCAATTAGTCATTTTTGATGAAATTTTACTCTTGCTGTAATTCACTCTTGAAAATAATTGTTCACAAATGTATGTACTTTCAAAAAGTGATGACATGATTAAACCGTGATTGTGAAGCAAGGGTAATTTGTCTCTGCTAAGAGAAGGCCTATAAAAGTGGTAAAGAGACATGATCCAATTTTAATTTGCAATTCTTTACATTCCATTTGAAAATTCACAAGTAATGTATTTATGTTGACTAAAAAAGGAGTCACAAATAAACCAAATAGCTGATGACTTTTTTTGTCAATCTTGAATTCTGGTCTTAATTTTTTTTTTTTTTTAATCACAATGGAATGCACAGCTGCATATTTTTCTCTCTTTACAGGACTGCAGTTAGCCAATACATAAAAATCCATAAATCTATTTGCCATAACTTGAGTAACATTGCATCATGCTCTGCTTGTGCAATGATTTTAGCTCAGATTGTGCACATAGTGCACCGATGTTCAGTTGGTGCTGAGTGTCACACATGGGGCAGAACTGTTGCCATGATGGCATGGAGCAGAGGGCAGGCTGCAGTATGAGATGTGCTGGGCCACGTGCTGCCTGCAGGCAGCGGGTAGGGCATGCCTGATCTACAGTCTAGAAATTAAGTGCTTTCTCCATGGCCCCCGAGAACTGATACAGCTCTTTGTCCCTATTTTCTGCACCGATAATATGCCACTATTTTTTTTTTCTATTGCTGATAATTGATAGGAATTCATTTTTCCATGCTGGAAAAGTAGAAATATTTCTTTTAGAAAGTACAACTCCTCAAATTTTCATTTAATATATACCCAAGGAAAGTCAGTATCTTGCCAATTGAACTATCTCTTTTCCCTAATTTTCATGTCTCATTTTGTTTTGCGCTTAAAAGAATAATAATCTAATTTGCTTGCATTTAAAATCTGGAAGGGATTTCAAACAGAGCAACTACTAATTTGCTCCCTTCTGCTAACTACACAGATGTCTAATTTTTGCTGTTGGTTCTTCCAACACAAATATGTGGCCCATTGTTGCACTACTTATACCCAGATATTGTTAGTACTATCAGTAAGGTAAATTTTAACTGCATAGCAATTCAGAATGAGAATGAAGAGCATAAAATGTTAGTTCAGTTGCACTTCAGAATTCACTAGTGCATCATTTGAATGATGCATCATTTGAATGACTCAGTTCCTGTGTTGCTTTTCAGAAAGCATTTCCAGAAAGCTTTCACCAAGTCACTAAGTGAAAGCTAGCTCTTGTTTCCATAAAATGTCACATCCTTGATGCCTGGCTGGTTTGAGTCTTAAGTCAATAGCCAATCTTGTAGATTTAGACCAGGCTTCCACATTTTCAGTTCTGCAACATGTTATTGGTACATGCAGATGGAGAACAGTGTCATTACCCAAATAACAAAAATAACAATCAACACATGAGATCTGAATATCTTTTTGAGTACCTGACACTAGGGATTAATGTACATAGTGAGGTCCAAGTTAATATAAACTTTATATATAAACTGTGTAAGCTTTTACTCATGTAGTAAGTCAAAATAATCTTCAAAGTTAAAAATAGATTTAAATGCTTGTATATGTCTTTCAGTAGTCTTGACAGAATACTTAGGAGTTTAAGAGATGTCTTAAAGTCTTGATGCAAAAGGTTGAATAAACTTTTTAAAATTTAGTCTTCTATCATCTGTGAGGAAAATGTAAAGACAGCAAAAATACAGGAGACATCCTATTTGGTTTAACAGTCCAATTCAAAATGTCCTTAAATACTACACATCTGTAGAATAGTTTTATTCACGGAGGGCTTTGGTGGGGTTATTAATACTTATTTTGTCTAGAGACTGGCTTAATTTAAATACAGTTACAACAAATACTTGATAATTTTTCCATTTGAGTTCAAGATTAGGCTGCATTCGGATGGGTACTCAAATGCAATAAAATGTATACCAAGCCAACTTTTAGAAAAACTGATCGTATCTGTCCTGCTATCTAAAGTACTGTTTATTTTACAAGTGTAATGCTTTTGTAAGAAATCCATTTGTTAATAAAGAGAAAATTAGCTATCACAGTTCAGTAAGAGACAGGTTCTTTCAGGTTTTTGTAGCTGAAGTTTTTCAAAGATATTTAGGTGCTTAAAGGTACAAATCAGCCCCAGCAGGTTTATTGGGTTTGTCTTGCCTTCCCTTAGTCAGGAAATAAATTAAAATTAAATAAATTAAAATCTAGGCTTAGTGTATTAATGTAGAGAAAATGGTGCCTACAGAGTCATTTCCTGAGACTGATGTCTAACATGGGTTGGATGAATCACGATCTCTAGGTGCCTATCTCTCTACACAACAGGCATGGATTAACTTAAGGACTTTGCCCAGGATCATATCCAGTTGGCTTTTGAAGATCACCAAGACAGGGAATTGAACAACCTCTCTGAACAACCTGTACCAGTGCTGAGTCAGTGATTCAGTAAAAAAGTGTTTCCTGGTGTTAAAGAGGAGCGTTCTGTGTTTGGTTCCTGCACACCCTGAGAAGAAACTGTCTCCATGTTCTGAGCTTTGTACGTGTATAGATTAATAATATGTCCTTTGAATAAAACTTGAGGGTAGAGAGGCCTTGCAGAGAGATCTCAACTAATACGAAGTCTGGGCAATCACCGAGTTTATTTAACAAGAGCCAGATTCTGTACCTTGAATGAGACAACCATGGCTACACAGTACAGACTGGAGGATGAGAGGCCAGAGAGGAGCCCTATGGAATGGGATCTGGGGGCTTCTGGTTGATGGCAAGGTGAATCTGAGTCGTAGTGTGCCATGGAAGCCAAAAGGACCAGCCTGATCTAGTAGTTGGTGGTCCTGCCCATGGCAGGGGGCTTGGAACAATGTGACCTTTAAGATTTCTCCCAAACTAAGCCATTCTACTAATATCTCAGCTCTGGTTGGGTGTTAGGAACAGGTTGTTCAACAGAGGGGGATGGGCACTGGAGCAGGCAGTGGTCATGGTCCCAGGCTGCCAGAGTTCAAGGAGACTTTGGACAGAGTTCTCAGATATTAGGTTTGAATTTTGAGTGGTTCTGTTGGAATCAGGAGATGGATTTGATAATCTTTGTGGGTCTCTTCCAGCTTTGGATATTCTATGATTCTACATTTTTATGACTAGGCTGAATAACCCCAGCTGTCTATGCCTTTCCTCATCTGGGAGTTGTCTCAGTCCCTTCTGACTTGATTAGACTATGCATCTAGCTTTAAGATGGCTAAAATTGTGAAGACATATTAAATCCACTATTAGTATCCTACTATATCAGCTAACCATGGAAAATCTTATTAGCCACAAATATTAAAATTAATTTAAATATTTAAAAGTAGATTAAAGTTGAGAAAAGAAAAACAGACAACAAGAACAGCAAACAAACAAAAAGAACCCACTAAATCAAAGAAAAAGTCTCATGCTACTTTATGCAATTAAAAATCATGGCTTTGTTGACCTAATAGGAATTCAGGAACTGTTGGGAAAAACATCATCTAACAGGAGCTGAAGCGATGGTGTGCCCCAAAATCAGAAAACCTGTGGATATTCACAGACTTGCATGCAAAATGGTTCACGCAACAAGATCAAATTGTTTCAAGTTGTTTCAGTTTTTTGATGTTTCATACATATGATCCCTTGTTAAATGTGTTTCAAAATTTTCCATACTCATCTGCCTTCTGAGTGACTTGTTCAAGAGTTCAGGATAAGTCTGATAGAAGATATATAACTCTAACATGCTAAATATGTTTTTAAATCTTTCTTATAATAATAATAATCTTTCTTATTTAGTAGGGTGGGAGATAGACTGAAATTCTAGGAAATGCAACGTATTAGTACCTTGCAGAAAAAGAGCAAGAACACAGCAGGCAGGCTCCTTGATATTACCAGCAATGAGGGAATAGATGCCATTTGCTGTCCACTAGAAACATCCTTTTTATTAATTTGAAACAGAAGATTCAGCTTTGTATAATTATTTGAATGAGCCCATTATGCAAGATCTTGTCTACAATGGCACTCACATGCTCTTCTCTTGATGGACATTGTCCTTTTTCTCTGTCAGTTTTCACGTGGAATAGCTAAAGAACTACATTTCTAATAAATTCTAATAAAGTCAGACAACTGCCTAAGATGTGATTTGTCTGCTATTGTGCTGAATACTGACAGATGCAGGCATGTTGGATTGAACACAATTTATTCCAGCAGTGGACATCTTTCATTCAAAATATTTTTTGCAAGCAGCTCCTATGACTTTTTAAAATTTAATAAGCTGTATGAGCCCTGTTAACATTTCCAAACTTTTGTGATTCTAAATCATTATTTCATTAACATATTTTAACCAAAAGTCCTGCACAATGTTTCATTTATACCAGTCTTGTTTTTTTCTTGCAGTTACTTCCAGGAATAGAGCCATTATTTTTCAAGATTTTTTTTCTGAAGATTTTTGTAGTGGAAATGCTAAGTTATGGCCTGAACCAGTGATTGCGCACCTGGTGGGAAAGCTGGGCCAACCCAGAGGAGCTCAGGTGCATGCAATGTGCCTAAGTAACTTGAAGGGGTGGAGCAAGGATCCACCCTTTCCTGGACCTTATTTAATGGTTGGCAGTGACTTATAAAGTTAAGCAGTTATGTTCTTTTGTTTCTGTATCTGTGGCTTTGCATTTGGGCTTGTTCTTGTTTGCTGTAGTCAAAGACTTTGCCATCCACTGTTGTTGTGGCACTTTCTGTCCTGTGATAGCGTTACAATTTGAAAGTGATTTATTACTGTATCTTTGCTATAGTTTGCTGTGGAAATTCATGAGATACTTAAGAGGAAAACATGCACTAGAGTTCCAAAATGGTGAAATAAATGTGGTTTTTAAAGTAATGATTTCATTCAAGTTCTTAAATTATTTTGTTTCACTCTATTTACTGTTATACACAAGATGAATTAAAATATGCTGGAAATAGTGCTTCCAAGTGAAGGCAAGTAATGGTGGGGAATTAAGCTATCCACTGATTAGGACAAATCTGCTAATTAATCAATTCAGCAGACTTGACTTTGCCTCCTGAAGAACATATGGACAGAAATCTGATGTCCTTCTCAAACTTTAGCTGTTGGAGGTATAGTTGTTTTCCTTTCCCCTTCATCTGTTTCAAATCATCTGTGAACTAAGGTCTCCTAGGAGGCTGAACAGAAGAACATAAGACTATAGAGGTATAAATCTAGTCTACTACCACTGCGATCAATAGGAGTTTTGTTTTTTTTGTCTTGGACAATCTTCTTTGATAGAAATCTGTCATATGCATTTCTAATATCATATGTTATGTGAATTATGGCTCAGTGGAAGCTTAAATTGATCATTTCTCTGTTTCTTATTCTTTTGTTATGCCTATCAGATGATTTGGTTTAGATCCTCAGCTGTGATATGAACAAAAAAAAATCCGAAGCTTTAGGACTGATGCTTTATTTCCAATTTAAAAGGCTGAAAGTCTGGTCCCATTTCAGCTTTCGCTAGGCATTTTCCAACACTAAACAAAAAAAACTAGGTTCACTGTTGTCTTTCTTTAGACTCATCTGAAAGAAATAAGAACAAGTGTGTTCAGTGATTACGGATCTATTCATATTACTGGGTCAAAAATGAATGACTAATCTGCAGTTTACAGATGAACCGTAAAGAGAAATCACATGGAAGATACAACTTCCAGTGAAAAGTCTCTTCATTGTCAGTCCAATGTTTTCTTAACACTGAGGTTAACGTTCCGGTAATCTTCAGATATAGGATTGCTGTGTTAGTGTATATTTCATGACTGAAGCAGAACAGAACTCTGTTGCATGCAGTGAATGCCAAAGTTGCCTCTACATAGTAACATTCAGTCCCTTTAAGAATTTGTGAGTATGAATGAAAGTAATTTTGGCTGAACCTTCCCCAGACTTTCTCATGACATCTTCATCTGGTGTGATTCAGTAAAAATGTGCATTTAAAGCATGGGATCAGTTCTGGGAGCTTGTAATTGATTTATTCATAGGTTCAAGATTTTTCTGAAAAGCGATGGAAGCTTTCTACTGAAGCTGCAAGTTCAGTTGGGAGCTGTATTAGTTATTGTGATAGCCTTCCTTCATGTAGCCTCAGTCTTGAAATCAGAATGGCTCTGAAGTGTGCATGTCCAAGGAAGTCATTGAATATTCCTACTGAGGGGCTAGAAATGGACTCATTCAAGCGGATTCCCAAGTCTGAACCTTCACTAACAGAAAAAATTAATGCATCTTACTGAAAGTTAAAAATATTGCAAAAATTTGCATGTCAAAGAAATATTTATCCAGTGAGTGCTTGCATCAACACATAAGAAAATGAAGAAACATAGTAGTCAAAATCTATTTTGGGTTATGTATGTTATATTATTTACATCTTCCTCCTTCCTTCAGGTTTATGTTATTTAATATAACCTTAATATAAGGTTTTGTTGTTTTACTATATACACAGAATTATGTGCTTTTTGAGATAGGAAAGTATTGACTATGTTTGGCCTTTGGAGAAAAGGTTTCATTTTTCCAGTGCCTGAATAAATACTCATCTGGTTTTATTTTATAATTTTACAAAGAACTCATAGATTTTTTTGAACCTGACCCTTGCTGTTGCTGACAAAACTTGGCAGAAGTGGACTAGTGATATAATACAGAAATGTTACGCTGAGTTGTGCCTCTCCCTGTGATGTAATGCACCTACTCTGACCTTATGGAGAGTGACTCATAATATAGATTTGTCATAGACTTAAAGAAAAACAGTACTGTTTTTATCTGAAGGAAAGGTAGAAGTAAATAATTTTACCGAGTGTTCAACTGTCTTCCTGAATTCAGGAGGAACAGTAAAAATTATGCTGCTTGCTTTGCTTTATCAAGAGAGGAAGCTCCATTTGTTTTATTTCATTTGTTGCAAATGATGTGCTTTAGGCAGGTTATTTGGTGTTTCAGTAGTTGATCTGCTGCATGGAGAGTGGGGTTAATATCAGAAGCAGAGGGGGGAAAATAACAGTATTGAGAGGAAAGGAGGAGGATATTGAAATAGATATCTCCTAGTCAGAGGGACAGCAGGTAATAACCCTCTGCCTAAGAACATCAATGGAAACTGAACAATATGAAAGCAAAGAAAATATGCTATAATGATATCATTACAATTTTGAGTGCCTACTCTTATTGATTACTTTGAAGGTTGAAAAAAGTAAAAGTCATTCAACTGATGGTGCAACTCAGAATTGGAATTTCAGGAAGAAAGCTCTGAGTACAAATTCCTTTATACTAATTGTTTTGTATTCTTACTGTGATGGTTTAAACTGTCGACACAGGGAGGTGAAGGTCACTTGCAGGCATATCCCTCCTGTTGAAGGAAGTTGTATTTGATCATATTTACGACATTCTTAGAGTCAGCAGCTATCCTAGCAATGAACAGGCTGATTTACTCATTACTGGGATTCCTGAGTTCTGTTCCCATCATTTCCACGTCAGTAATGATTGCAAGATTTAGCATATGAATGAGGAAGCACTTAATGAAAACTTGTCATGGAGAGTAACTTCTTACCAAATTTTCTAGAAGGCAGTCAAATACTATTTACATTTCATGAAGAGACAATTTACAATAAACTTTTAAAATAACTTATTTTTGACAGATGCGTCTACTGAAGCCCCAGTGTGGACTTGAAGCACTATGAAGAGCCAAATAATGGAATATAAAGGACAACAGGTATGGTGTAATTCTTTATTGAAGTGACTTCTAAAAGTTGGGAAATTGAACATCCCTCACCGCTTTTCCTTTTATTCCTGTAGCTCCAACAAGTTGTATTATATTTCTATGCATTTATTTTTATCTTAAGAAAATATGGAAGTCTTTGTTTATTGAAAAGAGAAGTCTCTTCCTTACATTGTCATAGAGAAATTTCCAGCTGTAAATTTTGTGCTTCAATTCTACCTAGAATTGTAGAATATTCCAAGTTGGAAGGTACCCACAAGGATCATCAAGTCCAGTCTCTGTCTGAGGGCATTGTCCAGATGTTTCTTGAAGTCCAACAGTCTGGTGCCTTGAACATTGCCCTGGGGAGTCAGTTCCAGTACCTGACCACCTTTTCAGTCAATAACTTTTTACTAATACAAAACTCAATCCTTCTTTAATATAGAAGGCTCGGAACCTCAACCCCATTTCTTTTTTATTAAAGACTTAAACACTAATTAAATCTAAAAGAAACTGGATTTCAGAAAGTGGCCAAGACTTTAGCAAAGTTTAGAAATGCCTTTTTACATCTCTCAGAAATTAAGGGAACATTTTTATTAAATGACTGCTGATATGTCACTTAAGTATTAAGATGCGTAAGACTTGCATATTGTGCCTTGTCTAACAGCAAAGTTCCTATCCAGCTGCTCATTCTTTCTCCATCCTCAATGGAAGAGTCAGAAAACAGGAGGAGACAACTCTTTGGTTGAGGTAGATTCAGGAAGATAACTTACCAATGATTGCCTTGGGCAAAACAAAGTTGGATTGGGAAAAATTAATTTATAGGCAATCAAAATAGAATCAGGTAGTTGAGCAAGAAATAAATATTAAACCAATATCCTTCCTCTTCTCCATGCCAACACCTCTACCACTCTGCTGAAAGGTGGGGAATGGGAGGCCATGATCAGTACATACCGGTACCTCTCTGCAGCTCTTCCCAGATGTGCTGCCATCTTGGCTGAGACAAACCACAGAGAAAACTAGAAATACTTATTGAGAAAACGACATCCTCTTTATGTTCCTTGTCTACTCCAGAATTATACACATAAAGTCACAAGACAAGAACATACTTGAATTGTTTCAGCACATAAAAAGTTTTCCTCCAAAGATTCACCAGATAACGCTTATCTAACATTCTCTGAACAACTAATAGAAAGCGTCAAAGTTAGAAGCTTAAGCAAAACATTTTCCTTGTACTTGTTTGAAGAAATTGTATAATCCTCTTAACATGTACAGCCTCAGTATTGTAGATGTATGGTCTACCTATATGAGAAGCAGAGAGAGTAGTTTGGCACTGATTTCTTTTTTTAAATCTCTAAATGTAAAATATCCATTGCACATCTTATCTAATAATGGTAGTAAAATTTGAATAAATTTTCCTGTCCTGAGTTCTTTACACTCATTTCCTTAAATAAAATGTTATAGACTTAAATGTCTGATGTGATCTGGACCTTAGCCATTATCGTTTATAACGTTTCTAGCAGTTACTGAATTGATTTTTACTTATACCAACTCCATTCTTAAACAGGTATGACAGTGCCTTTTCTAGTGAATGCACCTAATCAAGGCAATGACATGCATCCTGAGTACTTTTGCACAGTTTGTGGTATTAGGTTTGCAGTACAATAACCAGGAGTGAGGCAAGGATATAAGGCTGTGACCCTTCAAAATGCTTCATGCTTTATTAGCAGGGGCAAACCATTAAACAGGACATTATAAAGATTGCTCTATTTCCCATTAATTTCATAAGCCTCACACTGAGTTATCTGTGAATGCATGTGTATCACTTACAGTCACTTTTCTTAATAAATGATTCATATTTAATGGGAATAATAAGTGTTGCTGCAAGTTTGTAATATGATTTTTTTTCACTGCAATTTCCTTTTCACTGTTCTTTCAAAACACTTAATCTTCCATGCTAATAATTAGCAAATTCTTGTTAGCTGAAAGGCAAATCATATCTTACGGTATTTGTTCCAGATAAACCAGATCCATTATAACCCATCTCAGTACTATATTTTGCAGGACATGGGAAATCAATTCCCAAAGCATAAAACTGTTTTTTTTCCTGTGAGCCTAAAAAAATCACTTTCCTAATCTTCTACTGTAAATATTTACCTTTGTTTGTAGTAGTAGCAGTCTGGTCTAAATGACAAAAGTAGAAATTTAATACAAAAAAGCTGTAGAACTCAGTCATAAAAAATGTGCAGCACTTGGGGCAGTTTATGCCCTCAGCTATGTATGTTCCACTTCCTAAATATATGTATTTTGCATATATATTGCAGAACTGGATTTAGTCTGGAATTCTTTAATTCTGAGAATGGTGATAATGTACTAAAATGAATCTGCTTGTGATAGACAGTGTGAATAAATCTTAGTGGGTTTTTAGTGAGAAATATGGTGATGGGCAAATGGTTGGACTGGGTGATCTTACAGGTCTTTTCCAACCTTGGTGATTCTGTGATTCTGAACCTTCAGGCCAATAAACCAAGTCAAAACTTCAAGACAAAAAGAAAAACCCATAAGATGTGACAGAAACATTGTAGAAGAATGGAATCACAAAATTGGAAACTCATTTACGTGGAAGGGGGGGTCTCAAAACCGTTGCATTCAGCCCTCTTTACTGAAGCACTCTGTCAGGTAAAGCAGAAAGCTTAAGACTGTGCACAGTTGAGTTTTGGACATTTCCAGCAATGTGGGCTCACAATATCTGTATGCAACATGAACATGCCACACAGTGTTAGTATTATCAACTCATGGGCCTACAGCTGGATTTGCTACTGCTGATTAAAAATCTGTAAGCTCAGCAGTGTTGGCTCAATTAATTTGTGTAGTCTGTACTTAATTAGTTTGTCCTTGTGAAATATGAAAGTTAAGGTGAAAAACCTTCACTGTTGTCCTCTTGATTACTAATCAGTTATCTCACTGTAGAAGGATATCTGGTAGGTTAATGTCATATAGCTGGACATATAGTGTTTGTTTCACTACTGAACTGCTCCAGGTCTCAACCTGAACAAAATGAAATGCTTGAAAATGGATCTGACTTTAAAGAAGGACGGATTCAAAAAATTTTAACCAAATATATATTGACTATGCATGATTAGAAATGTATATTCAGACCCAGACTTGGCAATTTAGAAAATCATGTAGCATTGTCTCCAGAAAATATTTTACTGTCTGTATAGAATGTATACATTATTTTTTAATGTATGGGAATTGTTAGGTCACAGCCTGAAACAGTGACTGAGCACCTGTTGAAGAGGTATAGTCAGTCCTGGGAGCATGGGTGCAAGTAATTCACTTGTGCAACTGGAAGGTGTGGACCCCTTTCTAATCTCATTTAAAGACTGGCAGCAAAGAGGGAAATATCTCAACTTGGAGGATGCTTCCACTGGGGAGTTTTCCAGCAAGCTCTTATCTTTGGAATAGGATAAGCTATTGGTTGTGTTGCAGACTGACTCCCAGATAAAGTCAAAGAGAGGTATGTGTGAATGAACAGTAGATCACAACTGTAGAATGTCACCTGATGAAAAAAGGAACAAGATTACAAAAATATTCTAGAGTGAGGAATTGGTTGGTTGTAATGACGGAGACATTGATTGATTTGGAGGTAAGTGATGGAGAGAGAGCTATGTGACTATAGCACTCTCTTAGATGTGCACCTCATTTGAAAGACACAATTAGTACGAGTAATCTTTTGATGCAGTGCTACCAGAACATCGTATTGCAAGTCATTCTAAAATACGATGAAGTATACTGTAATGATTTGTGTTTATGTAGATTTTAGTTGGTCATTTCTATACATTTTTTAAAGATTAATGTATTCGTTATTATTTATCATAAAGTATAGGAAAGCATTTCTATGTTCATGTTTCTCCAATGGAAAACCTTCTTTTACCCCAAAAAGTAATATTTACTTAGTCACCATGTAAACGGTTTATGGTCTGGTTCCACAATGATTGGGGTGGGGGACCCTGGAAAAGGGAAAAAGGAAAAGGGAGATGGGCCTAAAAAAAAAAAAAACAGCAGCAACAATCTGAGGTGGAAAGCTAGTTTACTAAATAAGGTATCAGAATGCAAAATAACACAATACAATATAGTTGGAATTGGAGCTAATAAATGAAATAAAATGAGCAAGAGTGTCCAGTAAATCAAAGGCCTTACACTAAACACTGAAAGTGAGATGGCTAGCAAGCACCCGCTGCTGGGTTGATCCAAAAAGGAGGAGCCTGTGTCTCGTGACATGTGAACAGTTTTTATCCTTCCCTCTGAGTGGAAAATGGAAAAACGCAAAGCAATGCAAAGTCCTCTGGGCGTACATAGTTCTTTTCTTCTGAGACAGATGTACCCTGAGCTGCTGCTGATCCACAGAGCTGAAGCATTATCTCTTTAACTCCCACCGCACTACATGATGTTATGATGTGCAATACCAATAACGAAAATCATACAACCACGACACATCACAGTGTTAGCATTATACCATTTTTCATTCCAAAATGAGATATAAATCAAACAGGAGCCATCAGTGTTCTTTAAAAATTTATGTCTTTAAAAACTCTACATGAAAATACCTAATCTTAATCCAATGGATATACTTTTACAAAGTATATGCATCTATTATATGCAGTGAATCTGCTGAAAAAATAAAACTGATCCTTTGGCTGTGATCTGTATTAAACAAAATTGTGAAAGTATGGTTGATATATTTATTACAATTCTATTATAAACTTATATCTACTATATACCAACAATAGAAGAACAAATAATCTCTTTCTACATGGTTAAGCCATACTCACATGCAAGACACTGAATCATAGAGTCACAGAGGTTGGAAAAGACTTCCAACATCATCCAGTCCAACCATCCACCTTCCACCAATATTTCTCACTATACCATGTCCATTAGTACAGCAACTAAACATTTATTGAACACCTTATGGGATGGTGTTCAAGAACCACCTCCCTGGGCAGCCTGTTTCAGTCCCTGACTACTCTTTTGGAGAATAAATTTTTCCTAATATCCAACCTGAACCTCCCCTGGTGCAACTTGAGGCTATTCCTTTTAGACCTACCCCCATAATTAACTCTCTGGCTGTTAGTTAAAATTATTTAGATTATTTGATAGCTTTATGTAGTCTATTAATATATATTATAAAATTAAAATCATGGTCAAGAACTTTTCTCTGTTTCATGATGTGGTAGTTCTACTAATTTAAATGGGATATGAGGCTCCAGTTGTTTCAATGCATTCTGTATACACTGTATACTTCCTTTGCCCAAAGTGACACCTACCTTGAAAGCATTTATGCAAATACCTAATTTTGCATAAGTGGGTAATGATGTTGTTATTTGCAAAGTCATGCATAAGTGTGACATAAATTCTGGACACATTTGAAAATAGAGTAACTCGTTTCTTTTTTTTATAAAACATAACTTATATACTTTAAAAGGAAAGGAAATATTATTTCATTAATGGGATTTTCACAACATCGTGTGGATCTTCTCTGCATGTTAGGCATCATGCAATCATAATTATGTTCCAATAATGTAGTATTATGCATAGATCCATCAAAGCATTATATCACTTCTGGGAAAAGGTTTTATTTAATTTGACTGTAATCCAAGATATCATACAGATTTAATTGTTATAGCATTTTAGCTTGCATGATATTCTCCAGCAATACTTTGTTTTAGAAGGCACAGAGAACAATCTAATTAGTATTATAAATACAAAATAAATGGCAATGAAAGTGAAAGTGGCTGAGTAGGTGTATTACATGAGAAGATATAATAAGATAATGCATATTATTTTTAAAAAATACAATACATAGTGTAAAAATGCAGAAATGTCTTAAACAATACTCATTATCTAATTTTAAGCCTTAAATTCCTGGAGAATAAAACTGAAACAGATAGCTTACATATTTATTGACTCATAACTTAAGAAGTCCTACAGTAATTCAACATAATAGTACTTTTTCATGAACCTTTTTTTAATTTCCTAGTAATTCAAGGTACCATTCTTACTTAATATGCTGATTTTGCAAGTGTGTTACTAAAATCATGTAAACATCATGGATAAGTATATATTAGATTAAATTTGTTCTGAAAATTTCATGGTATTTACTAGTTTTTATAAGCATTGACAAAAATAGAAAAGGAAAATTTAGAGTACATGAGCAAAACATTAAATTCATTTTCTGATCCTGCCTAAACTACTCTTGGTGCCTATCCCATTAAGCTCCTATCTTTCCTGTTTTCTTTCTTCTTGTGTTCTGCGTAGATGCAGAAACTGCAGCTGTTGGCATACATAAAGGTGACAAATACTTGGTGAGTATCTTTGTTCAGCATGAATGTTAGCATCTCAGTCTGCTTGTGTTGTGACTGCTAAGACACTTTATTTGCTTTCTCGGTCTGCCATGGTACCATTGATTTGTTCTGGAGATATATTTTAATATATGTATTCAAATAAATTTTCAACCCTCTGGATTTGGTTCGTAACACCAGTTTTTATTATGGTCAAGAAGTCTGCTACAGATAGACTGTTTTCCCATATCTGGCTTGTGATTCAGTTTCTGTCAAAGCCACAAGTGTTTATTTTTAATTTTAATCTTAACTTTACCCGTAGAGTACTTATGGAGTAAAGCTAATATTGCAGAATAATTAAAAAAAAATTCTTCACCAAATTTTATATTTACTAAAAAGTATCTTGGTACTTTCGCTTTTCGTTTTCTGCTCCCACTGACTGTAAAACATCTCTATTGTTTAGATTTACTGTAAGCTTTCAGACAATATTAGTGCCTGAAATCTTTGCTCTGGTAAATAAAACCATAGAGAAAGGGCCGTGTTGGGAAGTGGCATAGTAAATTAAATGATAACTAATGGTCTAATCATAATTATATGAAGAAATTATCATAAGAAGTTGAAATGACTCTCCTAATACCTTAGCATTCAGGAATTCAAGACTATAAATTGGCTGCTACTTAAGATTATGGACTTATTCTGCACACAAGTAAGTAATTAACTTTACCTTCCTTATGACTCTAAGGCTCTTGTCCTTTTAATTATAAGATCCAGAGGGTAGCTTTTATGTTACAATTATCTCTATTAAACTTTGAATAAAAGCTGCATTGGAATTTGATATATTAGTCATATGTAATAGCCTGCTAGCTTCTTAAAAGATGTAAAGTGCTCTTCTGATAAAGTAGGCAGACATTAGGAAGAATGTACTTTAGTTTCCCTATTGCACACATACAAACATTCAGTTTCTAAACATCAAATTGGGCGATTTAGGTTACAATATTACTTGGTTTATCCATTTAATAGAAGGGCAATGAAGTTTACTAATTTCTCACATATTTATAATATATCTCATATATTTCTCACATATTCAGTTTCAACATTCAGTATAACACTGCAGACTTGTGGGATAAGAACAATAAAACCTTGAAAATATTCATATGTGAGAAAAATTGTATCAATTATTCCTTTGTTCTGGAAAGGATAATGCATATATTGCAGAGCTGGACATTGTTGGCTTGTTAATGTTTAAAAATACATATGAAATAATACTAAGTGGAGGCTGTTTCTTTTAAAGGAATACAAAAGATTCCACAAAAATATACAAGGCATTACTTTAAAGTAAAAGGGGAACACTATAAAGTTCAAGCAGCTTTGAAATGTAGAACATTTTCTTTGTTTTTTTTTCCTGACAAATTCCTCCCAATTTCACAAATGTGGAACAAACCCTTCCTCAACAGCGTTAGGAGCTGTTTGCACTTTCATTGGAAAAGTCTGGCACGTGGCAGGTTTGTGTTAGACAAATAATCAAAGGAAGCAGAGATTAGGACAGCTTTCATCTTTTAACCTTAGATGAAGAAGCAGTTGCTTCTGTTTCTTCAAGACAAAGGCCTAGTGGCAGCAAACATTAAAAAGCATTAAAATTTCCATAGCAGGGGGCAGTGCCCATGCTCCCCATCTTGTATTATTCATTCAGCTCTTGAGACATGCCGTCCTTTCTTTGATCCTCTGTCTTTGGGAATCCTGTAGTCTTCTTTTCTGAGTGTTCATTTCAGCAGGAGGCACAGAGGTTGGTAGGCATGCCCTCTGTCACCCCCAGAGTGCTCAAATGCCAGAAGCAGGCGGCCCAGTGCTGCAGGCTGTGTATGGAGAGCACCAGGCCACAGCTCGAGCAAATAGCTAACGTGTAATGATCACTGCCCTGGGGCATAATGTCTGCAGGTACTTCAGCAAGATGAAATGATCCTCCCTAAAATGTTTATGGCTGCGTGTTACAGAAATGATATGGGTATTAGGTATTAATCCTACCTATATCAAAGCAGTAGGTAGTAAACACCAGAGCAGGTAAAATGGTTACCTGAGGCCTTTTATTTATTGCTGTATTTGTAACTGTCATGTACTCAACCTGTCAATACTTGTTAAAGCAATCCACAAAAGTACAAAGTCATAATAAAGATGTGTCTGCAGTGCCAGCCCCTACTAGGTGAAGGGAAGTAGGAGAATGAAGATCCCAGCATGAAAATGAACGACTGTGCCCCAGCCAGAAGTTCTATCCTGGAAGTGTTGGAATACAGTCCTCACTTAGGGCTGGAGTGCCATCTCTGCTGAGCATTGATTCTTACAATTCGTAATGCTTGCAGTGATTGCATTATTCAATACAGATGATGAAAATATGGACAGTAAAACAGGTAACTTTGGGATTTTTTTTACCTGATAAGGGAATCCTTCAGTAAGCCATTAAAAAGTGTTAGCAAAGAAGGAAGATTGCCAGGATAAAAATAGTTGTTTTAATAAGACTCATACTGCTTTTAACACTGCTTGATGGCAAAACATCTTAAATAAATACAGATATAATTTAGGCAAGTGTTTCAACAGTGGTCCTTTCATTTGTCTGTGTGAATTAAATAATTGAAGACATTCCTGGCTGCATTGGACCTGTTAACATCTTAGTATAAAGGGCAAGATTACTAAATTATTTATCTGACATCATAGATTTTGACCTTGGAGTTATAAAGTGCAGAACAAAATGTTCACATAGTTCTGCTGACATGTATCATGAAGGTATAAAGTAAAGAAATGACAGAGATATAGGAAAGCTATCAGGGAAACTCTGGCCAAGAGCACAGAATTTCACCTAGAATGTTTGATCAATTACACGTATGTATTTCTTTGCCTGTTATTTTCACTATATTTTGAAGCAACAATACAAGAACACAAATATCTTTCCACTTTAAACACTATTTTTAAGATAATAAAGCATGTCCTTCACACCTATATTCCTCAGTATCTTTGGTGTTTAAAATTCTGCACATCACCACCTTGACTAGACTGAGACACGAGGGTTGTTTAGGAGTCACAACATACAAATCTCTACAACTCTTCCTGAAGGGAAGTTTGGTGGTGCTCGTGCTCAGAGTAGCCTAAAAGATGCTGATAAGGCTGACTGATAGCTTGCCAGCTCCATGGTCACAAGTTAGCCAGCATCCAGGGCAGGAGAAATATGCTCAGTTATGTTGGGAAGTTGAAGATCTGGATTCTCAGCTGATTTTGGCTCCAACCTCTGAGACTGAAACCTGAGTGTGAGTCTGATGTCTTGGTTGCATCAAACCAGACTGGAGAGCTTGAGCACTTATTTATCCTCCCTGATGGAGATGAAATGAGCTTCTCCAGAAATCGGTGCAGACAGATAGTCCTCAGAAAAAAAAAAAAAATCCTTACAAACTAGGCTGTCATACCATTTTCTTCAGCTGCTTCCTAATGTAAAAAGACAGGTGTTGCTCCCAGTGTCTTCTCCAGAGAATTTACATTTCATCCTGTTACACAGTTAGGAATAATTATTTCTCTGAGAAACTACAGCATGGTGGTCCAGCAGGTTTTCTGACAACATTGCCTATCACCTAATGTTTGCTGATTCCAGCTGCCTGGTGGGAGAGGAGAGAGTGACTCACAAACTGAGGGAGGTTCTGAGTGATGGTGTCTCCTTTCTGAGTGAATTAATTGGCATATGAAAAAGAAAAACATGATGGTTTGCAGGGCCTTTGCCTACTAATCTTCCACTAGATAGTACAGCTTCTAAAGGCTTTGGGAGAATTGGCAGATAGCTACAAATATATAAAATGTCTACATAGCACTTAATGTAATGTTCATGTTTCTTTACATTTTCTGTCCTGAAATTAAAAGCATTCTCCAGTGCACCATCTGATTGCTTGCAGGTGTTTCTTACAGCATCAAGGAGACTTGAAAGGAATGTTGAAGAACATGGGACGCCTTGTGATCAAAGGTTGTGATTACATACAGGTTAAAATGTGTAGGTCTTCAAATTTTGTAATCAGGGGTGTGATGTTGGCTGTCACATCTGGAATTTCCTTGATGGCTGGCTTTCAGTAGAATTTTGTCTTTTCTTGGAGTTTTCTTCTCACGGTTTTTCATAGAATGACAGGGTTATGCCATGATGTTTATTACCCTTATACAGATATGCCAAAAGATGCACAGACACCGCAGCAGACTTTTAGAGAAAAACTCAGATTAAGCTAAATGCCTTAATGTGAAAGAAACTACTTTAATCTCTGCCATATCGATCCTATCAGAAAATTCTTACTGGAAAACTGGCTTTCTTCTTTTGATTGAAAAGTATCCTGTTCAAACAGAATGTTTGTTATAAATCAAACAGCTGTAATCCAAATTTCCAAGGCTGAAACAATGGAAAAAAGTTCATCGCTGAGTTTTACCCCATCTAAAATAAAACCACAAACCAATGGTAGGTGATTGATTTCTTATCCTTCAGAGTTTAAATTCATATTGAAATGATGCACCTAAATTGTAGTGATGAATCTTTATACCTTTCTGGAATTTTATCTTCTTCCAAGTTGATTCGGTTAAAAAAAATAATCAGCTCTCTGCTGTTGGCAGCTGCACACTATTACATCAGCAGCTAGGTTATGGAATTTGACTTGTATGTACAGTATAGGAAGCCTCTCTAAAATCAAGATCCATGTTGTGTACTGATTCATTTCTGCTACGTTATTCCAGTGCCATCAGGAACATTCATCAGGTATGAGCTTCATTTAATTAGGCCTTCCAGTTTCCTCTTAGTATTATTTCCTCCTACAATGTATGGGATTTATGTTAGTCAGCCTGCAGCCCCTGGTGTTTGCAATAGCTTGGCTTTTTGCATTTTTCTTTTGCTGCTTTCATAAAAATCCATGGATTCTTTCTCCATGTTTCTAGTTCCTCATAAACCTTTTATGTTCTTAAAAATTTATGCCCATAGATGCTTTAGGATGATGTCAGAAGCCTTGCTCAGAAGAAAAAAAAAACAGCCATTGTTAAGCAATACTCATATTCTTCTGCAAATCATTAGGAAAACACAGAAATGTATTTCACACATAGTTTTTCTCACTGGACAGGAATAACAACAGGTGCAAAACAGCATTACTCCAACTTCTACTTTCTCGTGTAAACAGTGAGTTTCACTTTATGACTAACACGTGTAATGCATTTGCAACCAGCTTAGGAGAGTAAAAAGAAGATTGTCCTCGGACAAAATGACCTTGAGAGTATCATTTCAACTTCCCACAGGGGAGCTCAGTTTTTCATCATTTGGACACCTAAAAAAAGACCTGTGGAATATTTTGTATGAATTGCTCACAAATGAAGAAATACCCTTCAGTGATTGAGCATGACAACTTAAGTTATAAAAAACAAATAAAGCTTATTGGAAAACTGCCATTAAAAAGTAATGAGAATATAATTTGCATTGAAAACATAGAGGATGCAGATATATGCCTGTATGAAATCAGAAATCTAATAATCCTCAGAGTTCTCTTTGTCTGAACACAAGGCCATGTTAGTTCCTCTCAAACACTGTCCTGTGCTAAACTTTGTAGTGATAACAACCATACTATGATATCATGTCCTGAAAAAGGAAAAGCACATTACAATAGATATTTTTAAAGTGTAAGTCATGCTAAAAGAATACAGATTAGTTTTTATAGACAACACTGGAAGTAAAAAGTTAGCTGTTTTAAAGATGTTGACCACACTGAACATAAACACAACCTTTCTGCGTGAGTAGCTTTCTTTGCAAGCCCTGGGAACAGCTCTCTAATGTCACTTCCAGTCCAAACTAAAAAGACATGAATCTTATGTTTGCTTCTCTGTCATCACAGTTTCCTGACCACCTAAAACCTCTCTTTTTCTGCAGTGGTCATAGCAGTTCGATTTGTTGGAGCACTCTGAGAAAGGCCACAAGCCAGACTCTCTGCTCCCTCAGTTGGGCAGAATTAGCTATAAAAAAAAAAAGTGTGAAATAAGCAAAACAGCTGAGAAAACACAACACAGTCTCCCTGGTAAAATCATATTTGGTTTTTGGAAGGAAAGAGCTGTGGCTCAGGAACTGCTGGCTATATACAGTATGTGGTAGAGAATTCCTTTTTCTTACAGCGGCCTCAGATTTGTCAGTTTTAAATCTGGGCAGTGGAGTGAACACACACACACTCATATTTAGAAAACCTTGTTATTTACTGGAATTGTTTTATTTCAGCAATTACTTTTAAAATGAAAATAAAAGGTGTGAACATGTTTTCAGAGCAATGCCTGAAATCCCCCTTCTCAGATAAACAGCTACGCATCACCACACTTGCAGAGCTTTTCTCCTGTCACCCAGTGATCTGCAGACTCCACTAAGGACAGCCAGCCCTCTGAACTTAGATACCACAAGTGGGCATTGTTGTTTCTTTCAGGAACATTCGTAAATAAAACTGATACTGCATGTGTTTGATAGTCACTGTTAGCTTAAGCTTACCATATTTTACTTTAAGGTGGCAGCTCCATATCTGCAGAGAAATTAGCCTTGGCAAGTTTTTGGGGGAAAGCTTGCATATTTTTACCCCTCCTTAACTGAAAGTGATTTGTGAGAGAGTTACATAATGCCAAAGCAACAGCAAGCACATTCAGTGGATAAGAGCATTTCTAATCCTACCCTGGACTGCACTCTTATTTGCACCAATAAAGATAAAATGGAATTCTGCTGAAATGAAAGAAGTTATGCTCAGGTTTTCTACTATGTGGGTTGCCATAAAACACAAGGGATGATGTTGTGGTCCTCAGACAACCAGTTTTAGCATTCAGTTCTTGACAGGATGCAAATGGAAGAGTAGTTACACTTCACCATTTCTGTAGCTAGGATTAGCTAAATTCTGTATTCATATGTATATAACAGAAGTGAAGGAGAAAGACAGAACTGACAGAGCAATGTTTTCCCCTTCACAAAAAATGTCTTCCTGCCACTTAACGAGAAATCCCTGCAAAATCCAAATAGAGGAAATACAAGCAACAAATAATTTTAAACAAAGTTACTTTACATGAGCCCAGGACTTGCACTAACATTTCCCTATGTCAATGCAGACTTTTGAAGGCTACTGAGGGTAGAAAAGAGTTTATCAGCTTAGCCAGGAAAAATAATGTCTCTAGTTTGGTTTTTATGACAGTTTTACAGAGAGGATTTTATAAATATTGACCAGCAATGGAAGGAAGCAATGCGAGTCTTTTTTTTACTGGCCTGTTTTCTCTTAAAAGTATGGTTCCCAAGCAAATGGGAGCTTTGTTGTCCTGTAACACAAGATAATAGTTAAAATCTGATTTGTACTGGTCTATGGCAGTCAAGGAGAAGGTGATAGACATGGAGCAGAAGGGGGCAGAGGGAAGGGGAACCTTGGTGATGTACCAAGTTAAAACATTCAGTACTGTCAAACATGGAGAATTTAGGAGAAATGTTGGATTCTGCTGATGCTGGGTCTCAGCCACCCCTGTTACTATATTAGCAGAAGCTATGAGACTTCTATTTGACTGTTTTAGCTGAATATTGAACTGAACACAACCTGCAGGATCTAAAGCTCTGTGAGTCTTCCACAGTAGTAAAGTTTTGATGCATTCAGAAGCTAATGAAATCTCAAAAATAAATACCAAAGCAGAGATAGCTATGGAAACGGAAGTTCTCATTTTTAATAGTTATTTTGTCTTGGAGAATTTTTAATTGCTATCTTAGATAATATGGTGACATGATAATGCTTGACATATGTTGGCTTGGACAGCAAAGGCTGTTTTTAATAGTGTTCCTAGTACCTGGGAAAGTTGACTGAGTCTAAGCAATGGTTTTCTCATTTGATTCTATATTACAATATTAATGGTCCAGATGTTTATTCAGTATATTTAAATTTGTTTATCCTTACTTGGGACATATCCAGGATGCAGTTGAAACATGGTAAGTTTAATTAATTTCAAATTTCCAGCTTATTCCTCTGTTGATGCTCAGCCTGATGTTAGGAGTAGTGTACTATGTTGTTTTTGGAACCCAGTAATTGCTTATGTATCCAAAGTGATTCCTCTCTATTTTCCCTCACTATTCTCAGGTATAAACAAGGAAAATCTTTCTTAGGCTTGTGTTCAAACCTAACCACAGTTTCACCACTTGTAAGATTTGTCAAGATTTGTTCCATAATCTACTCTGAAATACTGTATTTGGGTATTTGGAGTCAAAACGATCTCTGTTTCATATTAGCATGATTAATAGACTTGTAGTAGCAATATAATTGATAAAAGAGCTTCTGTCTCAGAGTAGGCTATACACACGCTTCCACTCCTATAGCTTGCAATTATACAATAAGCAATTCTGCAGTCAGTGTTAACACTTTATGACAGTATACCAAGTTCTTTTTATGTGGAATGAATAATAACAATAACTGATTATTTTTTTGTCAATTAATTATCAAATAATGTTTTTGTAAAAATAGATGGCCAATCCATATCAATAAAATTATTTATTTGCAATTTTCCCCATTATTTTATGAATAATTTATTTGTGAATAATTGGCCCATATTCTCAGCTGCTTTTAATCAGAAAAACACTATTGGAACCCAGAGAATTTTCCTGATTAAAATCAGCTGAAAATTTGATCCATCTGTTGTCAGTGTGTCCTTAGTGTTGAATATAGGCTTTAACATGGCATTAATTTGTATAAATTAGGATTGCTTTATTTTTTAACTTCTGATAATTTTCTGAACATCAGTACTTTTACAGTCTTAATGAAACCTTCATGAGATAGGATTCATTTTAGTTGGTTTAGTTCACTAAATCTTGGAAAACTTTCCAACAGTATGTCAATTGCTCAAGAAAGTGTGCACTTCTAAGAAAACCATGGATAAACCATGAAGTGTGAAGAGTAAAATAAGGAGAATAGCTTTACACTGATCATTACACTTGCTGTCACTCATAAGTACTATACTCTCAGCTTCTAGTCTCTCTTGTGTGCAGACTAATGGAATTGCCAGATTCAGAATGAAAATAACCTTGCACTCGTCATGGCACCACAGTGAGGAACCTTAGGGTGGAAAAAGAAGTGCCTTTGTCCCAAGTGTTTTTGTTCTACCAATAAAAGTCCAATCACTGGACAGCAGCTCCTGCAGATAGTAGGTGAGCCAAGAGCTCAGCATGTGCACTACCTAGTGAAATTGGGTGATGGTTTTAGTGCAGCATTCAAAAAGATCATCAAGTTCAGATTCTGAGGCTTCTGTGTAGTGCTCTAACCTGTAAGCAGACAAGCAAAAGTAAAGAAATTCTGAACTGTGTAGAATTTTGTTATTTTGTAAAAGCTTTTTGAACAAAAAATAGAAAAATAAATATTGTAACAGGAGTTAGAAGTGATTTTTGACTAAAACTTTAAGAAGGAAAGGTAGGGTTCCCCCTCATTAAACTACTAAAAATGTTCTCTTGTTCCTTCTATCAGAAATGACAGTTGTGAAATCAAATTACACAGTGGCACAGAAAACATTTAGCAGTGCTTGTAAGCCCTCACTTGGATAGAAAGGACAATATTCCTGCAAGGCAATTCTGAAATTGAAAGTCACAGTGTATATTTAGAAATACACTTCCTCGGTTTTAGTCACAAAGGTAGACGCTAGTTGAGGTTTATGTGAGCGAGTAGGGAGCATTACTGAGCATTAGAGAACAATCTTTTTTTCAGAGAGAATTGATAAGGTACCAAAGATATGCAATTTCCATATCTTTTCCCATAATGGAAGGATAGAGTTAAATACCAGTACTGTCCAATTTTTATTTTATTTTTACAGTTTGGGAGTGACCTGGAATCAGTGAATAATTTTTGTTATTGTTGACCAAAAAAAAAAAAAAAAAAACAACAACCGAAAAATGCCTGTAGGAAAAAGATCAAAATATGTAAAATGTTGCTCACACATTACTGCAAAAAAATATTTCTCTACTTCTAATTGTTTATGTTGTTATGGTAATTTGCTGAATTTTTTCATCTGCATCTAACAGTATAAAAATGATTAATGTCAGCATCATGGAGTAATGCTAATGAATTTTTGGTACTACTATTCTTTTTCTGAAATTGGTTAGGTTGTTGTTTTTTTTTTTTTTGTGGTAAATATTGTCTAATACACAATGTAAGGATATTTAACTGAGTTGTGTGGGTAGCAGGTTTTTGCATACACATTAGGGAATTTTGCTATCAACTGTAATGAATACTCTACATGCTTAGCTGTTTTTGAAAATCCTTATTAAATACTTTGCCATGGGAAAAGACAATATTAGTCAAGGCCTAGTAGTACACAAACCCCTTTGTTTTTGGGTTTAAGCATATTTGACAGGGTACAAAAGTAAAAAAAGAAGAGTAGAGTAAGAGAATTTGAAGTATGTTAACTTCAATTCATTTGGATAATGTATAATACAGATAGTTTGAAATACGAGTTCCTTGAAGTTCATATTTTGTGTCTGTTTTCTACAACACATAATTTATAGCATTCCAGATGCAAATAATAAAAGTTGCTCAGAGCAAAAATTACCTGATTTAGTGTTTGTGTCTCATATTCTGAGTGTTTCAGTCATATTGAGATTCTTGTAGCTTCTAGCATACACTACTTATTTTTAAATGAAGTTACTTCAACAGGGGCCAGTAAGATGGCAGAGGTAAGGAGCTCTTGTCCTGTGAGGATAATATGAGGAAGTTGGCTTTGTGCACTTCTGAGAAGAGACCACTTCAAGAGACTAAAAAGAGAATAACTTGATTGAAGGCTGTATATCCAGGAGGAAAATTCTGAGAAAACAGAGACAGGCTGTCTGTACTGAGAGGCTTCAAGAGTTGGGGTTGTTCCTTATGGAGAAGTTCCCAGTGACCTTACAGCAGTATTCCAATACTTAAAGGGAGCCTATGGAAAAGATGAGCAGAGACTTTATCAGGGATAGGACACTGGGGAACGGTTTAAAACTAAAAAAGGGGAGATTTACATCAGATATTAAGAAGAAGCTTTTTACTCTGAGTATGGGGAGGCACTAGAACAGGCTGCTTAGTGAATGTGTGGATGCCCTGGAGGCTTTGAAGGCTAGGTTGGATGAGGATTTGGGCAACCTGTCTAGTGGAAGATGTCCATGCCCATGGAAGGAGGTTGGGATAAGATGGTCCTTTTGGTCCCTCCCAATCCAAAACGTCCTTTGATTATATGTTTGTATGATTTTATAAAACATAATTTTTACTAAAACTTCTAATAAAAGTACAATATTACAATTGTAGATTGTTTTTCATACTCTTCAGGTACAGACATAATGTAGAAATAATTTCAAGTACAAAATTAAGATTTAGTTCACTTGACGCTAAGTCAAGAATTTTTTTATCAATAAAAATTAAATATCTCTTACCCCATGTTTTTAAAAATTCTTCTTAAGAAAAGTTACTTCAGGCATATGCATATATATATTTTTAAAGTATGCAATTCTTCATCAGATAAGATCATATTTAACATTTCTTTATGTGACAAATACATATTTTTTATGATAATTTTTAAAATGAGAATCATCAGTTGGAGTTCAACACCAATGGACCTTATGTTGTTAGAGAAGTATGTATTTCAGAGCCAGAGCCAGCAGTGGTTGCAACTGCCTTGGCTGGCAAAAAATCTCAGTAGTTACAGTTCAGCACCTGTTCATAAAGACATTTTCCTTGTGGGAAAAAGGGAAAAGTAGAATTAGCATAACTCATTCAGAGGGTTCCTGTAAGAAACGAGCAAGTAAAGACCTATGATAGGAAAGCCTATGTCAAGTCATTTTAAACAACAGGTAACACACACAAAAGAAATTACATTTCAGACTAACATAAACTTCATTTCAAAGTTGCATTTAGTCAAGAAGCCGATACCAGCATAAACCCAATTATGCATTTTAATTTTTCATATTTTTAAAGAAAGGAATGCTCTTTTATTTTTTAAATTATCTTACATTATCTTGCCACTTCATTTTCAGTGAGTGAGAATTGTCCTAATTACATTATTTTCAGAACTTAAAAGTCAAGGATCTTTTTATCATAGCACATGTTGCATTAATACCTGATACAGTAATTTCAAAACCCTAAAGGGTTTTTTCTTGTTTATGTCATTTTCCTTTAGAAATGCCATAGATGTGGATTGCTGTACTAAAGGATTTGCTTTCTCTAGTTACCTTCTGTAACAGATGAAAAATCACTGATCTAATTGGTACCAACATATGTCATTGTGATTTACTGTCTGGGAGGGTACTGTGAAATGTCATGTGTTCTAATCAAAGTTAGATTTTTTATTTATTTTATTTTATTTTTTAAGAATGGCTACCTACTTACCATCTGTAAGAATAAAAATAAATTGCTGTTGTCAGATGAAATTCCTGCTATTAAATAGTGGAGATAAATTAGTCTGTTACAGAATAGCTATCTCTGCAGAAAGAGTTTATATTGCTTTTGGAATAATTATGTTTAGTGGAAGATCTAAGTACTGCTTATCTACCACACAACTGTAGGTTTACTCCTCAGCAACAAGTGGCCAATATTAAAAATTGGGAAGAGAAAAGGGATCAGAGAGAATGAAATAATGAAATACTCTTTAAAAATAATATCAAAATATCTTCTTATAAAAAATAATCAAAACACCTTCAATTATCTAAATATTTTTTTTGTTGGGATGATAACTCTTGGACGATGTCTACCTTTCTTGGTATAACTTTAACATGACTAGTGTTGACATTGCCAAAAGCCAATGATTATATGAGATTTTAATGTTTTCAGTTAATTTGCTACCTGTAAATATCTTCATTGTGAAATATTTTACCAAAATTTAGTCACTTATTTACCTGAACTTTCTTGAAACTGGTAGAACATTCCTTCTGCTAGACTGGTAAATGTGGGAAAAATACAGAGAGTATAAATGTATGTCAAATGTTTGTCTGTAGAATGAGTGGTCAATAGATAAGTGAAACAATACATACTATGTTACTGGCAATCCCTGCTAGAAGTTATATTTATTCTTCATCTTTCAGAACCTTGTTGTAAAGATGTACGGCATTCTGCTTTTCTTTAATGAACAACTGCCGCTTTCAAGAATTAATGTGATCTCCAAAATCACTATTTATTTTCTGAAAAGCTTTCTTGGAAACTTCCTAAGAACTTATTAAAGAATAAAATATAATAATAATAATAATAGTAATAATAATGATAATTTATAAATATATATAGAACTATGTTAATCCAACAACCAAAAGTCAAGCCTGTCCATGTTATTCTTAAGATTTATTATCTTAAATAGTATGGGAAAAATATTAGAAAAAAATGCAACAACACATCATGTAAGACACTTTTTGCACAATTAAAAAACTTATATGTCTAGGCAGCCAATAACTTTGATCAAATACTGTGGATGTGTGCTGCTATGGTTTCAGCTGATATAAATAAATGCTAACAGGGAAAAAGAAGAAAAGATGTTTATACAAACAAGTGGTGAATAGCAATCAAAAATGATCTGTCTTTAATGATTTCCACACTTATACTTCACCTACTTCCTAAGTGTGAGTTTCTCTATCAACTACATAAACCAGCACATTTTTACATGTTGGTTATGAATCTTAGATAAACCTTTTATTTTCAATGTATACCCTTAATGCAAATATTCCAGAAAACAGGAATCTGGACCAGCAATTATGGTAATAAGACCTTGAGAATTTTAGTACACTTTGGTTGGAACATTTAACTTATACCTGAAAGGACCATACTGAATATGTCTACTTTTGTATCCCAGTATTACATTTGTATATAAATTATTTACATTTGTCTACAAATGTAGATGGTATGAATTTTAGAAATACACAAAATATTTCTGTATGTGCCTAGTTAACTAAGCTGGAAATAGAATGACATAGGGAAGAAATGATCTCTTGATTTTCAACATAAAAATTGATAAAACTTGGACTCCTTTGAGTCCGATGGAATATTTCATTTGATTTCGGAGCAACCAGACTTTATCCCAGAGTGTTTCTTTCATAGATTCATAGATTCATAATTCATAGATTCATTAGGTAGGAAAGGACCTACAGGATCATCTAGTCCAACCATCCTCCCATCACCATCCCTACCCACCAAGCTACTAAATCAAATCCCTCAGCACCTCATCTAAACACTTCTTGAACAGCGCTAGGGACGGTGCCTCAACCACCCCCCTAGGCAGGCCATTCCAGTGCCTGACCACTCTTTCAGAGAAAAAGTTTTTCCTCAAATCTAATCTAAATCTTCCCCATCGCAACTTGTGGCCATTCCCTCTCGTCCTGTCATTAGTTACCTGGGAGAAGAGGCTGACCCCCTCCTCACCACAGCCTCCCTTCAGGAAGTGGTAGAGTGCAATGAGGTCTCCTCTGAGCCTCCTTTTCTCCAGGCTAAACAATCCCAGCTCCCTCAGCCGCTCCTCGTAAGACTTGTGCTCCAGACCCCTCACCAGTTTTGTTGCCCTTCTCTGAACACGCTCCAGGGCCTCGATGTCTCTCTTGTAGTGAGGGGCCCAAAACTGAACACAGTACTCAAGGTGCGGCCACACCAGAGCTGAGTACAGGGGGATGATCACCTCCCTGCTCCTGCTGGCCACACTATTCCTAATACAGGCCAGGATGCCATTGGCCTTCTTGGCCACCTGGGCACACTGCCAGCTCATACTGAGCCGAGCATCAACCAACACCCCCAGGTCCTTTTCCTCTATACACTCCTCCTTTTCCTCTATACACTCCTCATTCTGCCCCAAGCCTATAGCATTGCATGGGTTTATTGTGGCCAAAGTGCAGGACCCGGCACTTGGCCTTATTGAACCTCATCCCATTGACCTCAGCCCAACTGTCTAGCCTATCCAGATCCCGCTGAAGGGCCTCCCTACCCTCAGGCAGATCAACACATCCTCCCAACTTGGTGTCATCCGCAAACTTACTGAGGGTACACTCAATCCCCTCATCCAGGTCATCAATAAAGATATTAAACAAGACGGGCCCCAATACCGACCCTTGGGGGACACCACTCGTGACAGGACGCCAGCTGGACTTGACTCCATTAACCACTACCCGCTGGGCACGGCCCTCTATCCAATTCTCAACCCAGAGAAGAGTGAACCTGTCCACACCATGGGCTGCCAGCTTCTGCAGGAGAATACTGTGGGAGACCGTGTCAAAGGCTTTGCTGAAGTCCAGGTAGACTACATCAACAGCCTTTCCCTCATCTACCAGTCTGGTCACCCAGTCGTAGAAGGAGATGAGGTTGGACAAGCACGACCTGCCCTTTGTGAACCCGTGCTGGCTGGGTCTGATCCCCTGATTGCCATGCACGTGCCGTGTGATCTCCCTCAAGATCAATTGCTCCATAACTTTCCCTGATACCGAGGTCAGGCTGACAGGCCTGTAGTTCCCCGGAACAGGCCTGTTGTTCCCCGGAACAGGCCTGTAGTTCCCCGGAAAATATATACTCACAAAGAAAACGCATTTCAGTTCAGCTAAAAGTAGATTGAATATTACTCTTTTAAATATTAAAGGATGCCTTTTCTTACTAACTCAGAAATTCCATAGCATCACTAATCTGAACATTTTTTAGATATCACTGTTTGAAAAGCAGGCTTCATTAGGCCCACAGAATTTTCTCTGCTGACCTTTAGCTGTTAGCAAAGGTGGCCTCAGTCTCTGACTAATGTGAATATCATGATGAATGGAGGCATTCAGCCACGTGCCCAAGGAGATGACGTGCTTCAGGTAAGGATGTGTCACAAGAAATCACTAGTCACAGAAATCTGTCAGTCTAATAGCTAACCACGCACAGAATCCACAAGTCTAAAGAGAGCTATTTAAAGGTAGCAGCTTTCTCTAGAGGAAGTGGAAACTTAATTGGGCATAGTAACACTCGTGTGAAAGAGGTAGGAATGAAGTAATCTTTTTTAAAGTGTAAATGTATAACAGGATGAGGTTCAATAAGGCCAAGTGCTGGGTCCTGCACTTTGGCCACAATAACCCCATGCAATGCTATAGGCTTGGGGCAGAATGGCTTGAAGAGTGTATAGAGGAAAAGGACCTGGTTGTGTTGGTTGATGCTTGGCTCAACATGAGCCAGCAGTGTGCCCAGGTGGCCAAGAAGGCCAATGGCATCCTGGCCTGTATTAGGAATAGTGTGGCCAGCAGGAGCAGGGAGGTGATCATCCCCCTGTACTCAGCTCTGGTGCGGCCGCACCTCGAGTACTGTGTTCAGTTTTGGGCCCCTCACTACAAGAGAGACATCGAGGCCCTGGAGCGTGTTCAGAGAAGGGCAACAAAACTGGTGAGGGGTCTGGAGCACAAGTCTTACGAGGAGCGGCTGAGGGAGCTGGGATTGTTTAGTTTGGGGAAAAGGAGGCTCAGAGGAGACCTCATTGCACTTTACCACTTCCTGAAGGGAGGCTGTGGTAAGGAGGGGGTCAGCCTCTTCTCCCAGGTAACTAATGACAGGACGAGAGGGAATGGCCACAAGTTGTGCCGGGGAAGATTTAGACTAGATTTGAGGAAAATTTTTTTTCTCTGAGAGAGTGGTCCGGCACTGGAATGGCCTGCCTAGGGAGGTGGTTGAGGCACCGTCCCTAGCGCTGTTCAAGAAGCGTTTAGATGAGGTGCTGAGGGATTTGATTTAGTAGCTTGGTGGGTAGGGATGGTGGTGTGAGGATGGTTGGACTAGATGATCTTGTAGGTCCTTTCCAACCTAATGTATCTATGAATCTATGAATCTATATTTACTTTTGCTAACAAATATTATCTGTATTTTAATGCTGAGCCTGATGTTGAAACAAAGAGTTTTGCAGGTGTAAGTATATACGTATGGATATCTCCATTATTTGGGCAAATGTGTAAAAATATTATTTATATTTCATAGTGCAGTGTCTCAATCATAGTGCATATATAAATTATACCTGTCTGAATTGGATGTGCAGTACATTGAACAAGTATTTCTGTAAAATATAATTAGAAAAAAATACAGTAACAGGTCATTCATTGTGCTAACAAAAACTCTTTTATTGGTGCCAGGAATAACTGTACATTTTCAGCAAGAAATAGACAGGAATGGTTTTGCTATGTAAATAATAGATAAAGAACAACAAAAAAATTACAATCCAGCTATCTTCTCTCCAGGGAAGAATAAACCCCTATAAGCCCAATTTGTGCAGAAAGACCCATTAGGCAGGAAGTTAGTAAGCCAGAGTCTGTCCTATGGCTCTGAAGGGAATAAGTTAATATTGGGAGTTTGGTGTCTTAAATAAGAAATTGCGGAAGGAAGGAAAAGTATCAGCATTTCATTATTTCTCATTAGCAGTTTACTCTAAAAACACTCTATCTGGACAAACATTTTATAATATTGGTGTATAACCTGGAAGAGCAGAAAGTGTTATAATAAAGCTCTTATTATCAAGAGGATACCGTGCAAATCCCAGCATTTTCATTCTGTATGTGTTATATATCCCGAAGGGGCTTGCAAAGGTGTGTCATTTTAATAGAAATTGGGAAAAAAAATAAATCTGGAGTATTATTGGTCTGAAGCCTAGATTGTCACTTGAGTTATGTGAAAGGAGATTTCTAAGTCTCAGAATGCTGTAACCTCATGTGTTCTGGATATAGATATGGTATTGCTTTTATTACATTAAGCACGGGACTCTGTATTGCCACTTTTTATAGTCACAAAACTGCATTCAGTGCCTAGAAAAGATAAGGCACATACTGTAGAATCATAGAGTTGGAAGTAATCTAGTCCAACTCCCCAATGAACAGTAAACATGGACGCCTACAGCTAGATCAAATTGCTCAGAGACCCATCCAGCCTGATCTTGGGTGTCTCGAGGGATGAGACCTCCACCACCTCTCTGTCAACCTGCTCCAGAGCCTTACCACCCTTATTGTAATAAACTTCTTCCTTATATCCAGTATAAATCTTCACTCTTTTAGTTTGAAATCATTTCCTTGTACTATCGCTACAGATCCTGCCATAGAGTCTGTCTCCTTCCATTTTATAGCCCCCTTTAGATACTGAAAGGTCACCCTCAGGTTTTCTGAGTCTTATCCAGACTGAACAGCTCCAGGTCTCTCAGCCTGTTTTCACAGGAGAGGTGTTCCATCCCATGGATCATTTTAGTGGTCTTCTTTTCGACGAACATGTGCTCGTTCCTCCTACACTGAGAACTCCAGATCTGGATGCAGTTCTCCAGGTGAAGCCTCACCAGTACAGAGCAGAGGGCAGGATCACTTCCCTTGACCTGCTGATCACACTTCTTTTGACGCAGCCCAGGATATGGTTGGCTTTCTGGGCTGCAAGGACACATTGCTGGCTTAAATGCAGCTTTCCATCCATCAGTACCCCCAGGTCTTTTTTGGCAGGGCTTTGCTCCATCCTTATAACCCCCAGTTTGTACTGACAGCAGGGGTTGCCATGACCCAGGTGCAAGACCTTGCTCTTGGGTTTGTTGAAACTCATGAGGTTCATTTGAGCATACTGTTTGAGCCTGTCTGGGTCTCAATGAATGTCATCCTGTCTCATCAACAGCAACACGTAGCTTGGTGCCGTTTGCAAACTTGCTTGAGCACTCGATCCCACTGTCGATGTCTCTGATGAAGATATTGAAGATTTTCAGTCCCAGTACTGACCCCTGAGTAAGTAAATTCTTCCTAATCTCTAATTAAAATCTGCCCTTTTTTTTGTTTAAAATTTTTGCCACTTGTCCTCTCACTACAATCCCTGACAGAGGCTTTCCCGGTCTTTTGTGTAGACCTCTTTTACATATTGGAAAGACACTATAACTTCTCCCCAGAGCCTTTTCAGTCGTTACCTTTGGATTCTGTGCCTATACATTTTCAGTGAATATAAAGCTTTTTTAAAAATTACCTATCTCAAATTTCCTGGAATTGCAGTCACAGTCACAATGATACATAATAGAACAGAGAACTAAAGGACTCTGATCAAAGCTACATGGAGGTGGATTCTTAAAGGCCCAGTGGCAATATGTTTGTAAGGGTTTCAGTGCTTCCTGTATTGTAAATCAGTCTTGTGGAGATGACTGCGTATCTTCAACTTCTGTTATATGAAGATCAAAAAGCATGAAACTATCTTGTGCATTTGCAATGGTTTCTGCACCTGTTTAATGGATTTATTCATAGTCACTGTATATTTTGTTCCTTCAGAAAGAGTGGTCTAATCTGCACAGAGGAATACTGATTGTTAATTTTTTTCTGCCTGCTGAACACTGGTTTGCACTCTGAGCTGCTGGGAACAGAGATGCTCTGTAGGAAGGCCTTTTTGGATTGTGTGGTGGGGTAGGGGGAGCAGGAAGGGAAGAGCAGAAGACCTGCTGGCAAATTAACTGTCCCTAGCAAGGGTAGATTTGGGGAGAAGGCAAAAAAAGTAGGCATGTAGCCTGGCCTCAAGGGTAACATTTGTCAAAATTAATGCCCAGGACCCAGAAATAAGTCCTGCAAAGTGTGCTGCAATCTGAAAATCTTCCTGGAATTGCTAAACTGAAACTGAGGTGAGAAAACAGGAAGTATATGGTGACTGAGAAGGATTGGATTAAGTATATGGTGACGGAGAAGGACTGGATTTCTTTTGTCTCACTCAGCAGATCTGAGCTTTCTCAATTTTAAAAAGATGTTTGCTTTAGTTTCTAGTCCAATTAAACCTAAAAGATAAAAATAAGAACCTTTTAAATCATTTGAGCTCTAGGGAAACTGTATACTAAGCAGCATCCAACACAACATAGGGTGCATGGTTGCTCTGTGGTCAGGTTACTGTTGGAGTAGGATGGTGATGATGAGTGGGCTTCTGTTCTGTATAGATTATCTTAAACGTATTCAATAGCAACTTTGTAGTTTCTATTAGGAATCATGTAACATATATAGAACTTTATTACAGGATTTTCTTTTCATTTAAAGTGTGTATTAGAAAGTAATCAGATTTTTGTCCTTAGAAAATCTACACTCTCATTGAATACTTATTTTACTTCATGCACAAAATTACAGTCAACATCTGTGTGTTGTTACAAAATAACATTTCCTTTCCTGCACTCATGCAAATCTTCTAAACATAAAGCAGCATATTCATTTACCAAGACAATTATTTATACAGATGGTAATATTTTGACATTTACTTAGCTGTGGTTGTTTAAAGAAAAAAAAAATCTATATATACAGCAGGAATGTAAGCTGCTCTTTAGCCTCATGCTATGGGCAAAAGATGAAGAGGAATCATTTCAACTGTTTCTAGATTTCAGCAAAGGCTGAAATACTGCTGTGGCAGACCACAGGCAATAATTTACAGTTAGGCTCTCAGAAGACATAGCCACTAATATCCAACAATGAGAAACTAAGATGAAGACATCGTTAACTAGAGAGTTATATTATTTTACTGATGAAACTAATTGAAGAATTTACCCCTCCATCACATTAAGATTTGTTGCTCCTTCAGTTGGAAATTGGCAAAATGCCAAGACCAAACTCCAAAATACAAATTGTTTGTTGATTCTCTGTATGGTAAACCAAACATTTCTAGCTCCCTGAGGGGCTCTTACCCTCACCTATACACCCCTCAAGGTCACAACTCTTCACTTTATTAATCATATTCTTATTCCTCATCCTTTTACAGTGACAACAGCCTGCAAATTTGCTCAAGACTACAAAAGAGATAAAGGTATATACCTGGAGAAGGAACCTGACTCTTTTTAATTTCCTCCTGTACTCTTTTCACTGCAATGCTCTACATGATATGCTGTCCAAATTAAGTTACTTTTGTTCCATTTATTAGAGTGAATCAATGACCTGAGGTATGTTCCAGTAACATAGATTTCTTTAACAAGCAAAATAGCTCACATCTGACCTCTTACTATGACTATTACCCTTCTATCCTGACTGTAGTCAGGGTTCCCCAGCCACCTCCCTGCTCTGATTATTCTACCACATTAAAGTTAATTCTGAAATCTCAAAATTGTTAATTGTTGGTAACAGTTTGGCTAAGGACAGAACATAAGGAACAGCCACTTCATAGCATGTATCTTGAACCTGTGCACTACCAGTATAGATATGAATTAGACACTGTGTTTGGTTTAGAAAGCTGGGAAGTCTTTGTAAGTGATAGATCAACTGACTGCTGTAATAGATCTGCCATCAAACTTAATAATTTTCTGCTGTTGTGAAGGCCATACACATGGCATGGAGAAAATTCTGTTAGAAAACACAGTATAACATATACTGAGAAGTTATCTTAATACTGTTTCTGTCCCCAAAAATGCAAGAATTTTCTGATTTAGATTGAACTATAAGGTATTTTGATTGAAATCCTGGTGTAAAGTAAACACAATTCTGCCCTTGGCTTCACCAGTCTGAAATTTCATTGTATTTGTTCCATGATAAAATGCCTCTATATAGATGCAACTGCCTCGTCATCAGCAATGGTATACACTGGGATTAATTCTGTTTGCCACACACAAAGTGAGCTAGCACTTCCATTGGTAATCATTCCCAAAATACCCACAAACATATCTCCTACTTATGAAAGTTTCAGGGAAAAGGACGTCAGCAAGTTAAATTAAACTAGTCCTATAATGCCTTTGCAAAGATGTTACTTTCAATACTTACAGAGACAATCAATATTGTAGTGATACATACAACAGGTCATGAGGACTGGGAGTAGCCCCTTTAAGAAGAGAATGACACCACAAAGTCAAATATTGTTGTGTGAATAATAGTGATAAGCGAGCTGGCTTGCAGATGCAAACTATTGCAGTCACAAACCATACATACAGATATAAATATATATATATACGCAGAAGGGAGTTAGATTCCTCGTGTAAACAAAATCCTCCTTAAATAGCTGCATTTATAACTAAGAGTATAACGAATTTGGATGCTCCACGGAGAATATTTGTTCCAGGCCGTTTAGAAGAATGCAGCTGAAAAGGACACAAAATAGTGGAGACTAACAATTTGTTGCCGATGGTGAGAGCAAGCTGTCCTGACAGCGACTCTGGTCTTGCCCATCACAAGGTAAGATCAGGTAACAATAACATACAGAAATTTCACTCACAATTACCTGCATCAGGAGCAGTCTGATCTTACTGCCATGAAGGTTAAAAAGATGATACCCAGGCTTTTCAATCTGTATCATCCTACTCAGACTAAGTTCGCACAAAACATACATCTTATGAAGTATGAGCCCTAGTAATTAGAATAATTTTTTTTGTCATTCTTCAGACTACAGGAGTTATAGGATGATCAGAAGTGATGCAAGAACAGTACAGTTTATGGATAATGAATTAGTATAGCCCACTGCAAATGGGAGTACTAGGCAAAGAGTCTCAAAATATTTTAAACCTGGCAACTCAGATTAGTAAATATTCAGAGAAGAAACAGAGACAAGGGGGGCAACTGAAAGCCAGAGATGTATGTGTGAGTCAGGAAACCAGGCCAAGTTTGGAAAACCTAAACCGGATAAAGACATGCTCACTCATTGCTAGAACAAGTAAAATGGGCTTGTTTTACTATGAACAAAATGTCATCCATCTCCATTTAAAAAACAATAGCTCAAGAAACGAAAAGAACTGCACCAGATTTTCTGATATTACCCACAGATTACCAGAAAAGTTTCTATTGTAGAATTTGAACTTGTACTTTGATCCAAAATATCTGAGTCAGTTGTTTCTGTTCTACTTTTCTACTTCTCTGTTTTTCTCATATTCACCATGAGGACATTATAGCTGACATAAAAACATTTGTAAAAGATTTAAGTGTATACAAAGAGCTTTTGTTTTTTGGAAAAAGTGAACTTTGCTTGGAACACAAATATGTAGCAATAGGAAAAAAATGAAATAAATAAAGCCAGGAAAAATAAAAATGCCTAAGGCCACTTGGAGTAAACATTGTGCAATCTGTTTATAAAGAGAAGGAAACTAGATATTAACACCCTGAATTAAAATAAATTGCCGAAGCAAAATAAATTAACTCCTTAGATGCCCCCCATATGCCAATAAATAAATAAATAAAGCTATTTGATAACAAGAATAGAAATGACCTGCTTTTGAAGAAATAACAAGTCCAGGGAATATTTATTTCCCAAATTATTGCTAACTGTAGATGAGAATGGTAAAGGAGTTACTAGATTATCTTCAATAGCTCTAAGTGGGAATTGAGCTGAAGGATATGACCCCTGCTACATGCCTATCAGTAATCCACAGTGGTTTAAGGAACACTAGGCGCAAGGACAATCATTACTAATACATGAGAGAACTGTAATCAAGTAAAACAAGAGTGTCATTACAGGTATGGTAAATGTGCAAAGGTGTTAATCAAGGCAATATCCACAGTGTCATTAGCAAATGTTCAGGTGGGAGGATGTTCAGATACAGCACTGGATACAAAGCAAAACTACAGTAGCTATAATTTTTCAGAAGATAACTAATTCATACCAAGCAAGATTTCATGGATAACAGTAGCACTAGCAGTATTCTGTGCCAGAATTTGATAGAAAGGTGGACTGAATGAAAAGTTGTCTTGGCAAGTGAAAGAAAAAAAAGAAAAATAGAACAAGAAAAAAGAACAAACTACAACACTTTGCATATTCACCTCTATCATAGAGTATAATATTACAAAATATAGAAGTTCTACCTGTTGGTGAGAGGTAAAATGTGTGTCAGAGTTGGATACAAGACTTACTGAAGAATGTTAGCTATTAAAGTAGCAGTGAATATAGTAGTAAATTGATCTGCAATCCTTTTGGAAAAAATTGGGCTGAAACAGGAATCCATTCATCACCACATACATTGAGGCAACTACTAAGATATGCATTCACAGGCTAGAGAAATGTGGGAAGATGGATTAATCTCTGTGGGCTGCAGTGTCACCAATAATGTTATTATGGTGAGTCAGTAAATTGCTAACATCCTTTTTTCACAATAAGAACAACTCCTCTGATAAGTAATAGAAATAAAAAGAATTCACTTGCTGTGATCCAGGCTGAGGCCCTCTTGCCTGCGGGTCCTGGTGGGCAGCAAACTGAGTCTGAGCCAGCAGTGAGTCCTGGCAGCTGGCCACCACCATCCTGGGCTGTATCAGCAGGAACACAGCCAGCAGGCGGAAGGAAAGAAGGAGAAATTCTTCTCTACTTGGCATTTGTAAGACTGCATCTGGAATACAGCATCCAGTTTCAGATCCCCAGTGCAAGGCAAGGGGCTCAAACACTTGTCTTGCAAGAAGGGTCTGAGGGAGCTGGGCTTGTGTAGCTTGGGGCAGAGAGGGAGGGGTCTGAGGGAGCTGGGCTTGTGTAGCTTGGGGCAGAGAGGGAGGGACTGACCAGAAGCCCTCTGCAACTTATAGAGTGGGAATGAAGACAGGCTTTTCACATGAGTGTATGGTGGAAGTATGTGAGACAGGAAGATCCTGCTAAAGCAAGATTGGTTCAGACTGAATAGGAGTGTTATCTTAAAGTCTAGCAGTGTTGCAGGATGTGCTGTCTCCACTGTCTCCATCTGGGAGATTTTCAAGGCATGACTGGATATAGGTTTGAACAACCTAGTGTGGTCTCACAGATAACCTTGCTCTAAGCAAGAGGTTGGAATAGAAATGCCCTGAGGTCTCTTCTACCTTTAACTAACCTGTGATCCCATGATCCTAATCAAGGAAAAAGATATTACTAGATTAATACAATAGCAGATAAAAAGACAAAGCATACATGGATAGAAATGGTCTATGGAGACTGCTGAGTCACGGCCTGATCAACTGATTGAGCACCCGAAGGAAAGATCTGGTCAGCCCTGGGAACACAGGTGAAGGCAATTCACCTCTGTGACCAGAAGGCTCCACCTCTATTAGACCTCATTTAAGGGCTGACTGTCACTGAAGAAGGATCTCAAACAAGAGATATTTCCTTTTGGAGTTTTTTTCCTGGAGCCTAGATTCTCTGAGATGCATGAATGAGTGTTTGTTTTTCCTACCTTTTGTAACATCTCCTTGTTTGTGTTTGTCCCTTTGCCTTTACAACTGGTTGTAATCATGGACTTCTTTTGTGTGTGTGTTTTTGTTTTTGATAGAAAAAGAGTGAATGGTATTCACAGCTAAGAGAAAACTAACCCCAAAGTGTGAAAGACAGAAACTGTTTTCTTTTATTAATTGTCTCAAAGCTTGCTTCGTGAGGCCTTTCTGGTGATAAGACTCTAAGTGAGAACTGCAGGTTATCTGGGTGGGTGTCACCGTGCCACAGTGCCTCTGCTTATTGTTGTAAAGATAAGCAGAAGTGGGGCCAAGCCTGTCTTTTTCGGGGTTCGGCTTGGAGAAGCTGATCACTGCAAAAGGCGATAATGCTTGTGCATGGCAATGAAGGTACCACTCCCTGCTGGCTTATCTGTTGGGCCAGGTATGTCACAACAGAGAAAAAAAAGAAAAAAACCTGAGAAATGGAGGATAAAAGGCCTTCACTAAACTAGCAACTTTGGAGAAGAACTCCCAAAGAAAAAATCTTTGACGGAGAACTCCCGAAGAGGAAACGGAGAATTCCCTGAGGGGGGAAACTCTGCAGACGGACCCTGAGGCCTGCTTGCTGTCATCTCCCATCCCCCGCGGTGACCAGACGAGTTCTCGAGACTACGAACTTCGCTGGATCCACGGTGGTGATTATATCTCTCTTGCTTTCTATCAAGACTCCTTGCTTTTTATCCCTTTTCTATCGCTCACCTTCCCTTCCCCATATCCCTAAGCAACTAGTAATTGTAATAAACTGGTTGGGCTAACATTTGACCCGTTGTGTCTTAATCTCGCCATCGGGTATACACATAATCAAAGAACCTCGTCTCCCTCCTTTATATTGGAGCGTGACATTTCTTAATGGCGTAGTCGGCAGGATACCCGACAGCGAGAGTGTTGCCCTTCCAGGTATAGTTGATGTGTGTACCTTCTGGAGTTGTCTGGAGTGATATTTATTTTTGATAATTTAGATGTGTGTGCCTCTCCAGAAAGATCACTCCGCATATTGAACCTTAACTTTGTGAAATTTGAATCTCTTTCCTTGTGTGTACCTCCTGGAGTTGTGAGGAGTGATAACTGTGATAATTTGGTCATTTAAGCGTGTGTACCTCTCCAGGAAGAATCACTCCGTATATTGCACCTTAACTGTGTCTTTGGAACTGTTTATGTGTGTGCCTCTCGGGAACCTATTAAGTGATTTTGGGACCCGTGAAGATTATTGTGCATTTTCGAAACGTAAGGGTACCTCCTAGCTTAGTCGTGAGGTTTGAAGTTTTTTTCTCTGTGTGGCTTCACAGAGAAGTGAGAAGTGATTTACGTATTAGCATTTCCTTTGATCCTCTTTGTCTTTTGCACGCTCCTCTCAGTAAACAAAGGAGTGGTCTGAGTATTTGCATTTGTTTGGCTCGAACTTTTTGGATACTTTACCCTCTCTCTTTCTCCGTGTAGATTTTTCTGCGTATTGAGAAATGAGCGACAGTGTAGTCACAATGAAAGGTGAAGATGTGTTATTTGAACTTTTAGAAAAGCACGGTGCCAGACCCTCGTTAACAGGGGTGGACTGGGCACGGCAAAACTGGCATAACCTGCAGAGTGTTTCAGACCGTATTAGTGTTCTGCAAAAAAATGCTCGTACCCGATCTGGAAAAGGAAAGGCATTTATTTGTGCAGTATTGGGTTCGGCTCTGGTTGCAGCCATTGAATTCCGTGACCAGCAGCTTAAAGCAGAGAACCAAACTATAGAGTCACTGCAGGAGTTGGTTAAAACTCTACAGGAACAGACAGAGGAACTCAAAAGGCAGTTAGAAAATGAAAAACATAATTCAGCCCTCTTACTAGAGGCTCTGAAGGGTAACTGTAAGGATACCAGTGACACTGTTACCAATAGTTTGCCTCAAGAAAAAATCTATCCTCTAGAAGGACTGGAAGGAATAAAGGCAAGGCTAGACAAATTAGAGGCCTCTCCAGCTCCAATACATCCTTTGATAAAAACTGAATATACTTTTGATAACGGTGAGGATCTTGACCCTCAAATGAATGTTAAGGAAATTCCCTTTTCAGCCACTGAACTAGCAAAACTGAAAAGAGATTTTAGCCGTTCTCCAAAAGAATCAGAAACGAAGTATGTATGGAGAGTTAGTCTCAGTGGTGGAGACCAAATTTTCTTAACTGAAAAGGAAGCTGAAGGTTATTGGGGACCAGGAGTATTTTTAACTACTGGTAACAATCGTGCTCCTTGGTCCCTCACACAGAGAGCTGCCTATTGGGCAGGTGGTCTTAACCCTCTAGAAAGGGGAGACCCCCTTGCTATTACTGGGACAGTTGATCAATTAGTAGAAAGCGTTCAAAAGGCTGCTTGTCTGCAAATGATGTATGATAGAAAGCTGCAGACACATCATGAATCACCTATGATGATTCCCGTTGATCCTGAGAGAATGACCCCTTTAATTAGGGGGCTTCCTGAATTATTAAAACCTATAGGCATACAACTACAAGGAATAATACAGGCTATGCCTCAGGGAGAAAGAATTCAGGCAGCGTTAGTAGGAGCTGCAACCCCTAACCACTTGCAGTCAGGGTACAAAGCATGGGCGTGGGGGGAGGTTGCCCAAGAATTAATTAACTATGGGAGAAAATATGGACCGGTGACTTCTTCCAATAAAATTGAGACAAAGGGAGTAAGGCGTGCAGTGGCCAATTGGACCCCTCCCCTATCTAACCGGGAGAACAACAGATCTAAAAGGGTCTCATTTTCAGTGAAACCAAGTGGGAGAAATATAAATCATAAACGTAATAGTTTTTGGATGCTGGGACGACAGAAGGGTATTCCACGAGAATTAATGGATGGATTATCTACAGACAAGTTAGAGGAGTTAGTTAATGGATGGCCAAAACAAAAGCCTGAAAGAAGTGATACTCCACCTCCGAGTGCCCCCAACTTTGGAATCAGCACGGGCACTAGGACTGCAGGAAAACTGATTCCCTCGCCCCTCTCAAGTGAGTGGGGGGGAGGAGGGTGGATGTACATTAGAAAACTTACAGCAAAAGGAAACGACCTGTTAAATACCCTTAGAAGGCTAAGCATGCCTCAGAAAAAGAATACCAAAGTACCACTCACTGGATTATTCCCTCATTTTAACCATATTAACAAGCTCCAAAAGGGCAAGCCGGTGTCTTGTTTTGTCTTACAGAAGACCCCCGTTGGACCTCGACTGAATACAGCTGACTTTAATCATTTGTGTTTTGGCACAAATGTTAAAGAATTGATCATACTAGAACGCTGAATGCACTGTATTTTGGTTGCATAGTATCATGTTTCAGGTTGTTGTGGGTGTGGGTGTTGTCTTTAGGTCTGTTAAACTTCACGCTTGGGTTTGAGTTTTCACAGGTTTTGCTGGCTTACTGGCTACTCCCTGCACAGTAACGCCATTCCTTTTGATCCCTTCTTCTACCTCTTTTTATCAAACTGATTATGATTTGCATGTAACTCCGTTAAGGTGTTTCCAACTTCCTAAAAAAAATTTTTGGAAATTAACCAAGGGACCCATCTAATGTCTTTCAGATGTGGTCACAAAAAGAAATCCACTGTTATTGATGCTTTTTAGTGTCAGAGAGATGTTTATTGTAACACCAGTCCAGGAGTTCCATCCAAAACATGGTTGTTGGAAAGTGTCTATGTTTTGTTAAGTGAAGTGTATGTTTCTGTGTATGTTTCTCTAATGTTTTATATTATGGGATATCCTAAACACACTATCCCATGGAAGTTGTATACACTATAACAATACTTGAACTTGCCAAACTAGTATATATCTCTCTCAGCATTTCAATTGCTTTTGAGATGCTTAAATGACAATTCTGTTCATACTTAACTATGAAGCAACATGCAGTGTTGCTGTGTGGTGAAGTTATGCCTTCACTCAGCCTATTAGAAAACATGTTTGTTTCATCTATAGTCCTAGCAAAACACCAAATGATCTTTGAAAATATTACATGGCAAATCCACGTATTGTTGAATTGTACTAGATTATATGCTTTCTGAGAATTAAAATCACAAATGCAACAAGTACTGATAATGGCATTGCAAAGCCAGCTGGTGCTTGGTGTGTTGTTGAGAAGTGGGTTGTTTGTGTCAAGTTGAATGGCTCTGGTTGTTGTATAAAAATTGATGGTAATGGTAAAGTTGTTAAACAAACTGCCCGTGTTCCATCCAAACCTGGAAAGGCCTAGACTCTGATCTATTTTTTTTTTATTTTTTTATTTTTTTTTTTTTTTCCCTGGCCTCCGGGTGGCCCATGGGTGAAACATATTCTATTTTATCTATTGTATTGTTGTAACTCTTTTGTTTATTCCTTGCATGATTCCATGTTTTATTCAACTTATACAACGTGTTGTATCTTCTATGCACATTGTAACAACTTCAACTGATCATGGACAAGTCCAACAGATCAGAGTAACAATTGTAACCAAGCCCAAGAAATCCTTTATAACAATTGTATATCATTTAACTCCCTATTACTCCCCCACCCCTCTTTTCCCTACTGCTTGTTGTTTTTTTTTTTTTTCCTTTCTCTTTTCTTTCCTTTCCCTCACCACCGTGGACGGATGTTTGCGCATCAGTTTCAAGCAATCTTTGAGCCACCGGGTGGTGTGAAAGACAGAAACTGTTTTCTTTTATTAATTGTCTCAAAGCTTGCTTCGTGAGGCCTTTCTGGTGATAAGACTCTAAGTGAGAACTGCAGGTTATCTGGGTGGGTGTCACCGTGCCACAGTGCCTCTGCTTATTGTTGTAAAGATAAGCAGAAGTGGGGCCAAGCCTGTCTTTTTCGGGGTTCGGCTTGGAGAAGCTGATCACTGCAAAAGGCGATAATGCTTGTGCATGGCAATGAAGGTACCACTCCCTGCTGGCTTATCTGTTGGGCCAGGTATGTCACAACAGAGAAAAAAAAGAAAAAAACCTGAGAAATGGAGGATAAAAGGCCTTCACTAAACTAGCAACTTTGGAGAAGAACTCCCAAAGAAAAAATCTTTGACGGAGAACTCCCGAAGAGGAAACGGAGAATTCCCTGAGGGGGGAAACTCTGCAGACGGACCCTGAGGCCTGCTTGCTGTCATCTCCCATCCCCCGCGGTGACCAGACGAGTTCTCGAGACTACGAACTTCGCTGGATCCACGGTGGTGATTATCTCTCTCTTGCTTTCTATCAAGACTCCTTGCTTTTTATCCCTTTTCTATCGCTCACCTTCCCTTCCCCATATCCCTAAGCAACTAGTAATTGTAATAAACTGGTTGGGCTAACATTTGACCCGTTGTGTCTTAATCTCGCCATCGGGTATACACATAATCAAAGAACCTCGTCTCCCTCCTTTATATTGGAGCGTGACACAAAGACCTCTGGCTTAAGAAAGATTTAAGAAGATTCTAAATAGTTCAGGTGAAAGTTCAGGGTTTTTTTATTTTATTTTATTTTATTTTTAAATGAAGGTAATACTAATCAGCAACGCTAGGATCAATACTTAGATTTTGACCTGAGAATCTAAAAAAAGTTTCACATTTGCATTGGACTTTTCCACGTCCTACATAGTTTCAGCATAGTTGAAAAAAACTGTTAAGATGACCTTAATAGAGATGTATGCAGTCACTGCCATGGTGCTACAGTTTGATTTCCATACAAGTTCAAGTATCACAGAGTAATCATTACTGAAGTTCTCAGTAGGTGGGAATTTACAGAAGAGCTGTATGTTTATGTATGTTTAATTGTGGAAGGGGAGAGTCAGCTGGGGACTGCGTAATAAACCAAAAGATGTTTTTGCTCTTCAGACTTTGTCAGAAAGTAGCTTTTTTTTTTTTTTTTTAAGGAAGCTAAATAAATAAATGCCTCGCTCCTATGAGTACTATAATTCTATAATGGATTTTCAAGAAGACTATTGTACATTGAGGAATAAATGTTTGATGCAGCAGTTTACCTTAGTAGGGGCAAGTGTGTGCTTTATTGCATGCACTACTTGGCCTCTAGGTGTGTACTGTACTATGCCCATTTGTCAATGTGAAATCACCAGTGGTGACACCACTGGTATGTCCATGTCTTTATTTTGAACAGAAGCAGCATGTTTTCGCATAAACATCCCTTTTCTCAACAATAGAAATGATGAATTGAGTTGTATATAGGAAGTCCCTATCAGAACTCTTGACTGTAATGCTGGCCACCTTTGCTATTGTAAGGATACTTGCAGTATGGTGCGTCCTCACCAAATATCCATCAGGTACTGCAGTACTTCCAGAATCAGAAGAGGCATAAGATTTTGCAGTTCAGTATCATCTATACTGCGGTATTAATGAAAGAGTTGTCTTTCTTTAAAGTCTGTGTGGCTTTTTTGCTGAAATCCAAAAGTAACAAGAATCACTTGGTGTAAATTACTTTACAAAGTGTCAAGTTATCAGAGAACTCATTCTCAGCTAATCATAAGACTAAATTACTTTAAAGTAGTTCATTTATGGTCTCTATAGTCCCTTTATTACTGCCTGCCCAGATTCCATGTACTTCTGTATCTGACCCTGGGCAAGCAATCAGAGTCCAGTGTGGTACTGATACTGAGAAAGCTTTTCACAGAATCACAGACTGCTTGGGGTTAGCAGGGGCCTGTGCTGGTCTCCGGTCCAACCCCTCTGGCTCACGTAGGGACTCTCAGATCAGGATGCGTAGGATCATGATCAGAAGACTTTTGTAGATCTCCAAGGAGGGGACTCCATGAGCTCTGATTAAGGTGTGCCAGGGGTCTGTCACTTACACAGTAGAAAAGTACTTCCTGATGTTCAGGAGGAAACCCCTCTGCTCCACTTTGCACACACTGCCTCTTGTCCTGGCACTGGGAAACACTGAGAAGAAACTGGCTGTCTTTTCATCTTCCCTTCTGGTATTTATAGACATCAGTGGGATACACTGAATCTTCTCCAGTCTGGGATTGCTCCTCTCCAGTTCAGGGCTTATTACTTTTTCTTGAACTTCATGATGCTCCTCTCAGCCCTTTTCTCCTGAGGTCCTTACAGATGACAGTATAGCCCTCTGGCATATGTGCCACTCCTCATACCAGTGATACTTTTTTTGTCACTGCCTATAGAACAAGATATAGAACCAACGATGAAGGGAAAAGTGAGATGTCTTCAAGTTAGAGATTACATGACCAACAGATACTGACAAATAAAAGCAATGACATTAAATGAGAAGCAAAACAAACAAACAAATAAATAACGACAAAATCCTGTGAAGTCAGGTAGATTTCTATAAAGGTGACAAATTTTGTACTGATTGTGTTATGAGATGCAGGATGTAAAATTTCCAGCGTCCACTCTACTTTAGCTGTTAAAATAATGTAGGAAACTAAAGAGTTACAAAAGGAAATGTTTCACTTGGGAGCAGAGCAGGCAATAAACCTATCGAGACTCAGTGATTCTTGGCTTATGATGTGAGAGGACATGCAGCATTATATCACAAGAGCTTATAAATGTGTGAAGCAGGAAGCCCAGATATACTTAGCAGACATAAGTATTATTTCCCCAGCACCAACTTTCCTTCTATTCCCATTGTTTCCTTATTTGATTATGCCCTGAAGCACAATAGCAGTTCCCCTTGTAAGTGATTTTATCTGTGGTGACTTTATATAAACACACTTTTAATACTGCTATCCTGTTGCATATCATGTGGCAATTTCTCACATAGGTTATTTACACAGTTAGTAAACAAACACTTCTTTGTGTTCCTTCCCATGCAATTACACCTCCTAGTATGCTGAGGTAAGTAAAAATGGAATATGGTATTAATCATTTTTTATATGTCTTCTAGTTTTTCAGCTTCTCCTCTACTAGGGGGTTTTCCATGACTTGTTATTTTTACCATCTACATCCACTTACAACTTCACTGTAATATTACTTATTAATTTGTTCAAAATGACTAGGATATACTTGCTTGTTAGAGCATGGCATTATTTTGGGCAACATTGATGTCAAAGTCTTTCACATACATCAGTTTTCCATGTCAGAGTTTAACTCTATTTTTTTAACCTCGCAGTAACATAATGAACCTCCAGGAGTTTGTGCAAAGACTGGAATCTGTTGTTTAGCAATGTCAGCCTTCACAGAAATAAAGTTGTTTTGAACATTTACAGCCTCCTGGCCTAGTTCTGCAATATTGCTTTGAATTAATATTGTTTTGGTTAAATTGTTTTTCCCTTCTTTGTGTCTTGTAAATATTCAGACACATTCTGAGCAATACTGATATTATGATCATTTAATTGATAACTCTTCTGGCATGGAGGAAACCAACCACTCTGTAAGAGATGCTTGAAATCCTCTTTTGAGCTGACTGTTTTGGTATGAAGTAATACATTATATACTCCCTAGGAGTTCCCAGGACAGAATTAGCCACTCGGATTCGAACCTGAAATATATTTGCAAAGGTAATTATCTAAGACAAGATTCACAAAGGTACACCAAAGCTGAGTGAGAAACACCTTGCACATTCTCTAGTTCCTTCCCTTAGTTAATGATCTTAAATGTAAATATTTATTATTCCGATTTTCCAAATCCACTTATATTTATTTTTTCTATTTGGAAGATCCTACAACTTAGAGCACTATGCAGCTTAGTACTGGTAGGACTTGAGATACATAGATGTCTAGTAAGAGTTAGTATTTTACCCATGTGGAGTGTTTTGTTAATGAAATCAGACAAGTCAAGTGTTCACATATCTACCATCCAGCTTAGCTTCTTACTGAAAAATTGTTTTGCAGGTGTATAGAAAAGCTATTTAAGGCAGTGTACTCTTGCAGATCGTGTTCTAGTATATTTTATTTCTAGAATTCTCCCATTTTCTCACCTTTGAGGTTCATTTTCTTCTATCCTGTGACTATCTAGGCCCAAAAATGCCTATTTAGTGGGTTGTTTGAAATATTTTCTGAGGTCCAAATAAATTAGTCACATATTCTTCACTGACTGATAAGCTGAAATACTACAAGCTTTATTGCTTGTACTTGTGCTTATACCACATGATATTAAAAATACCATAACTTTAATTCCAGTTGTGTTTTCAGGCTTCCTGTTTAGATCTTGTGTGTCCATTTTTGATGGTACATTCAAGATTGTCACTGATCTAATCTTTCAAATTTGTCACTGATTTTTATAACCTGGTGTCCATAGCTCAACTATTTCCCTGTCAACTTCTTTCAAAACTCACAGGTGTGAACTGTTACATTACACTATAGATGCTGTATCCTGTAATATTAATTTGTCATTTAGTTCCTTAAATGTCTCTTTCAGTGTTTCTCTTTACAGCAGTACCTCAACTTCATGTGATATCCAGACTGAGTGTCACTTTCAACTAAGACAAAAGCGATGAAAAAAAGTTATTTCCTTTTGTGTTCTTTATTTTTTCTTTTTGTGTTGTTCTCTTCCTTAAAGTTTTTGTGTAATTCAAAAATTTGTTCTGCATTTCTAATTCTAGTACTTTTCCCAAAGGATGAAAGATGGCCCTTACCTGATATTGACAATAACCTGAGTTAGAGTGAATCATCTCCTGGCCAGACTGCAAACAAAGCTTCTCACTGAAATATCTAATACTTCATTTATCTTTAAAGAAGTCATTAGCCTATTCAGAAAGAAAAGAGCTCTTCTGTTTGAAAGGAGGGTGTCTGAGCCTGGGCTTCTAGTCTTCTAAACACTAAAAACAGTGATTTTTGCAAATACAAGGGCTGATCTGAAAGTAATGCCTCCTGTTTTATTATGTTGGCTCTCAACATCAGAGGCAGATGTTGGTGGTATGGCATTAGAAGTTGAAGCTTCTCAATAATATTCCATTACATTTTGTTACTGTGTGACAGATGATAGCAGAGGGGAAATCTCACAAAATGGCATCTCACATGGAAGTGTTCATGAATCAATAGTGTAGCACTGAACTCCTCTGTGTGTAAAAAATGGCATCCATTGGCATTCATCAATGTTTTCTGAACATTTTTAGAGGCCAAACTGTGGATGTGAGCACAGTCAGGCGGTGAGTGGTGCATTTTAGAAGAGGCAACAGTGGTCAACTCTGCTGGTACAGATTGTTACAAGCATGGCATGCAGGATATTGTTCATAGCTAATTGTGATGACTACGTTGAATAATAGTCTTTCGTAGCTGAGAATTTTCTCTCTCAAATAGTGTTATTGTGTTATACTGTGTTACAGTATTATTTATTTATTTAGACTGTGTTTCTCAGATAAATAGACAGGATGCATCACTTTGGGGGCAAGCTATATATGTAGAATACTAATTGGACCTGATGCAAGCACAGAAAGAGAAGAATGTACATGTTTCCCTATAGAATCTTCATCAGGCTGACACAAAAAAGAACTAGAAAACTTTGAGATTATATTAGGCTTAGAGATAACTAATATATTGGGATACCAAGGCAAGGATGTTTCACATAGACTTCTGAAATGCTTAACTTGCTCCTTTGCTTCTATTCTATCAATATTTTGCTTGTATAGCTTTGGTATTGCCCTTCCCATTCCCTGTAATGTCTTATTTCTGTCTTATATTTGCCTGTCATAATTTACAGTTTTTAACATGCAGTGTGGTCCTTTTGCTTCACTTTGTGGAAAAGAGCCTCAGCTTTCATAAACTGCTGTACCTACAGAGTGGAGCTGAAAGTGCTTACAGGATCTGAATGTCTATTCCTGCATATTCACAATTATTATTATTAATATTATTATTTTTACCATAAAACACTAATCTTTCCTTGTTCTTAAATTTTTGAAAGTATCCTTGCATTTAAATACAATGGATGTCTTCTGAAAGTAGGTCTCAGCAGATCGGATATCTGCCTTGAACATCACTGTACCTCAGCCATCTCTTGCCAGAACTGTATCACACAGTGATAGAAACAGCTTTGAAATGGAGTAAAGCAGAGACTGAAACCTGAAACAAGCAAGCACTGGCTGTGTATTTCATCAGTTTCCCATATCAGAAACCAAACAGGATGAATAATTTTTACAGAAATTGAAAACTTGAATAATATCAGCTGGACAGCACTTTTGATTTTGAATCAAAATGGAAATGCTTTGAAATCAAGAAAGAAGAAAATTGTGAAGATACTGGAAAGTTCCTAAATAGATTCTAATTTATTCATATTACAGAGCTTTCGAAGTACAGAAATATTCCTTAATTCAAAGGAAACAGATGAACTGCCAACTAAAAATGGCAAAAACTGCCTTGACTTTCATGTCGGAAGGACAGTTATTTTCTACAGTTTTATCGACAAGCTAAAATGAGCAATTTAGTTTGTATTTATTTGTCTTCAGACATCTTTCTATTTATGGCCACGTTGTATGCTCAATGGAGTCTTAAAATAGCAGTACTGGGCTCACAGGATGACTCAGTGGATTGGTATGCAGAAGAGGGAAACTTCAGCCTCTCAGTGACTGAAATGGGGCAGGATGGCAGTAAGTGAACCTCATTACTCCCCAGTGGGTGTCTGTGGGCTTCTGTGGAAGCAGCTGATCGTTTAAATTCAGTCCTGCCTCAGCAATACTCTTCTGAAATAGCCACACACCATTTGACATTGCTGTTGGTCATAACAGTTGAGAGGTTAAAGGCTAAATAAAATGTGGTGAAAAATATTGCCCCTTAGCTTTATGTGCGGATCAGCAGAACAGGTGTGGATTCATTTTCTCCACTGAATAATATTGTATTAGTTGTAGGTGATGAGAGTTTGATGGTGGGGGCTACAGGCTCCTCTGTGCCAACTCCAGTCTACTCTAATGGCACCGTATGGCACAACAGCCAAGATGGTGGTGCCTATGGGGAATGCATCTAAGAAAGGGCTTGAAAACCTACACAACAGTAAGAAATAGAGAAACAATACTGTGAGCAATGAGGTCAGGATTGAAGGACGGCGACAAGGAGTTCTAGATGCTGGAGCATATTCCCCACCAGTTCATGAAGATTGTAGTGGAGCAGGTATTTTCCTACACCTGTAGAGAGGACCAGAGCAGGGCAAATATCCACACTGCCATTTCCTGTGGAAGACTTCACACTTGAGCAGATGGATATTTCCTCAAGGAACTTTAGCCTATTGAGAGTCCACTCTGGAGAATGTATATCTTGAAGGGCTGCATTCCTTGAGATGATCCAAGCTTGAGCAGGAGAAAAATATAAGGAGGAAGGAGCATCAAAGAGAAGCTGTTTTGGATTGACTAGGACCCCTGTTCCCCATCCTTCTGCACTGCTGTCATGGTGGTTGTGAACTACAGGAATCAGGAATTAAGGTGTGAAGTTAAGTCTGGAAGGAAAGGAGTAATGTGGAAAGGTATTTTAGCTTTTGTCTTTGTATCTCCTTACATGAATCTATTTTAATCAGTGATAAATTAAATTCATTTTCACCCAAGTCAAGTCCAGTTTGGTATAGTTTGCCCATATTGGCAATTAGTAGGTGATCTCCCTACCTATCTCAATCCACAAGCTTTTCCATCACTCTTCTTCCTCTTGTCCTGCTGAGAACAGTGAATACAAAAGTGGCTGGTTGGGGGTCTGGCAGCTGGCCCAGGTCAGCCCACCACAGGCGGCTCTCACAAACACTACATTCACTAACTTCTATCTTAAATAATGACTTATTTTTTTTGGTCGAAAAGTTTATCTGCTCTGAAGATAAAAGGCAACGTTCTTACCTGCATTAGGAAGACTCCATCCTAGGACTGAACAAGTGCTTGCTAATGGAAAGCAAAAGTTAGCCTCAGAGGTCTCTTACAGGGTTTCTCAAGTCTAGTGTGTTTGCAAGTCATGTCAGTGCAATTTCAGGTTGATACTTGCCATCTCTGAAACTATATCCAAGAAACTTCGTGGCCTTTCTACAGCCACACATTCTCTGCTGAATGAGATGCTTCCTCTAATAGAGGCAGAACTTATTAAAATTTACATCTGCCTTTTCCTCTGGCAAGAGGTCTGTCAGGACTTTGAAATTACTTTATAAAACCCATCAGACATTTTAGATTTATAAGCATATATTATAAAAGCATTTTAGATACATAAAATATTAGTTCTAGCAGTGGTTTCACAAATAAATGCTTTCTCACAAGGGGACAGCATGAAAATTCTCCGAGTAGATTCAGGTGGTTATTGAAGTATGTTGTGAATCAGTGCTCCAAAGTTTGTGCAATGAAGGTACATGTAAGTCCTTACAAATAGATGAAATTTAATTCAGTTAAATACTAGCTTCTAAGCAAACCTTTCTTTTAAAAGCATACATATTTTTTTACCATTAAACTCCTGTGAATTTCTTCCATGAAAGTTAGAGAACAAGACTGGTTTACTTATGAGATAATATCATCTGCTGCTAAGAGTCGATGAGATTCCTCACAGAATGGAAGAAATTACTGCAGTTGTATTAAATACAAGCAGACAAACAAGGCTTAGCATTGCAATGGGAAAATATTGTAGCTCTCACAGCAATGTTTTTCTGTGCTCTGCTCTCCCAAAGGAAAGTGCTTATTGAAATGGACGTCATTGATACAGATGCTCTGCAGCTACTCCCGGATATATTAAGAATAGACTGTTCTGCAATATTTTTTTAATGAATTACCAGGTACATATTTGATATAGTACAAAGTTTTCTTACAATTCTGCTTTTCTTTGGAAAACTGTCCAAATTGCTTCTTCTTTATTGTTTTACTGTTTTTACAACTTTTGTGTTTTTGAAATAATACTCTTGCAAGTAATGTTGTGCATTTCCAATAATACATTGTTAATTATTCTGCCTCAAAATAAACTAAAAATGTGTTTATCCTCTGAGAACAATAACTTCATTTGAATTTAAATATTTCTTTTGCAAATATTAGTGAATATTTACCATCATACCATGTGTTACTGTTGCTTCATTCAATCTGGCCATGTTTTCTTTCTCATCACTGAAAAATCTTTTTCCATTATAAATTTGCGTCTTTGTTAGTACTGATAATTCCATACCTCTGTTATTTTATTTTATTTTATTTTAATTGGGGCAGCATTTTTCATTTGCTTTCTTTAAGAATAATATAAATTAATGATTAATCCCAACTTTGTTTGACACTTAAAAATAATGAAAAGTAATACAGTACTCTGACAAATGTATGAAGAGTTCTTTACATAGTAATAGTCTTCTGCTGGAAGTATATTAAGACATAAATAACTTCCACGGTGCCAGCTAAATGGTGAGGTATTAAGGGTAAACAGTTTTATTCAGAATGTGGGAAATACTGATTGTGAATACCCTGCTGTGGTAAGCTAAATTTTTTTTTTTTTTTTTTTTTTAAGAATGATCTCAATGTGAAGATATTTATTGTAAAACTGATATTAGGTCTTCAGTTCACTAGCAGTCATTCTTTGAATATCTATAACTTTCTAACACACTAACCCTTCCCCCCGAACTACTCCCAATATTTTATGATTGCACAAAGTTAATGAATGAATATAAGGTTCAAGTGGGTCTCATCTCCTTCCTTTGAGATCGGCAGGAAACTATGTCTGGTATTACATGCCAAAATCTGGCTGGCTGAGTTCAGAGTAAACATTAGCTAAAATCCTGAAGTAAATTGAAAGTTGACTGTCTCATTAGTCATAAACACAAAACAAAGGAAAAAATCATGAACCATCTGAACTTATTTCAGTATTACTTCACTGAAATTGTACACTAAAATATAATGCATAGATCTATGAAAAAAATCAAACTTTTATGTTAAATCTAACTTCTGTTTATCAGAGAGTAAAAGTGACCACTCATGAACTGAGAATAAGAATAGAGTTCAGTGGTGATTTGCCATCACCCTGCCAACTAATGATGAAGATCTAACTTTAAAAGGATCAGTAAGAAAAATGAGTAAGGAAACTCATTAGAACATGGGAGTGAGCTGGGAAAGAATGGCAAAATAAACTGCTAGGTTTTTTACTGGGATTTAACAGTTTTCAAGAGTCGTGTGTCTTTTGGACGTAGCAAATGTCTATTTAGATATACATAAAGTTCTCTTTTAGAAAAAATATAGTCAGCTGTTACTAGATTATTTCACAAGAAGTTAGGAATTATCCAGAAGATGAATAATGAAGTGATACCAAATTAGGTGATTAGTTCTGTCTCAGTGTTTGTATTTTTCTGGTTTATCCTCAGTCACAACTACACATGGATCAACCATGGTATATTTAGGCTATATATCTGTATTCATACAGACATTTCCTTGAATAAAATGACCACACATTCTGAACATGGCATCAGATTAAAAATATTGCAAGCAATGTTTTTGCTAAATGAGGACTGGTTAAAGTTATGTTAGAAATGACTGATACGTAAAAGAAATATGCAATCATTTCCCACTGGATTTGTTTCCATAGTAATGAGAAGCATTTGGTTTTAGCTACTCTGTGTATTTCAGACATAGATTTTTATCTAAATCCTAAAAACACCTTTAGGAACTAAATTTTTATATTCCACTGGGATCTAACTAAATTAAAACTAACTAGGTTTAGCAGCAGAATCTATGATCTTTTCTCTCTTATGATACGCAGTTGTGAGACACTGGAACAGGTTGCATAGCCAGATTGTGAATGCCCCCTCCCTGAAAGGTCAGGGTGGACAGGACTTCGAGCAACCTGGTCTAGAGGGAGGTGTCCCTGCCTATAGCAGGGTGGGTTGGAACTACATGATCTTAAAGGTCCTTTTGAACCCAGAACATTCTATGATTCTGTGATTCTATGATTCTGTGTGGTTGAGATTTGCCTTCATTATCTTTTAAATTAGCTGTCTAAGTCTAAACTGCTAATTCTAAATTCTCATTATGTTTAATGGAAAAAAGCTGCCACTTCCACTAGCAATTCTTGTCATAAGCTAAAGATGTAAAGTTGCACAGAGTATAACTTTACCCAAGATGTAGGGCTTGTTATCAGTTTTATGTCACTCCGGAGTGTAGTTCATGTGTTATCTCTTACCTGACATCTGGATTTGCACAAAAATCTCTTGACTGGAGTAAGTAATACATTAGTTAATGTATCAACATGATTTTGTGTGGCTTGAATGTTGTTTTGATGTGTTATTACTCTTGTTTATCAACAGAAGTAAGATTTTGCACAGAAAACTTCTGTCAAATATAGTGGAGAAAATTATCCTTGGAACATAACTGGTACATCTCATCAATTCTTTTTTTTTTGGAAATCTGACCTTGACAGCACCTCAGATCTCCTCATGCTCTCCAGAAGTCAACCTAAGTTTTTCTGAAATCTGAAGGCTTCAGTGCAAGAGTGAATAATGACTTCAGAATAGTGAGGAGACGCTAAGCTAGTATTTGATCATTTAAGTACACAGTTGATTGAAAACTAGTCTAAGTCACAATCTGATCCGTTTACAAACTCAGTTCAGAGCCTTATTGGATAGCTCACACTCACTTGTTTAAAAGTCAATGAATATGGACAAACCATAATGAATGGAGGCATTGAGACTGGGAATACTGTGGGGTTTGCATGTAATGGCTTGTTGAGAAGTACGGATAGATGGAAGGAGACAGGTGTCACTACTTTGAATGAATGTATTTAGTGCCACTGCTGCTGAGGTTTTTTTGGTTTTGGTTTTTTTTTCCCTGTTTAAAATCACAGGCAAAAAAGTGCCCTGATCTTTCACTGGGTGCTTTTCCGGAGTTTCTTTCAGTCCAAATCATCAGTAAAATGGCTTGTATTCCCTGTGCTGGAATTCCCTCCGGGTTTTCTGGGTATCCTGTACAAATGGTAACCTTTCACATCCAAGGATAACATTTCTGCAGTATTTTCCCACAGAATTCAATCAGTAAATAAGTTCCATCTTTCTGATTTGTTATGCTAAAACTCTTTAGGTTGTAAGCCATTAAAAGCTTTCCTAGCAACTCAGTCATGGTAGGCATAAACTTTTTTACTTTAAGGACTCCCACGGTCAGATACTTGTTCAGCAATGGACTCTTCTCACATGTTTCAGAATTTCTTCTCTTTTTTGTGACCTCCTCAAGGTTTTCAAAATGCAGTTGATTCAAAATCAGACAAGCATCATTCTCTAGGATAGAGAAAGCTGCTGGAAGAGTTGAACCTTCCCAGTTAGCTCTATAAAGTGTAGTGTGAAAGGGCTCTGTCTCAGTGCTACATCTAACCTAGGGCTGTTTCTGTAACTGTTTCTGGCTATCTCCATATGTGGGTACTGTATTTTTTTTTTTTTTGTGTGTGTGTGCAATATGAATATCAGTAGGAAGTTAACCAGGAACAATCAGAGGCAACCCCATGTAGGCATTAGTGCTCCATTGCTTTTTTTTCATGTTAATGACTACCTTAAAGTCCTGTCAGAGCTTCTTGGATCTTTCCCACATAAGCATATTTGTCTTGTTGCTTTTTGTACACGGTTTCCAAGAAGCTTCCAAAGAATCTACCCATGTTCCTTCCTTCCACTGTGACTCTAGTATTTAGTATAAAACGTTTGTTTGGCTTCATTCCCCACACAGTTTTGCAGAGGTATAATGCAAAAACATGTATCCCATTATCTAAACAATCCACACGTGTCTGAATAAAGGTAATCTTTCTGTAGCACATTGGCTTTGGAGCATTCTGTAACTGAATGTTTGGATAAGATTTTGGCAACAGGATAGTATTCTAAAGAAAGTAATGAGAATGACCACCAAATTGGAAAATGTGTCTCCTAGTAAAAGAATTTAAAAGTTCAGCTTGTTTAGTTTACTGAAGGAAATGATACAGGAAGTCTTGCCCTCAATTTATACATGTTTGTACATGGAGCAGAAATGTCATGATGGAAGGCAGTCTAGTTCAACACAAAGAAATGATAAAAGGACTGAAAGTGACTCCCTTAGAAGTAAAGATGCTGACTTTGTAGCTATGGCAGTAACTATCCATAAAAATACCCTACCATGTGAAATGGTCAAAATATTTTATATCATCTATGTCCCATCTATCGTTTTTTCATCAAGTTCCAAATGGGCACAAATCCACAAAGAGTAAAGAAACAATATAGAGCCAGTATTCATATTAAGAGCTTTGATAATTGCCACAGCTTCACTATCCTGACTATAAAATTTGTTTTGTTGGAAGAAAGACAAAGTCGAACTGGAAGGAAACGACTTTTTTGTGAATCAAAAGGATGCACTTCGTTGAGTAGAAGAGCAAAAGAGAAAAATCAGGATTTTTCTCAAGGCCATGGCAAATCTCAAGGCCATGGCAAAATGATGATAATTTGTAAGTTTGATAGTTTTGCAGGCAGCTTTTTCACTTTTGTTCCTTCTAGTACTTTTAGATCTTATCATTGAATTTTATTTTAAGACGAGGTGTAACTGAGCACTGTGGGACATGCAGAGTAGCAAAAGTTAAACTTTTGAGGTAGGTACTGTAATTCCTTTTCTGGTCTACTAAAGAAATTGAAAGCTGCCCAAAATAGTTTGAGATTAATCTTATTGATTATCTGGGTAACTGATAATAAGTAGAGAACCCTCTGGTTAATCAGTCATGGCACAAGTCTATCAGCTTTCTTCAAGGAAATGGTTCAGCACAAGCTTCTATTGTGCCTTGCTGACTTCATGTTATCAGAGCACCTTGTCTTCCTTTCCTCCCTGCAGGGCCTCAGTCATGACCTCTGTTACAGCCGATGGTGCAAACAACCAATCAAACTTACAGTTTGGATAGGAATTATCCCAGTTTCTTTCTCTGGTAATATGTAAACCTTATTTTTCTTCATACACTGAGTGAGTAAACTTTCAGCACTTTTTTCTTTTCTGAAGGATTAGTTTGTTAAATATCAAAAATATTTTTATTCTATTTCTACGTCTTTCATTTTTGTTTGTTTCCAGGGGTGAGGTTCTTGCTTTTTAATTTTAGGCCTCACCCCTCAGAACACAGCTACTTTTCAGCAACAACATTGCCAGAGTGCTTGAAGAGAGTCTCATTCCCTACCAAACTCTGGTCATTGTTGTGACTATTAAATTTTGATTGATTGAAAATCTAGAATTAACTTGTTTAAAACAAACAAAACACTTACTCTTAGGGCCAAGAAAATTTTTTTCTCCTGTGTCCAGATAAAGTCTGCACAGAAGGCAACATATGCCATGTGTTTATATATGCTTTGTTTGTTTAGAAGATTTTGTACTTCACAGCTGTTACTAGCCAGTTTTTCATAGTATTGTACTTTGCCTGAACCTCAGTGGAGGAATGGATGAACAGAAAAATAAATTTTTGGCTCATATGCACACTGATGTTCAGAGGGATGTGTCTTAGTTCCCGATCTGCCTCCCCTGTTTGGAGATAAGGGAAGTGATAAAGATTCTGACAGAATGCCAATACATTGCAGTGCATTTGGGCATTTCAGTTTAACTTCAAAATTCAAATTTCTTTCATTTTGAACCTAAGTTAGCAGGAAGTAAAATAAGTGGCTACCAGGACATCCAACTGTTCGTACCAAGGACTGGAGCAGCAAGAATGACATAAAGGAGTTCCAGCAATTCTTCTGTATAATTGCTCACCTGGGACCAATTGGCAATTGGTCTTAATCACTGTCCTTTCTCTCGTAGCCACATCCACATCAAGCAACTGCTCACTTCACAGTCTGACTCCTCTAAAATACATTCATCAGGACATCTTGTGCTAGGGATTTCTCCTACCTCTCCATATAGTTTATTTAATTTTTAAAAATCTTATGGTATGAGGGTGTTGCCCAACAAAATTCCCACAAGATAAACAGTGCTATCTTCTTTCTGATAAGCTGAGACAGTGTGATAATAAAAAACATGCTAATACATTTTGCAAATTATTCCTGGATTTGTGTTTCATCTCCCAACACAAAGGGTTTTATCCTTTACAATTAATTGATAAATGGACAGGAGAAAGGCATGCATTTTCTTTGTTGCCAAAATATTGCATTATCTCTTCACTTGCTGAAATAAACAGGAGAAAACAACAACAACAACATAGTTTTTAGTAGGATCAGTTCCCTAAGGAAGCAGAAGGGTGAATGATGTGAAAGGAAAATACAGGCACGAAATTTGAAAGAGGAAGGTGCTGGTTAAGCAGCTGTGTTGCAGCAAAACAAAAATAACGTTTAAAAAGTAATATCCAGTAGGTGAATGAACTTACTAGGTTTGGGAAAGAAGACCAGAAAGAGAAGTTTCCACTAAGAACTGCACACAAAATAAATTAGTCAAAGTGTCAAGTACTGTAAATAGTAGAAGGCAAGGTGGAAAAAACCAATAAGTAGAAAGGGCAAAACGAAAAGTTGAAGGAGAAACGTAGAGGGAAATGAGGCAGCATATTTCAGGACTACATGTTATACATATTCCTGTCACACTGAGTAACTGAGAGACAAATATAAATTTGAATGACTGAATAGATTTAGTGGAAGTAGATCTAACATACAAGTGTGCTCAAAACATGAATCATCCCTGATAAGTGCAGGAAATACTGCAAGTGTGTCAGTGGCTCTTTTCAAGATTGCTTATTGTCTGCAGAGTGAAGAAGGTTAGACAGACAAATAAGGCACAGATCATTATCATCACTTTGAGGCAGTTACCTGAAAGGAAATCGACCTCTAAGGTACACCTGATCAAATAGCTCACTCTCAGAAATGTTTCTTCAAAGGTTCCTGTGGCAGATGAACTTGTGATGAGACATTCAGGGATTCTTCATTTCAAATTACTTCTCAAATGCTTTCAATACACTCTTCTCAGCTTTCTGCTGCATATTTATGCTGTGTGAACAGTCAATGGAATAAATTTGAAAACTAGCATGTATGATGATGTTATTTATAGGTATGACAAAACCCATTTAATTTAAGTATTTTGTTTGTGTATTAAGTACTGACGGACCAAATTTTGTGATCCTTTTGCAGTCACAGGTGGTGGGCTTTGGATGTCTCCAGAGGGCAGTTCTGTCCTCTTCAGCTCAATCACTACTTGTTGACCATTACAGATTTAGAATAGTGTCTGCACAGGATTTTCATGAGGCCTTGACAGCTTTAGGTCCCTAAATTCCTTTGACTTGGTATTGTTATTCGAATAAAAATACATACATCATAAACTAATCAGATTGGATATGCATCAGCTTCCTCTCTGTTCTTTTTGAAGTTTACTCATCGCAGATGACATGGTTTCCTTTTACTAAGATTTTAAGATGATCTCCAGACTATTCTTTTATAAAACTGATCTTTTGGATGTGGTTACAAATCATGTGTATGTGGTTTTATGTCGGCATTTATCAATGTTATCAATGTTATCAATGAATGGATTTAATAATTCTAAGAACTGTTCTTTCAAAGCTTGTTGGGGCAAAGAATATGTTAAAGCTGCATATGTAAAATTAGTTTTTTAGGAGTACAGATGGTTATTATTATATCTGAGAATTTCTTGATTGTTTTAATTCTATCTATGCATCTCTGGGGAAAATATAACTACGTTTGTGTTAAAGTAATTGCAAAAATATTAAATGGAAGAAGGGAAAAAAATGGAAAAAAGATGTGGTAAGCATAAGCATGTTTTCTACAGTTTCTGTTTCAGAAAATTAACCAGAGAAAGTAAAAGACACAGAGGTTCAAGAACAAACATAAAAAACACTACTAATCTCTCACACATATATGTTTAACATTTAGGTCTTCCATATTGATGAAGAGCAATATAGAGTATATAAAACAAATAGATAATCAAGAAGCGTACATGAATTTGAAATCCTGATAAAGATCAACATGAGCATATATGAGCAATCACATTCTTGTCTTCAAAAAATATTCTGAATTTCATGTACTGATCACCAGCCAATATGCTAGGACTGTTTAGGCCTGCCAAAGCTATAGCTGATGGCACTATCACTAAAAATCCTATGAAAAAGGTTAGAGAAGAAAAAAATTATTTTTTATAGCCATAGAAGTGCAAGTCAAATTTCTATAACTTGCTTAAATAACATAGCATTGGGATTGAAGTCAGGCTTAGATTTTTGAAATGGAGAAGTAGTTACCTTTTTCATTTCCCAGCTGATCTGATGGAAAGCTGGTGCAGGTGAAAAAGTGCACTGCAAAATTAATTCCAGAGGAACAAGTAATTCCTTGAAAAGTCTGTATGTAACAACTATCCATTTTATTATAGTTAAATTGTTTCAACCTTACATGAAAATAAACTTTTTTTGCTGTTCTCATCAACATCAAAATATGTGGAATGAGGTATGCCTTTTGCAAAATAGTTTGATTGCTGCATTGCTGCATTTACTGCTCTACTTACTTTAGAATGATTAGGCCAATCTCAAACACAATGAAAACAGGAAACATATTTGTATAGAACAGACTCCATTGCTACATTATGGGGTCCAAAAAATAGGCGGGGTCCAAAAAATAGGCCTATTTGGTGGGACCTTGCAAATGGGTGTTTCTGTTTAGAAACATAGGGATAGAAGGTATTGCTTTAAGAGTGTTAGTCTTATGAATTTTGAATGAAGCTTTACTCCTCCTCATTCTGACTTGCTGCTTTCATTTTCATTAGTCTGAATCTCTCTCATTAGTCTGCTTTCATTTTCATTAGTCTGAAATATCTCTCTTGCCCTGAGAAGTCCAGACTTCAAATTTTTGGCAGCAGATTGTCAGTTATTTGGGTATCTAGTACAATTTTAGAATATTGTACAGTTTTGTCACACACACATGCAGAATATTCAGAAACCTTGCCACGTTCCTGATTATGGACTGCAATTAAGAGTGGTTCCGGTCATTTTAGGGTACCTGCTTTAGCAGGGGGGGTTGGAATTGATGATCTCTTGAGGTCCAATCCAGCCTCTGTGATTATGTGATTTTGCATCCAGCATATCTTTTCATAGACCTGAGCACTCAGAATTAAGCAGCGTTTTGTGTTACACAGGCTTCTGGCTTCACCAGTGCAGTCTGGAATCGTAGCAATAGATCCAGCTCTGGGAAAAATTTGACTTCTATTAAATGTTAGTCACTTGTGGGAAATTAAGTATCTTCATTCCTCAGACTGAATTCATGACTTAGTATATCACCCATTCCTTTAGCAAAATGGATCTGCTTACCCTCAGGCTGTGACTGCCAGAAAAATAAATAAATACATAATAAATTTGAAGATTGCAAACATCGCCTTGTCCTTCTGTACTCATAAACTACACTCTACAACTATTCTCAGACTTTCACATTTTTCCCTCTTTAATTTACTAAACCATCTCTTCATATTTCTCTCATGAGTGTAAGAGAGTATTCAGAACCAAATCCGTTAATGAAAATATTATAGGTCTTCTAAGTGAGATTGCTTGCAGAGGAGTAATGCAGCACACTAGCCTGATGAAATTATGAGTTCTTATATTTCTTGAGCAGTTGAGAGTAGGCAGACGCTTGAATGCAGCCTTGTCAGAGGAGAGCTAAGACAGCTAGTCAAAAAGTAGAATGAGTGCAGCAGCTGCACAGTCTGTGCAATGGCTTATGTAAACCACTGCTGCTGTTTAGAAAGACTTTGACATGAAATTGAATTAAGGAATGTGCCCATCTTATCCTTCCGCCAATGTCCTCATCTCACCCCTTCAGTAATTTTCAGTTAGAAATGTGTGAGAAGTTCTTTCAAGCATTTAGGTAATCAGTAATACCATATGACGTCACCATCACTCAGTTTTTAGAAAAAGTATTGCTGTTGTACAAGAACAGAGGAAAGATGTATCTGTGAAATGAAATTTGCTGCCTTCAGGGCTTAGCTCCAGACTGTATGACAGTGCTTCTCAGGGCTGTTGGAAGGGGTGTAGCTGTGTTGCAGTCCCCAAGGTGTTGCTAAGAGGCAGGGACACAGTAACTGATGGGAGCTGAGCCTTTAACTCAGCACTAATAATTGTTTTAGATTGCTCAGTCTTAGTTCAGCTGTCTCTCATGCCCCACTGTGCTACTACATAGGTACACTTAACAGCTGCTCAGAAAGGGGAGTTTCTTACAAGCTGGCCTATTTTTACCTAGAAAGAGCCTCTCAAATACAGATGTATTCTGTATTTGTATGCTGCTGGTTTGCTGTCCAGACTATGCCATTGCTGAAAGCTCCATGTGCTAAAAACTAGAATAAAAGGATTCTCATTCCACTGAATTAATTAAACATTTTAATTTCCTAAATGCGAGATATCACAAAATGTTTTTGCAGTTAGTAGAAAGACTTCTAGTGGCATAATATATCCTTTCTCTCTTGTACCTTTGTGAATTTTGTCCCCTATGTATGTTCTACAGATGCAGAGAAAGGCAACTCTGTTTTATGGAAGCCTTCAGGATTTTGTAATTTTATTGTCCAGTGCTCCAGAGAAGAGTATCTTTTGGAGATGTGAACAACATCAACTGAAAGCATAACCTGAGTTATTCAAGCTGAGAAAATGATTCTGCATCTGAAAATGTGTGATAGTTTCACTTCCATTCAACTCAAAACAGGGATCTGAATATTTTCTTCCCCACTCCTCTGCAATGCTTCTGATGGACATCCATTCCAGTTGGTCTTTTAGTAATTTTGGGATTATATTTAACATTTTGTGTATATTTTATATGAAAAACAATCCGGTATATTTCAGGACCATATGCTAGCACTCAGTACATTACAATTTTGGAAGAAATATGTGTATATGTGCTGATATAAACATGGACTTTAAATGAATGTATGTGAAAATCTATCAAAGCAAACATGTCTTGAATTTATGAAATGATTTTTCTGCATGAGAAAACGGAAGTGCAAAGTCCTCAAGTATGTTTCTAGTAGCACCTTTAAGATCAGAGACCACTAGGAATTTTATTTGGTATGTACAAATTTTGTTGACAGTTTTTATTGTGATATTTTATGGTATTGGTATTCACATCCTATATTGTTTTAATAATATTATCAATACTAATTATATTAACAGTACTAATTATTATTAACAATACTACTAATATTTTTATTAATAATAATATGACTTGCATAACTTTAGCACCAAGGAACTCAATCCGTGAACTTCTGTTTCTGGTGGTATACACATAAGAAGGGACTTGCATTTGCAGCATAGGACAGAAACTGATAGAAGAAACAAAAAGGAGAGTAAAGAAGATCTGATCACCATAAAAACTGGCCATTTTTAATATCAGGGAATGAACTGTGTTTTTCTTGTAAATATGTCACTGGTTTGCAGTTATGAAAAATCAGTAGACATCAAAGATAGAGGTGCTTCAAGTAAGTAGCCAGGAAGACAAGACCAAGTTTCAGTTTCTCGGTGTCCATTTCTTCACACCTCTTGCCTGTTGAACAATGCATAATATACTTGTCTTTATGGTCATGGCACTTCACAGTCCTCTCTTATTTCCTAACTAGTAGCATGGTGCTTTCTCTTACATTTCCTCCATGCTCAGAATTAAATCATTACAAATAAATACAGAACTTATCCATTTGGCAGGACCAGAAAGAAGCTTTCATGAACTGAGGCATGAGAACATAAGAAGTTGAACAAAAGCATGAAACGTGTAGTAGTAAAAAGATAGGCAGTATCCTGGAGTGCTGATACAGATCAAATAAGTCCCAGATTGAAAAGCTGGCAGGCTTCCTAGGCTTTCTTTTTATTATTATTTATATATTTTTATTTTATTACAGGCCTTACAAAGGGAAAGTATGAGTCCTACTAACTAAGAAGAAAACAAATGTGTGAGTGGAAAATTGCAATAGTGTTGGAAATGCTAGACAAAATGAGAGCCTTCCTTTGTGTATTCATTCTGAGCAAAACATTTCCCCAGTATTCTGACAACCTATTTCTTCTATTTTTTCTGGAAAAAAATATAATAATTAATAGGCTCCTTTGGTAGATGATTTAGCAAAATTATTATCATAATCTCTGTGTTAAACTGTCTAATTGATTTTATAAACATTTGTCTGCAATATATAATAACTTTTTGGTATAGAATAATATAAAGATTTTTAACAGGAGATTGAGGGGACTACTAAAAATTAAATTGTCTTGTAGAAGGAAATCGGTATATAAACATATCAGGCATAATTTGTCTTCTGGTATATTGGGCAGTCTTACCAATAACTACAACACTGGTCTTTGTCTCGAGTATTGAATACACAAAATATAGCAAGGCTGAACACTGTATCCACCACTAACATCTCTGATAATGTACTTTATTACCAAATTTTCTAGGTCTTATCTGTTAGGTCATAATCATCTTGTAGATCTAAATTGACAGCAAAAATAGATAAATACGTTTTTTAAGTAAACTGGATAATTTGAGCTTAACTAAATCATAGTAATTTTGTAATCTTTGGATTAACTCTCATGTACCAGTTGGTTATTCCTCAGTTTTTCTGTGCATTTAATTCAATTTTTAATTATTTATTCATTTATTCATCATCTAGTCTGTAGTTCTGCATCTGAGATGCATGTTTGGCCATCTGAATCCATCATATTCTGTGAAGACCAGTGTTGACTTATGATGACTTATCCCTTGGACAAGCCCTCAAAGTTACAAAAATAGCTAAGATAAAAGGGGTCATGTCTCTTCCTGTTTGATATCTTATATATCACAGATCATGACGTATAACCTAGTTAATGCTGTATTGATCTCTTATTATTTGTCTCTGGTGAAACACAGATTCTCGAGAAGCATATATCCTTTTTTGTAGATATCAGGAGAAGGCAAACCTACTGCCTTCTTTAGTAGTTGTTTTTCTTTATGTATTCCCTATGATACAATTGGCTTTGTGTGATACCTAACTTATTTTACTCCATTACTCTTATAATTCAGCTATATGTTATTATGCTTTTTCTTCCATATTTTCCCAAAAGGAGCATTCTGCTCCCTTAACATGGTAGTGGCACTGAAGAAATTTCCTTACAGCTGACAATATGAAGGGTGAAATCTTTTCTCCTTTAAGGAGCACTTACAAGGCAACATATGTTGCTTTCTGTTTTCAGCAGATGTGCATAACACATCCAGAATAATGTTGGTTGCTAGCATTAGGGGCTTTGCTATAACCAGAACAGTAAACTCACCGAATCAATATGTCAGGTAATTTGATTTTCAGCAATTATTACTGCATTTTATTAACATATGTTAATTGTTTTATTTGATAAACCATAATAAAATGGCCTCATTTTCTGAAGATGTGCTAAATATTTCCTAAAAGAACACATTTTAATTTGGGTCTCTATAAATGTTTATGTTTTTTGGAAGCTGTAACTCCTGATAATGTCTACATTTCTGAGGTTATTCCCTTCTTTCTACAGACTTTACTGTTTGTAAAATTCCAGGAAGTGTGAATGAGAACAGCAGAATATTGCCAAGTTTCTTTTAAAAAGCATAAATGATATTGATTTCTGCAAAACTATTTCTAATTTACAGTGTTATAAATTGGAGCCCAACGTGAACAGATGGTAATCATTATTAATGGTAAATACATTTTATGATAATAAAATTGAAGTAGCTTATGTGGCAGAAAATCATCCAAGGAAGTTGGAGAGAGCAAATTTATTTCTTTGTCCAAGCCTTTTTCTTTTGTTGTAGTACCTGATTACAGATTTTTTATACATGTTTGTGGGTTTTGTAATCTCTGTTCTTGAAAGTAAAAAAGAATGGAGAGCTACAAATAGAGAGTTAGAGCTGGAAAAAAGATGATTTTCCCATCCTCAAATAATTTTTTAGATTTCAAACATTTTTTTCCCAAGAGTAAACCAGGATGAAAAATTAGACTGTCAAAAGTGATTAAGTCGTGAAATGAAAAGATAAGGAACAGATTATATGTAAGAAACAATAAATAGGGTTTTAAAGGGATTTTCAGCCTCAGAAACATATGTATGCCTGGCTATGATGAGGGCTGCCAAGAAGCTAGATAGGGAATTTTTCACTGCTTCAACAAAAAGAGTAGAGAGCATGGACTAAAGCCTGAGGGCGGAAAGGTGGAATAAAATGCATAGTTACACTTCGAAACACTTTAACATGTTATAGAAGTTAAAAGTTAGTGTATGTTCAAAAGCAAAGATAATACTATGGAAGAAAAAAATCATCTAGGTTTCTTAAATGGTTCAATAGACACTGACAGATAAATTACTGCATTTCAGAAAGTATTCTGAAGAAACAGAACTATTTGTTATTATAGTTTTTTCTAAGGATCTGCTATTCAATACCTTGAATCTGGCTTAACATGGATATATATTTTTGGATATTTTTATCTTTATCATATGAAAATATAGATATGTAGATGATCATTTAAAGGACATCAAGTCAATTTTTTTCCTTTTGCAAATTCTTAGAAAAATAATTATTTTTAGGGGAAGACTTTCAAATATTTTTAATAGCTGCAATAAATAATGTTCCATTAAACAGGAAAATATATACTGAGAAAATATTGTAAACAGCACTTCAGAACCTACAGGGTCCATAAAATTATTAATGCAGTGTATCTCTACTATCCGTTGTCTTGTTCCAATCTACAGGAGGGAGAGGAGGTTCTTTTGATGCATGTGTACCTGACAGCAAGATTAAGACACAGTGGATCAAATGTTAGCCCAATCAGTTTATTACAAATTCTAGTTGTTGGGGAGATGGGAAAGGGAAGATTGGTGACAGAAAAGAGATAGGAAATGGAAGCAGAGAGGTCTTTGTAGAAAGCAAGTGAGAGATAGTCAACACTGGGATTCCAATGTAGCTGGAAGTTCAGACGCTGATTTCCAGTAGTGGTGGGTTCCAGTCGCTGGAGGTTGTGTTGTTCGGTTGGTGTCTTCCTCTTTCTAATCTTATTCAAGACAGTACAAACTTATTTATAAGTCCAAAATGTTGTAGTCAACTCTTTTTAGAGTGTCAGCTCCTGGCTTTTTATCTCAGAATAAATTTTATTTTTCCTGTCTTCCAGGACTAACAATCTTCAGTCTGCAGATGAGAGGGAGAAGGAAGATGTCAAATTGTATCCTGCTTTCACAGGATACAATGGTATCATCCCCCCAATCTTCCTGTACCAGTTATTTGGTCACAGGCCAGATCTTCTGCCTGTAAACACTCCTGAGCACACCCTTTTGAAGGCAAACACTTCCAAAGAAATGTTTTCAAATGTAGAATAGTCCACACTGTGACAAAGTGATGCCAGCTGCGTGACACCCACCTCTCATCCTAGATAAGCCAGAGTCTTACTGCAAGGAATGAGAAAGCAAGTTTTGAGCCATAAGAAAAAAACAATTGTTGTCTTTCACATCTGTATAAAATATATTAGAGAAGGCTCCGTAAACATTGTGAGGAATTAGTATTTTCTGCATCAGAGTTGACTAAGGAGAATGTTTGTGTCTTTAGCTGAAATTTCAGAGCAAATTTCTGCTGAGATATTAAATAAAGCATGTGTACTAATGTATGTGTCTATCTGTGTATGTGTGTGCATTAGGTATGACAAAATATAGACCATTTTCATAGTGGCAAGTAATTATATCCAGCAGCGGTTCCTTCAAGTCAGTAGATTTTGCTTGAGAAATGTTGGTTACAGCTTACACTCATTCAATTTCTTTTTTTTTTTTACAGTAAAAAACTACAAATGCTTTCATGATTTTATGAAAATCACAGAATTACTCTGATGCTTTTAGTGCCATTTAGAGACAGCATATTCTCATTCAATACTTCTGCTTGCCTTTATCTATCTATCTATCTACCTATCTACCTATCTTCTCATTCAATACTTCTGCTTGCCTTTATCTATCTATCTATCTATCTACCTATCTACCTATCTACCTATCTATCTATCTATCTATCTATCTATCTATCTATCTATCTATCTATCTAATCTATCTATCTATCTATTTTTGTGCCTTAGTAGATTTTCTCATAGTAGTACTAATGCTGTAGTGTCTTCACAACTGATCTATTAATGAATATATAACTACTGGATTTATTATTAACAATCTAGGAGTAACATGTAGCATATTATATAGCATTATGTTTTGAGATCTGTCAGACAAGTTCTTTCTTTATGCTACCCGTGGAATCTCTGTTCAGTTTCTAATGGGAATATACATTGATTGTTTTTATCAGTGACTTACAAAAAAAAGAAAAACCTGAAATTTTCAGATGTATTCATAGAATTATAGAATCATTAAGGTTGGAAAGACCACTGAGATCATCTAATCCAACCACCACCAGCCGATGCCTGTGATCGCTCTAGACCATGTCGATCAGTGCGACCTCTATCCTCTCCTTGAATTGTACATATAAGAATTAAAACACTGTAGTGAAAAACATTAGTATGGAACCACTTATCTCACTTACTTCTTAGAGACAAGCCAAAAATATGTTAAATGCATTAAGTTGTGCAAGCCATATTAAATATACTTCACTTTGTATGTGAATAGTATGAAGATGCATACATTACAGTAAGAGATATAGGAGATACATATGTGGATGAGGAATTGCATCCTGGTTTTGATTTATGGAAAGTGAGTAGAAGAATGCAGAGGTGATATTCTGGCCACATACTCTATGCAGGTACAACTCATAAGTGCAAAAGATGGGAAAAATGAGTATATCAAAGAACACTGCATATGTAGTTTTTACTACTCTCAAGGTTTTGCTGCCTCTTCTGCAATTCATTGAAATGATGTGGTTATCTACAAATAGGCACTTCTAGGGTATTATTCAGCTTGACTCAGCTTCAGTACACAATGTGCTCAGTGAATCACACATGAGGAAAATCTCTTTCTCTCTATTTACTAAAAAGAGAGCTTAGTGTGACTACCTTGCCTGGGTCCCAATTTAAGCAAGAGGAATCCCACTCACTCCATCCTGTTTTGGAGTGTGTGGTCCTTAAATGCCATTTATCACTGTAAAATGTTTGCAGAAGTGTGATTTGAAAAGAAAAGAGCTGGTGTTGTGTGGCACTCAGAGTGCTCAGACTGCTTCACTTACCATAGAACAACACAAGGTAGGGAATAAAAATGTTTTGAACATAGTAAGAAAAAACGTAATGGAACTCTAATATCCGAAAGTCACCATAGGCGACATGTTTTTTCTGTTTTATTTTATTTATTTATTTTTTTTTTTTCCCCCACAGATATTGCATGTTTGGAAGTGTTTTAAGATCTTCCATGTTTAAAACTAGAATTCAAAGATGTTTTAGGAATACTGCTGCTTCTGATGTTTAGGATACTGTGTTAGCTTTACAAGTAACTGATATAATTCCTTAAATTTTGAATCAATTTACAAAGGCATTGTAAACATTAAACAGTAATTTCAGAAAACTAGTGATGAAAATACTGACAAAAAGATATTATTTATTTATGAGCTATTATGTCTAATCAGTAACTGCTTCTGTAAGTTTCTTCAGTCCCACTGCTAATATGCAGTGAGCTCCAAGGACCACCATCAGGCACTGGACAGCTTCTGAGACTTGAGTGTAAAAATGTATATTTTCATACATCCATTTCACAGAATGTAGCAATACTGTCAGACAGTAGGCAATTGTTGGAAAACAGAATTTGACTTAAGAGGCTATACTTAAGTGATAGATTTGTCATTAGAAAATGCCTCTTTCCTTGAGCAATGGAAGTTGAACGTTTCCTTAGTAAGATTTTAACACTTCAGAATAACAGTATAAATTAAAAAACAACAAAACAGTTGAACATGGCAAATAGTAAATCAAAATCTCGTCTTGGAGCTCACACTACAATTTATCTAAACTAACTGAGGTGACCCTAATATTCTTAATTTCTTAAAGGACACCGTGGGTTTCCAAGTCCTGGAATACATTCTCCCTAATCTGGTAGCTTTCCAAAGTTCACACGCAGTTTGTAAGGATATGGAAAATCAGTCTGACTTTAAAGCTGGATTGTAGCTGCAGGGACATAATGGAGTATTTGGAGAAAGCAGAGGAATCCCATCTTCTTCAAGGTACAGGGGTTTATAGCTGGATGGGACTGCAGCTAGAAAGGACTGTGACCTCTCCATTAGCAAGACAGGGATAACACAAATGCAGCATCACGTGAGAAAGGAGCAGTCCAATTGTACAACCCTTGCTCACCCCTTCATCACTGCAGTGGCAGAAATACAAACAGAATCATGTCTTGGGCAGAAAACAAGATGTGGGCTTGGATAGCATTGATTATTTAGTGTATTCGCTGAGAGCAGGGTTTACATGCAGTATCAATTAGAAAATATTTGGCAATGAAAACAAGGCCAAAGGCCTTTCTGTTTTATGGACAAATCCTGCTCACTTTCCTCACTTGAGTTGTTCTTATAAAGTCAGCTGGAGCTCAACAGCTTCACTCTGATTCTTAGACCTTTTCTAAACTGTAGCTGAATATTTTAAAAGGAACTTGTAAACTCTGTCCTTGGTTACAAATTTGACTGCTTCCTTCATCATCTTCTCAGATCACCTCTATCCAAATACCCTAAAAAAGCCCCTCAGATATTTTCCTCTCATTCTTTTCCTTAAAATAATATTATTTACATTTGTTTCCCTTAATTCTGTTACAGGTTTCTTAGTGATTTGACTTCATAGTGATCACAGATGCTCTTTGAACTTTCCCACAATGTAGAAGGATTCAGAATTACCAAAGGCAGTTTCATATTCCATGTTGTAAGATACATTCCAGTTCACTTTCTGTAGATTGAACTGTGCCAACAAAGGCAGCAGTTTGTGTCAGAGCACTTTCATAGGAAAAGAGCAGCCTTGACTTGTATAAAGAGACAAGCTGCACATTGTGCTCTCTGCATCATGTTAGTAAAGTGCTCCTTGGTCAGCAAATTCACTGCTATAGCACAGGGAAGAACAAGCCTTCCTCTCTCACATTAGTTCAGCATTCCTCCTACTCCTACCCTTGAGTGAGGGCAGTTCTTCCACTGCTACCCCTGTGCAGATGGAGGAGCATCCCTTAACTCTTGTAACACTCATGTCCACGTTTACCAAAGAAAGAAGAGACCAAGAAGATACCAATGCCATTTCTTCCCTTTACTCAAATAGCTGGCAAAAGCGCTGAATTGGTGAATACTAGTATTCATCATAAATAACAGTAGAAAAGTAACCCTTCAATTAGTTGGTAATCTGATATAGATTACTTTGACTATAATAAGTTTGGGGATCCTATGTGCCACTTGATTTTTGAATATGATAATACTAATATCTGACTAGGAGCCTGTTTTGTTTTGTTTTGTTTCTTTTTCATACAACATGCTATCATGGCTAACATCCATTGGCAAAAGCATTTAAACGTTTTCTTATAAAGAACTGAATAAACTTAGAAACTCTTCAGACCTTACATATTCATAATACTAGGCTGGTCAAGTGACAGTTTCCTGTGATTTGTTAAATTCCTTATAGAAGCTTTTGTATTCATAGAAAAGTGAGTGAAGGGATAAATGATTTTGTTTAGGGAACGCAGCAGAAAAAAAATCTGTTTAAGTATCTTTTGGGTTTTGGTTATATTTTTCATTGTTTGTAGAGATTGCAAAAACTTTCAGCTGGGCATTGGAAACAAAATCCTGCGTAATAAAGAGAGATTTTTTTTCACCAAATTATTAAGGGTAAAACAGAAATTTTCGAATGCCCTCTTATTTGCACTGTGAAAAATATTTAATTAAATCTGAAGTATATTTGAGGTACAGTTAAATTAAGTACAGAAGTTGCTCTGAAAATAATGCCTCCTAAGTATTTCCATGGAAACTACAACACATACAAAGGCACAATAACATTTGATAAGGTTGAAAGGTTCAGTCTCTACTGCCATACCACCAATATCCACCTCTGACATTGTGGGTGTCATGGTTTTATGATTTTAATTATCGATATTCGACATGATAGCACCATGTAGTGTACAGGGAGTTAAAGAGGTAATGCTCCAGTTCCATGGATCATCAATAGTTCCAGGTATACCTGGCTCAGAAGAGAAGAACTACATCCCCCAGAGGACTTCACATTTCCATTTTCTGTTCAGAGGGAAAGACTTGTTTGCAGGTCACAAGACATACTCTTTTTCCTTTCTTCTAATTTCTGCAGCATGAGTGCTAGCGATCTTGCCTTCAGCATTAAAGGACTTCAGGTTTTGGACACACTCTGTCTCTCATTTTATTTTATTTTAATTCCAACTATATTGTATTATATTGTGTTATCTTGCATTCCTCTATCTTATTTAATAAATTAGTTTGGTTCTCCTCAGATCATTGCTGCTATTTTGTTTTTAGGCCCATCTCCCTACCCTGTGCCCTTTTCCCCCTTCCCTCATTCCCAAGGTATGGGTCTTGGGTCCCTCCACCCCATTAGTCAAGGAACCAGTATGAACTGTTCTTTAAACTGTTGACTGTGCCAACATGATAAAACAGGAGGCATTACTTTCAGAGCAGCGCTCACATGGTCTTTGGTTGGAAATGTTTCTTGCTCAGAATAACTTAGAAAGAAATAGAAAGTAAACTCATACCAGAATTGCAAGCTCTTTTCCAGTTATATTGCTGTAAATTTCCAAATTACAGTGAGCAAGGACCTTAATACACCCAGATGCCTAGGAACCATACTTTCAGGGAATTATTTTTTTAGACAGTTTATGAAATCTCATTCTCTTCTGTATTAGAAGGTAAACAAGGGCAAATTCTTGAAGTTTTTGTTAAACAGGGCTGTTTCCTATCTTACTTCTTCAGGAGTCTGCTTTCTCATGGAAACTGGTGATCAAGCACCATTAATGTCAGAGGTACAAGCCTGTCTCCACAGACTCTGTAAAAACATCTTGGCAAAAATAAAAACAGTAACAAAAATGAAAACAACCCTAACAATGTCCCTAAAATGGTGAGCATTAGTCACTGCATTTGTCTCATATTCTGAACATCATGAGTGGGGCATTGGACTCGATGATCACTTGTGGTCCCTTCTAACACCTGCAATTCTATGATTCTGTGATCCTGTGATTTTCTGAGGCTCTACCTACCTGGTTAAAGATCAAAAAGAGAAACTGTGAAGAGGGTCCTCTACTCAGAGGCAGAAAATAGTAGTTTGTGCTCTATGATGACTTTGCTGCTGCTATATCCTCTATTCTGGCAGGAGTTCTTGTTTCTTCTATTTGAATGCTTGCAGAAAGCCAGAAAGATTCTGGTTGGCTTGAGATTCTGTTTTGTTCTCTAATGTGCATCATGAGAATAAAGAAAGAAGAAGTCTCCTCCATGTTGTTTTTTAGCTCCTTTTTATCCAAAGCATCACAAATCTGATAAAGGTATTCTATTTGATGCTGATCATGTAGGCAATGGTTCAGTTTTTTCTTTCTTATCACAAAGCCTGAACACGTATTTCTTAAACACATTAGTTTTACAGCCTTTGCAATTTAACTTCCGTGAAGTCAATTCATTGTTCTGGCAGTCTGTAAACCTTTACAAGGTACTGATTGTTATGTATTGGCTTAAAACAACCCTGAGACATTTTACAGAGTCAATAAAAGTTGTTCCAAACCGACAGCAAAGTAATTATTTGGACAAAACTTCGTTTTGTTGTATGCATCTGTTATGCCTCCCAAAAATCCAGTCAGTCACTTATTCCTCCTCATTTACTTAAAATGGCTTCTATTCAGTGAGAACAAGAAGTTACGTAACAAAGCAATTTAAGTCAGAACGGTTTTTATTTATTTTACCTCCACTCCTGGGCCCAGTGTCTAGCTGAGCCAAGGCTGGACTGCTTCACACTGCAAGAGTTTAGTGCATCCTGATTGCTCCAATTGGTGTAATTAGCCGCAGTAATCATCAGTCCTTAAAGATCCATTAAAATAGTATAAATCTGGAATAAATCTCTACCAATTTACAAATACTGGACAAAGTTGTGTGTTTGAGATTAGAATCAAGTTCAAGAAGACTTTAAGCCTTTCCAATGTTTACTTTTCTTCCTATCTCATTAGTGTTATACTGTGTTAACAGTGACTTAAAAAATAAAACTTAAGCCAATAAATATTTTTAATAGATACTGGTCTACTCTCTGTATGAGAGCGTATGTGTGTGATGTGTGCATGCAGATAAAAGGAGGAAGATGTCTCAGACTCTTTATTTCTGTGTTTTGGTTAGGTATAGTTTGCTGGACTTTTTCTTCCTTTTTGCCCAGCAGATAAGTAGTGTTTCATTTACTTCCTTCTTTTGTTTGTTTGATTTAGTGCTTTTCTCTTTGCCACGAATTCCTTTTTCTTCTGCTGTACATGTTGGTTTGGGTACCTCCTTTATTTTAAAGTTACAAAATCTTACAAGAGGAAAATAAAACAAAATAAAATAAAACAAAACAAAAAAGTGCTTTCAGATGTAAAAATAGTACTTTAAGCTTTGTTTTTCTTTTTGGTTTTAAATTAATTCATTTCAGAAATTTTTTTTGTGAAAAAAGCTAAATACTCTGTGCTTCTTAAGTCTACTTTTTCTCACCAACTCTTCATGAAGTTTTCCTCCCTAATAGTGAGAGATCCCGAGGGACACTAGGAATAACATTCCTGATTTTTATTTTAGAGGAAGAACATGGAAAGGAAATATCATTTTACAGGTGTTGAAAAAAATCTGATCCTGAGGCTAACTCACTTGATTTGTCAAACAAAATGCAAAGTAGTCCTCAGATTCTCACAGAGTGTCACATAAAAATACAGGACTAAAATGGATGAATGCCAGGGGGAGAATCTCATCAACACAAATCTTTGGTCTGCTTTCATTGCTGAGGTTTGTTTGTACCTTTATGTTTACTTCTTACTCCTTACTAAGACATAGGGATTATTTACCTACCTATCCATCAGCTGAACAATGTTAAATAAATGAAGGATGCAGGTATTTCAAGTCCCACTGGGCATCACAAAGCTAAGCTCAATATCAAAACATTGGTATTCTACTTTACCCATTTTATGTCTGAAATGAATCCCAATCACTGCATCGCTACTGACTGATTCTCACTAAGATCACCTCTACTTCTCTTTCTTGAACCAAACTATCCAAGTAGGAGCTTCTTATTGTGAGTCTTATTGCAGTATGCTCTTTTAATACTTCAACTGTAAAATTTGTTCATGGTATGCTACAAAATGTATATGTAAAACATGGAAAGAATGTCTCCTTTTAAACTATTATTCTGTACTGCATTTAATTAAATCAACTTTTGAACTACATCATTTGAGCTGACCTGTGTCAAGTGATTCCCATTATGATGGACTTTGGCATGTTGTCATTGATTTATTTCCCTGTAGTCTTTCTAAACCTTTAGAGGGGTATTTCAGAATAATCAGTGAACCCCTGCATATGAGACAGAGGAAGCATAGCAAAGTTAGAGCTTAGATAAGGAACAGCATCTGATTTATCTAATAAATCAAAGAAACCAGCTAAGTTCCTTCAAGCATTTATCCTTCAGATGTCATATATCCTTCTCTTGTCTAATTTAATTTTTGTCCTGGTTTCTATTCCATGATAATATGAAATCTATAACTGAAAGCTGAAATTTAAATTATGTAGCACACAACATGATCCTCTCTCTGGAAAACCAGATAAGGAGATAAGGGAATATGAAATGTTTGGGTCATGGTATTCTTGGCAGATGGTGGGCTTCACAGGACCCATCCCTAATGCACTGATTACATATCACATTCTAATTGTCTTACACCTCTCTGCTGGCACTTTTTTTCTTTCAGTACATAGGAGCTGCAGATGAGAAAGATAGTACCCGTGTCTATCATAGCAGTAATTTCTGACATTTAGTTACCCAGTAGGCAAAAGCATCTAGGAAACCTTACCCTCAAAGACACACAGTTCATGAAATTATGGGAAAAATACTCCCTGCCTTCAGAATATCTCCAAACTCTACATTATCTGTTTTTCTCCCACTGGAGTTTTCTTGTGTCTGTAGTAAGTCACAAAATAAATGAATTTGGCCTCTGTAATTCAACTTATGTTCTTAGCTGTTTGTGTAAGAAACCTCTGAGCATATTACTGAGCTTGAGAAACAACTAAGGCAAGATGGCTGCCAGAGAACAAGAGGTCTCTGGAAAGCATTGGGGGTTTAAAAATGACATGATCTTAATTATTCTGAAGTCAGTATGTTTTCATTCCTTTAATTGGAAGGAGATCCATGTTACTGAGACCAAACACACATTTTCTGATTGTTTGGCTATAATCTAAGAGAGATGGTGGTGTGTTATTGTTATGGCTAATTCTGCCTGTGTACTGGAACACTAGACAAAAATACACAGAAACAGCATTGGCAAGTTTCAAATAAATGATCTGGGCACTTTCTTCCTTTAACATGCTTACTTGGATGACCTATTTGAACTACTACTTTCAACTAAGCTGCAGTGTCAAGTAACCACGACCCTTTCTGAAAGTTATGGGAATTAAAGGAAATCACATAGATATTTTGGTCTTTGGAAATTCACAGTGCATTCACTGCAGTGTATCTGTGTTTTAATGTAATTTAATAGTATATTAATAGCTTATAGAGAAAACAAAAAGGCTTCACTCAAAACTGACCGTTCTACCATTCTGTCCCCAAAGCAGGAGGCAACTGTATTAGTATTATCCACCATTACATAGTTCCAGGGAGAAATCTCTCCAACCATAAAGACTGTTTCTTTTTTAAGCAGAGTTGTGGGTTTTTTGTTTGTTTGTTTTGTTTTTGTTGGTGGTGGTGGTGGTGGTGTTTTTTTTTTTCCGGATACTAGAGAAACATTAAGCAATGTAGTGATTCTTCCACTGAACATCAACAATACCCAGGAAGTTTGATGTAGCTTTCTTGTTATTACATACTAAGATTGCAAAATATATATATGTATATCTTCAGCAATTTCAGAGCTAAAATACATCACAGTCTTTTAAAAAATTAACAAAAAGAATTGAAATTGTATTAGCTGTATCAGGTCATAGGAAGGTTATGAGGAAAGATTTTTATACTTTATAATAAATGAAAATTATATATAAATGCTTATTCACAGAATTACAGAATCAAAGAATGGTTTGCATTGGAAGGAAAGTTAAGGATCACCTAGTTACAACCACTATGCTATGGGCAAGGACACCTTTTAGGTTGCCCAAAGTGCCACCCGACCTGAAAACCTGAAGCATCTACAGTTTATCTGGGCTCCTTGTTGAAGTGTATCATCACTCTCTGAGTAAGTAAGTTATTCCTAATGTGTATTCTACATATTTTAGCTTAAAAGTCTTACCCTGTGTTCTGTTACTACAGTCCCTGGTAAAGACTCTCCCCATATTTTGTGTAGATCCACCTGTGAGTACTGGAAGGCCACTATAAAGTTTCCCCAGGTCACTTTCCTATCTGGACTGAACAATCCCAGCTCTCTCAGCCTTCATTTGTAGGAGAGATGCTCCAGCCTTCTGATCATCTTCATGGCCCTCTTCTGGATCACGTCTAACAGCTTTCATCTTTCTTGTTCTGCTGGTCCCAGAACTGAGCACAGTCCAGGTGAGGTCTCATGAGAGCAGAGTAGAAGTGGAGAATCGCCTCACACAGCTTGCTAGCTACACTTCCTTTGATGCTCTCAAGACACTAATTGCCTGTATTTATGTTTTCTATTCCCCAACGCAGGTGCTGAAACTTGCACTTTGCCTTGTTGAACTTCATGAGATTTGCTTGGGCCAATCAGCCTTTCAGGGTCCTTCCGGATGTTCCTTCCTTTCATCATGTCAGCTACACCACATAGCTTGGTGTTGCTGGCAAACCTGCTGAGGGCATGCTCAGTGCTATTGTCCATGTAACCAAAAAAGATGTTGAACACCACCAGGCTATGGACATTTGTGTGAAATCTAAAACTATCAAGAATATTATCATTTGGAGCATTTCATTTCAATAATATAATTAATTAATTACAGCAGATAAATGTTTACAGATGGTGTGACAGCAATTGTTAATGGTTTCACCAAGTTCAGAGACCCACTGTACAGTGTGAATAAAGAAATGAGAATGCCACAGTAAATGGTATTATCAATGTGGAGATACCTTCATGTCTTTAGAAGCAGGCATTTCCTCAGCACTGTAACTGCAGCTGAAATTCCTCTCTAAATGGATTCTGTTTCTCTGAAGGGTTGGAGAGATCAGATCCAGCCTCGCACCAGCTGCAGCAATTTGGTCACAGTTTGGCTTGGAGCACTGACAGGGAAAACTTACACCACAGAAATGCTCCTATAAGAAGCAGTCAATGGACAAAATTGTTTGTGTTCATAGCAGAACTGTAGAAGATCTACCAGTGCAGAGGGGGCATTATGGGATTGGCAAAATTGTTTAAGAATTGCCAGACTTTTGGTTTAACTGCAATATTCCGGCAGGACAAGGTTAAAATCTTACTCTTATACATTAAGAACAGGAAGAACACTACTCGCTGAAATTTAACAGCTGTGTTTATTTAGATTTATTTATATGAACTTTATTTAGAACTGAATTTCTTCAGATCAATTTATGCGAGCTCACTTAATAAGCTTTTTGCATCCAGTTAGACATGTCACAGAAAGACTATGCTGATTGGATTGTATTTACTGAATAGCTCCTTAATTTTCAAAATATTCTGCTCTTAGCAGGTTAACTTTTCACATCAAGATAAAAAAAATGAATTGTACACCTGTTGTCTAAATATGCAACAACAGTACATCGAGGTATTATTCTTCTTATCAAGATTATCTTCATTGTTCTATTACAAATCACTGTTCATGGACAATTTGGGCTTCTTTTTAACAGTAAGCTACTGCAAACATCATTGAATACCTTGAGTGTTTCCTTACCTAAGCAAAACTTTTTCCTGTGACTGGCCTTAGAAATCCATGCACTGAGGAAAGCAATGAACTCATCTAACTACCTGCTACAACCTTACTATTTCCCCAACTTTCTTTCCAGCACTTCCATTTTCTCGTACAGTACAATCCATCACAACTTCTTCAGAGTTCAGATATCTCCTGTCTCACACCCTGTCATGAACAGCTGCTCTCAGGGCAATTCCTGTTAAATACCCATCCAAATGAGTGGCTGAGTATAATAACATTCCACGTGAGATGATGGGGAAAATGAGAGATCTGGGACCTGATTTAAGTAGATCTTCTACAACTATTCAGGTGATGGAAAGGATTTATATTCTTACTTTTCTGAGCATCTGCACAATACCAGAATGCAAATTCTACTACTAGCAAGGATGCCAGATATACTATGTAGTCTTTAATCAGAAAAACACGGCATGTTCATGACCTTTGCGTGTTCTGCTGGAGGCACTGTAGTACTTCTAGCAGTTCCTGGTGGCTGGAGAACTGTGCTGAGCAGCACTGCTCAAATGCATTAGTTTGGGTACTAGAACCATATAAGAACAGTGTGATAATTCTTGACAATTTTTAGTAAAATATCACTCTGTGTATAGGAAATCTGTCTTTTTCATCAGGGCAGTTTGCCAAATCCAAGGAAGAGAGAAAGTTAAAATAATTTGAAAGACAGTAATTTGAAGCTTATGCAAAAAGATTCTGTCAGAACAGAGAGAGAACTCCAACTTTATGTTAAATCCTTCAGTGTATTGTACCATGGTGTGCAAAGAAGAGCTATGATGACTCACAGGAGTGATTCATTCAGTCCCAGTTTTGGCTGAGAGATGTGAATAGCATGTATTTTAGTGTCAGGAGTAGTTTGGGTAACAGGGCACTTGATTTAAATAATAGTGATACAGGAACAATAGGAAAAGGCAGCTGCAATGGCAACATATTATGACATTTTTGCTTGAATTTTCTAAGAAAGTGAGGCATGTATGATCATGTTTCTTGTGTCTCTCAGTCCTCCTTCCATCCCAATTACGCATCCCGATTTACTTACAAATTATAAGTAAAACTTGTTCATCCTGTCTTTTTATTGGAAATATTTTACTGTTTTTCATCTGACAAAGTAAAATGCTTATATTTAATTAAAAAGCAGACAAAATGGGAAGAACAACCACAGAAGCAGAAAATATGGGGTAAGATGTGCCCTTTGTGACTGCATGTAAGTTCAGTAGCTTGCACATAAAAAAGTATATCTCCCAAGCAAAGAAATCCCCATAGCCCTGTGTCATTGCATTGTGATTTCAGATGAATGGAGCAGAGTAGAACTCCTTCATACTTTCCAACTGAGCTTTTTGAAGCAAAGTACAAAGTACTTTTTAATTATTCCTCATAACTGTGCCTAGAGAAGAGGAATATAGAATTTAGCTGAATTAAAGAGCGGATTTCTGTAATTTTCAGGTGCTGTTATAAACTGGACCTATCCATTTACAGGAGACACAGAAATACAATTGCTCACTGTTACAAAATTCAGCTCATGTTTCTTATTATAACAGAATAGAAATGCCTCCTAGAATATGTTAGAGGTGCCTGTAGAGGCTGAGGCCTCTGACAGGCTCCTCAACTGATGTTAAACCAAATAAAAAGGGCATGGAAAACTACTAGACATGAAATGAGACATCTTTGATCATGAAAAATAATAATGTGGGAGGCTGACCTTATGGAGAGCCATAAGGATGGGCTGGATTTCACAGGTATTAAAGGGTTTATGTCAAAAATGGCAAAACCTCACGAGGGAGGTTTTGTAAGGGAGGGAAAGTATCAGGGACCTTCATAGGAGCAGCCTCTTGCAAGGCCTGGGAAGTACCTGGGACACATCACTTAATCTATATAAAGCATTATTTTATCAGAAATGCAGCTAAACTCGGACTAGCGAGTAGAAAATAAGAATACTATTTGTGAGGAAGCTGGAGCAGAGGAAGCAAGGTACAAAGACACAGTGGCAAAAGGGAGACCAAGAAACAACAGAGTTAATACATACAATCTTGTGATAGATTCTGACAATGCCACCCAAGATGAACCGCTATTGCTCTCAGGTGGATTCACAGGGCTGCTCCTAGCTGAGGGAAATACCAGATCAAATGTTCCTTCTCTGGCAGGAGGAAGTTTTATGGTGCATGTGACAAGTTAGTGCATTACTTGCGCTTCTCTGGTATTTCTCTTCTGGGGTATAAAGTGTGAATTATTCACTACAGCTAGATTAAGTACTGATGTTATGATTTTGTAGCTGCTAGGGTAAAAGAGAAGATTCCTTCTTATATTTAGTGCAGCCATGAAGCTTTCAAACACTTTTTGTGGCTGCCTCCCATACCACCATCATGGAAAATAAATGAATTGGTGAGGCAGACTGGAAGCTCTCTGAAGTGGCAAGCTCAAAGTGTCATTACCATTGTTAATTCCAGTTGGAGACTAGTGATGTACCTCAGGAGTGAATACTAAGTCCTGTTAAATGACTTTGTTAGTGACCTGTATTATGTGGCAGTGTGTACCCTCAGAAAGTCTGGAGAGGATTCAGAACTGTGAGAAGTGACTGATACAACAGAGGTTTGTGCCACCGTTCAGAGGGTTTTAGACAGGATGAAAAAAATGAGTCAGTGAAGTTCAGCAAATATAAATGCAAAAACCTGCACCTGGGGAGGAAGAACCACAGGCATTCATTGACAGTATGGTCAACAAGGAGCTGGAAAGTGGCAGTGAAGGAAAGCCTGGGGGTCCCAGGGGTCCTCACACAATGAGCACCAACATCCTCTTGGCTGCAACTGGAAGACTGTGGCTATCAGATTGAGGGAAATGATCCTTCCACTCTTCTCAGCACTTGTGAGGCCATGCCTGGAGGACTGAGTCTGGCTCTAGGCCACACAGTGCAAGGGAGACATGGAGGAAAGCGAGTGAAGGGAAAGTTGAGGACCAAAGGACATGGAATTTGGGATTGTGCGAGGCACTCAGGTGACTTTGGGAAAGTGGAAGACTAGATTCTGCATCTTGAACAGTAGCCAGGATTAGAAATCTTCCAAGTTCAAAACAGTTCTTAGTAATAAACTTAAAAAAGCTATGATGGTCACTGTAAAGTAATGACCAACCAAAGTTACTTTGTTTTAGATGGGGCACTCTGCAATACTGGGTCTTCCCACACAAAATAAATTACGCATTAAACTGAGTTACTTAAATTATTTTTAATGTTTTTGTGAGAATTTTGGGACTCTAAAGTGCTAAAGATAAGGTCATTTTTTTAATGCTTCTCTTCCTAGTACTATGGAACTCTGTGTTCCATAAGTGCCCCTGAAGCCAACTGTGAGTTCCCTGTGTGAAATAAATTGCATTAGGATGGTCACACTTTGTAGAAAGTGGAACACATATGCAATGAAGAGCTATTACATTGTCACTATGAGAAGTTATAGTAAGTTAAGAGCCATTCTAAGGTAGAAATTTGTATTGGCAGACTCAATACGACCTCATCAACTTCAGCTAAACTACAAAGGATTAAAAATCAGAGGAATTTTCAGGTTGGAATTTGCCAGTCACAGGTCAGTCATCTCTTATATTTGTGAATCTTTTGATATCAGTTTCCTTTCAAGCCTGTTTTTGCCCTTTGGTCTACTCCAATTTTATAATTTTGGCATTAAATGTTTTCAAAATTTTCTTAATTTTGGAAAACTATAACTATTCTTAAGTCTAAGATGAAAAATAAATCTAAGATGAACTAGCAATCTGCACCATTTTCCTTTTGTAGCTTGCAAGATCCAGTTCAAGGCAACAGCTGAATCTGATACCTCTGTCTATTACTCTAGGTGCTAATGACACAAATTGCCACTGTTATCTTAATCTAATAAAAATGCTCTGCAACAGACAGTTACAGTCTACCTTGACAGTCAGATAGGTCAAAAGAGAACAGACAGTGATGCTCTGTAGGGGCTTGGCATGGACATCAGTCATTCACAGGTTTTACACTGATTTCTCTGTTCCCTCCAATAACTCCTGGAAATTTATATTGCAGATGTCACTGCAAATGTTGGAGACTGAAACCAAGGGTTTTAAAGGTCATGGGATTCATTTGCATTCAATTGGCCTAAGCAGAAGCTCGTCATAAATTTGTGCAGAAAGAGAGCAGTGCATGACTGGACATGCAGGTATCTCGTTTGTTATGGCATACAATTCAACGGCACTTCAGATATTTGAGAAATCGATTTCATTTTATACTAGTTTTACCTGGATTAGCCACTGCAACAAATACATTTACAAGATTTCAGATTAAGTTCTAGCCCTTTCTGTAACAGAGTATCACTTACCTGTTTGTCATAAGAGGAAGTATACCAAAATGAAGGACGCCATAATCATTCTCACTGAAGCATAGAATAGTACATTAAGCTTCAATTCTTCAACTACCACTAATGATAAACTGTTCTCTTGTAGATGTCACGCACCAACACTTATGGAACTTCCACTAAATTATGGAGAGAAAGAAACTTCTGCTTCAAGATGTAATTAAGAACGTACCACACGTGTGTAAAATCTGCAGAATGCTTTTTAGTATTCTCAGGTATTCTTCATGGTAAAGTGGTGGAATGAAATACAAAATGAGGAGCTTACTTTTGATCCCTGAGAACTTCTGCTAGGGTTCACCTTACCTTAGTGGTATTGGATGACGCTCAATTTCATCCAATCAGATCAGTCTATGCAGCCAACTTCCAAATAAATTAAAAGGCAACAGAATTCCAATTTCAGTTTATTAGAACATTGAAAGCAAAGTAAATTGTGCTGGAAGAACCAAAGACATGAATGAAGCTTCTCCGGAATCTGTTGAGTTATTTGGTAACTGCTGTTACAGATAGATAATATTTTTTTTTTTTATGTAATGATGAGAGATTAATGTTGATATAGCTTCCTTGGTTTCTTAGTATATTGGCTTTGTTGTCAGACTCACAGCAGGTAGGTTCCCTATGAAAGTATTTATTTACATGGAAGCTGCAACAGATACAAAGACCTCAGTAACACCATTTGATTGAACAAATTCTCAGCTACAAAACACTACTTTTCAACATGGTCACCACCATTAGCTGTGCATTTTTTTCCAGCCATGAACAGAAGACTGAAAGTTGAGCTTCTAAAAGTCTGCATGGCTGCCCTGAACGTAGCTTGTCTTTCATGTTGCTGTCACCACTGCAGAAATGCACCACCAACTGTCTCACTGCACTCGTGTCCATTGTTTGGTCTTCAGAAATGTTCAGCAAGCATTGATTAATATCAGTGCATGCCATTTTTTAACTCATGGAGGAATTCAGTGACACACTTGTGCTTCATATGCATTTCCATGTCAAACACTATTTTTTCAGATTACTCCTCTGTTGACAAAATTTAATGGAATACTGGAGGGAACATTCATCCTCTAGTGCCATACCACCATTATCTGCCTCTGATATTGTGGACCAAGATAATAAGGGGCATTACTTTTAGATCAGCCTTCACGTGACAGCAAAGTTTAGGGTAAATCAGCAAATTTGCCTGATGTGTGGTGAATTCCACAAACATAAGGACACAAGTATTCTCATGAAAGAGGAAAAAAAAAACAAAAGTGAATTAGGTCAGCCCAGATAAAAACTATGACCAAGGGATCTTTGCTGCACTACACGTTTGTAGATTTTTAATATGCCTGTTGAGAACATAGCTGAAAAAATTAATTCATTTCCACTTATTTTAATACTATTATTAATTATTAATATTAATACTTCATATAAATAATTCTGAAAATAACTGGTGAAAGTATTTCTTTTCTAAATATCTCATTACCCCTCTTTGTTCATGTTTTTACAGCCCCAAATTTTGCACAGAAGGGAAAAAACTCTATAGAAATAGCAGTTTCCATCATCAGTTCAATGTTTGTTTTTCTCTCCGGTACGTCAAAAAGGTAGACAATCTCAACACCAGATACTTACTATGAAAACACTTACTATGAAGATGAAGAGGTACCTGGTGTCGTACATCTCCCAAACCTAGATCAGAAATAGTGTAAATCATAAATTGTAGTAGCTTCCTGACTTTGCAATAATATTTAAATATGTATATATATATGAGTATTTATAATATTCATAATTTTATGAAGAAACATCTACCAGCAGTTCTAGGAATAACTGATAAAATGAGCCAACTGTAATAGGTAACAAAACAGACTCCCGTTACAGTCATAAGGCTACCAAATGGTTGAGTAAACTAGCTCTTTGACATCTGAGTTGTCTGTAGAGTTAGAGTGCAGAGTCAAAGATGGATCTGATAACAACACTTCATTATTAAAATTAAAATATTCAAGTAGGTATTTGTTCTTAATTTTAAAGTGTACCTAAGAAACTGATTCCTATTGTTTGTCATCTGCCACAATGTCAAGAATGTACGAGTGACACATACCAATAAATCAGAGAAGATGCTTAACTGACTAACTTTTTGTAGTTTTGTAAAAAACTGTAATTTTAAAATTCATAATCTTCTCACAAGGCAGGAACATGGATGACTCCTCAAACAATGAAGTATCTGCTTGTTCAGACTGATCCGTTACATTTGAAGGCACTTCTAAATTACTGTTTTTTGGGCCAGTTTTTCAGCATATAGACAAAAAAGAGGATATCTATTGAAAAAAATGCTGATGTTGAGGATTTAACTAACTTTTCAAACTGAAGATGAAGACGGTGTTTGTGATTTAGTACTGGAAACCAACATAGCAAAGAATGCAGTGTGCAATCATCATATGATTTGTACCACATTAATTTGCCATCACCAGAAAACAAACTGTATAGCTGACACCACTGCTTCAGTTACCAAGATTTACAAGTTTTAATAGAGTTCACAGATAGTGTGTACCAGATAAAAGGCCTGGCAAAATGGGAATTTTTTGTTATCATTGGCTGGAATGTTGCCCTGTCTATAATGCACAGAACTGGGACTGAGGCAATGGATTAATTTTCATCCTCTCTTATGTTCACTGTAATAGTTACATGGAGAGTTTATACTCTCCTTGGGCTCGTTTCCTCATTTATGACATGAGAAAAATTATTCTAATAATACCAAGACTGACAGGAGGTTAAACTAATATTGGTAAAGAAGATTGAGTTGCAAAAAGTAAATTTAGTATATTACTATCAGTCCACAAACAGAAAATCTTCAGAGCTATAAAATATTTTTACATGCTCCTTTCTCTCACATCCTGCCAAGCCATACTTCCTGACCTTGTTAGATTTCCAGTCTTAAAGAATACTCCTTCACTCTTCAGTGAGGTGAGCTCAAGGAGGATGGGCTGGAAGTAGTTTTACGGTCTTATAAGAACAACTACGAAAAATCCTTCTCCTAGAGCTCCAAGGAAGTGTAGAAAATATAGTCTTGCTAGCCTGGATAGTCTACTGATAGAAAATAAATTTTGTTTTTAGTAACTTATTTTTAATGTAGTCGTCTAGATACATGCACATCCCTCCCCAGTCAGGAAGTTTCTACACCTAGGAGATATGTCAAGGAAGAATCAATCTATACTTACCCTGTTTCCTTCCAGAGTTCATTTGTCGAGCACTTCCCATGTTGGTCTATATTAAAAAACTGAACTAGCTGAAGCTAAAAGATCTCCCAGAGTCTGGGGAGGGGAAAAAATTGAATTGTGAGCCAAACAAAACAACAAATTAAAGAAAAAAAAAGAGCAAATACTGGGTATAAAATGAGGAACCTGGAACAGTCACTGCAGGTATTCAGATACCTTGTGATTACTCCCAGCACAGGAAACTCAACTGCATAATTCGTGGTGCTACCTGGTACCACAAACTGGATATTAAACCAAGTAGATTTTTCTTCTGACTCAATGCAGCCACTATTAAGTTCTTACAGAGCTGAAGGTAAATTTGGTTCTGCTTTGTTTTGCTGTTCATGTCAACCTGTCCCAGACAGGCACTTCATGTGTACACAAGAAAGTAAATTAACATCTTTACTTCTTCTGAAATTCTCGTTACTCCCTAAAATACCATCTATTGTTTCATCTCCCTCAGTTCAAGGAATTGCATGAAGTTGACCTATGGTTAACTCTTGAGTTGTAGAATATGTGTGGTGGTTCAGGTCACATGGAAGTGAAGCACTGGTCACAAATGAGGATAAAGACAAAGCAGAATGAAGAACAGTTTACCACAAATGTGTCTGAAGACGCTGTATTGACCAGTTAGTGCTTTGTTTGGGAAATTTGAGTCCCATTCTCCCACAGTTGTGTTCCATTCTCCTCAACTCATTTTCCTATGGAGAGAGTTTATGTAGATACCATCTCTCCCTTGGGAAAGTCTGTCTTGATAACCTATCCCTTTGCAAGGCACAGCTGCAGTATCTGTCTTATACCTGAAACTGTTCACTGCTGTTGCAGGAATGGAGAATTTAAATCTATTTTGAATCTATTAGACATTTGACCACCAGGTGGCATAAAAACTATGTAAAATATCACAAAGAGGTTCCAGATAGTATAATGCAATCACCACTTTCAAGATTATGGGTATTCAAATACTCAGTGGTCCTAGATACAAATCTCTGTACATTTAAAAATAGTAGTGAATACTTTTAAACGACTCTAGTTTGAGATGTTATCCCATAAGAGGGGACCAGTATAAAGCAATTAACACATTAGTTTTGCTAATCATATTATATCATATTGTTAATAGTATTTCTTTATACTGTAAACAACAGATGAAAAGCTCTAAATTATATAATGCTGTTTTGCATACAAACACAAATAATGGCTTCAAAAAGAAATCTAAGCCAAATTCAACTATTTTCAATTGTTGAAATCATGTTTTGTGAAACTTTTGGTAAGCTCTTTGTTCATACTAGATTTTTCCAATGACAGTAGTGTAACTTCCAATATCACTTCAGAAATTTTTTCAGTATTATGGAATTAGTTCCTATTTTCTTACTACAGAGGAAATGGTTTACATGGAGAAAATGGCTTTTAGTCCAAGAGAAGAGCAAGTTTAGTTCTGGCAAATAGTACTGATAAGAAACCAGAGGTACTGAGATGGCATATAAAAGTTAAGGAATGATTATAGAGAATTGCTTACAATGAAATTCTTAACATAATTCCTTATTTGTTTGTTTGTTTGTTTGTTTTATTTCTGTTGTTGTTTCTTTTGTTGTTGTTTTTAAATCTTGCTTTTGTGGGATGGATGTAACTACTGCAAATGAATTCCCACAGTGCCATCTTAGCACTACTCTATATTATTTTTCTTAATACTTTTTTGGAAGTGTCGATTTTTTTCTGCTGCTTCTTGATCTGTTTCACTGCATTGCTGGAGGTTCCCTAAGCTCTCGTTTAATCATTTTGACTACAGTTTCAGATTATGCTAGAGAAGACAGAGCTTTTCATTTTTAACCTTCTTTCCTTTCCTTGGTTGCTTTTGTACCTTCCTCCTCTCTCTCACATTTTTTGAGCTCCTCTTCTTTTCATGATCTTGTCCTGACACTCTGACTATTCCTTTAAAATCTTTCTAGACTACTCTATTTTTTTTTTCATGTCTTTCTTTAGCATTGTTTTCCTGGAGTTTCTGTTGTGAGTTTCTTTGTATTTTATTTCCCAGTATTCATTTTTAATTTATTTTATCTTCTGCTGTCATTTTTGATGCAAGCTGTTTAATCTAACTTCTTTCTCAGCCTCATATTTCTCTATATCCAACAATTGAACTTCTCACCTTCCCCCAAGCCCCCTCCTCAACCTCCCTTCTCTGTCACCACTAAGAACTTGTGACAGCTTAGTTTAATCCATCCATGATTCATGTCTGATACAGAGTTGGATTAATGTAAAAGTTGTATTACAAAAATTACTTGCAGCTTTGAAAGTAGATTGAACTGGTTGGAGGTTGACACCTCCAATTAAGACCAATAGCAGAGAAAAATATGATATGTGGTTAATGGTTTACAACAGATAGCTCTTCCAAAGGTGAAATTAATCCAAATGAATATATAATGAAATTCTGAGTACTATATATTGTCTATATTCATCTTCATGAAGATCTACTGGCAACTTTTTTTCTTTATGCAAGAAAACTAGAAGACAAAATAATTGTTCTGAACCAGGAGGAAATAGAAGTCTCATTGTAAAGTTTATGTAGGACTCAGAAGTAGTTATTGGGGCACCACAGGAGGAAAATGTTAGGCTTCCTGTGATAGAGAAGTGAAATGGGTTTTGCTCTTTAAGAAGAGGTGGTGAAAGAAAGGAATCAGAATTTGGCCTGGAAAGAACTCCTGATTAAAAGAAGTAGGACTGTAAGCTCCAGAGCAGCTATAGGCCTGCAGTGTACTCAGAGCAAATGGTGAATATCCATTGGCAAAAACAGCATTTCAGCAACACTGAGTGAGACAGCTCTGCTGTCCTCTGTGTCTCTTTTGAAAACAGGATATCATACAATCCTAGAATGCTTTGGGTTGGAAGGGACATGAAAGATCAGCTAGATCCAATATCCCTGCTGTGTTCAGGGTTGTCACCCACCAGATCAGGCTGCCCAGGGCCCCATACAACCTGGTTTTAATGCCTCCAGGGATGGGGGATCCACAGCTTCTCTGGGCAGCCTGGGCCTGGGCCTCACTTCCCAGATAGGAAAGTACTTTTTCTTCACATCTAATCTAAATCTACACATTTTTATGTTAAAAATGTTAGCCTTTTCCCATCACTACACTCCTAGACAAAGAGGCTTTTGCCGTCTAGTACTTCAGGTACTGTAAGGTTGCAATGAGATCTCCCCTGAGCCTTCTCTTATACAAGCTAAACAAGCTCATCTCCCTCAACCTTTCTTCCTAAGAGAGGTGCTCCAGGCCTCTGATCATCTTTGTGGTTCTCCTCTGAATCTTCTCCAACAACTCCTCATCCTTCCTGTATAGGAGGGGGCACTACTCCGTCCAGATGGGGTCTCATGAGGACAGAGTAGATGGGAACAATTACCTCCCTATTGCTATCTACAATGACTTTTGCTTTGTTCAATTGTTACATTGGAAGTGTAAGCAATAGTTCCTAGAATCAATTGAATGATGGATTCAATATTTGTATTCAGAGAACCCTGAAAGTTCCAACCCATGTTTTAGATAAGATGTCAGAGGTTAATAAAGTAGAATATGACAAAATCCTTATGTATAAAGGCCCTCAGCTTCTCACTAGATTCTTCCAAAGCTCAATTTCACACATTTAATCAAATAACTCAAATAAATTATGATCTTGTATGACTACCTACCAGGAATAAGTGATAAACATTTTTTCTCTTTAAGTTTCCTTTGTTACATTACTTTGTATCCCATGCAATTTCAAATGCTTTATGTAATCTTTGAAATAATTTAAAAAAGCATTCAAACAAGAGATATATATTTTTAATAAAATAATCATACTATACTTATTTTTTGTACATAAAGTGTCTTTTCGTTCTGTGTCTTATCTGATGCCAATAGATTACACGTCACTTTGCACCTTCAGACAGATTCTGTGGGCAAAGTCAGGTCCTTTGCTCTTAACACTGTAAAGCACTGTGTACTCCTAGGACACAGCACATATAACAATGTTGATTCATCAAGTGCCTGGAAACATACTCAGAAATGATTCTTCTTTTTATTTGTTTGTCGATTTCCTGCTGTTGGATCTTTGGGATCAATAAAAGCAAATGCTTAGTCAGAGCTAAGCACGCAAAAAAGTGGCAATCATTTATTTCATATTCCAGCTGATGGGAAAACTTCAGTAAGGAACTCGAGCACGCAAAGGGACTGACATCAGTAAGAAAAGAGCCTGTAAGCCCTCTATAAGATATGCAGTTACGTTTATGTTTTTACGTTACTCAGTAATACATTTTACTCAAGTCTGTTTGTGTCATAGCATGAATTAGGATATATGAAAGAATTTTTCAAATCAGAAAATCCATCCTCTGGATTTAATGAATGTATCTTCCCAGCAATAAAAATATAAAATAAACAGGAAATTTTGGTAATGGTGCTGTAGGTAGTATGAAAGATCACATTCCCCCATTGTCAGGACAGCTTTCCTTAGCTATACCATTAAAAATGAGCTCATGATGAAAGAATGAAATCTGGCAGTCTATCAATATGATACCCACCTCTTAGTTCTGAAAAAAACTTGCACTGATACTACAAGTTGTGAAAGTGTGTCAGGATACTCTTCCACCAAAACTCATCAGCTCAAATGTTGGTCTAATCAATCTCAAAGCAGTTTGGAACTAACACAACTGTGCGAACTGGTGAGTCCGATCTGTTATCACAAACCAGGCAGGGAGACAGTGTGCTGTCTGCTTTCTAAGGAATCTCCCACTGCTGGAGCATTCAAGGACTTTAAGGAGCTGCCTCTTATACTAGCTTTTGTCATCCTATCCTAAATCTTACACATTTCTCTTAGTCTAGACATTTTATTAGACTACTTACACTTTTATAAAATCTTTGAATCATTTGATCTGGAAGGGACATTTAAAGGCCATCCAGTCCAACTCCCCTGCAATGAACAGGGGCACCTACAGCTAGATCCAGTTGATTAGAGCCCTGTCCAGCCCGATCTTAAGTTTCTCCAGGGATAGAGCCTTCCACCACCTCTTTAGGCAACCTGTTCCAGTGCCTCACCACCCATACAGAGTATCAACTATCTGCAAAAATCAGCAATTATAACATTTAAAAGTATATTGGTCAGTTTTGTTTTCACCTTGGAGAAATGTCCTTTTCAGTTTTCTGTGTAGGTTTTTTTTATTTGCCAATTTATACTGCCTGTGTAGTACATCTGGCGAAAGGAAGGCCAGAATTCGTTAAAAATATACTTATATTGGATCTTAGCAGTGAATAAAAGAGTTTTGAAGAGTTTTGCTTTCTAGTACTGATTCTTGTTTAAGTACAAGCTGATGTTCAGAACAAAATAATTTTTCGTCATATTTGGAGTTTTCAATACTTAACAAGCCCACTCAATTGAGTGCTGCACCAGCTTACACTAAAAAAATTTAGATGTTTAGACTGTTTCTTTCAGTATTGTTATTAGCGGTCACTTTCCAGGTACATTTTCTTTACATGATTTCTGAAGACAGATGCATGAGCATATTTGTTTTCACTGGCCTTTAGAAATAACTTATTCTAACTATGTTATATATCAAGATTTGGAACAGACAAAATGCATCAGCTACTATGCTTCAGATAATTGTGGTAGTATCTAAAATGCAATTAGAAATATTAACAATTAATTATGGAGAAAAAAATCTTATTTTTATACCATCATCTATTTGTGAAAACTGCCAACAATCTTTCAATAAATTATGTAGTGTGTTCTAAACATTTTTGTAGGGATATGGTAATTACAGGAATTCAAATAGGCACTGAAATATTTATCCCAGTAAAATAGGGACATTTTGGAGATAATACAAACACTGTCATAGTTACGTATAACTAACTGTAAGGCCAAAGGAGTCCGTTAAAATTTGTCCATCCAACTTCAATTTGGAACATGTGCCATAGTACCCTCACAATACATGCAGGAAAATCATAATTTTGTTTGACCTACAGACCTTTCAGCCAGAATATTTCATATATAAGACTTATTTACTAATTAATATGACACTCCATTAATGACAAAGCAATGAAAATTCTCATCCCATCAATGAAAAGTCAGTTATCAATAATTCGTTGTTTTCTGTTTTTTTTTTTTAATGCCCCCTCAGCATTTACTTTCCTTCAGAAACTGATATTTTAATCAAATAAACCTTTTCTGTGATTGTCACCTTGACTGTCACCTTGCATCATCATACTAAGCCATCTTTGCATCTCAGCCTCACGAAAGCAGCAGCAGAGCCCTGACCCTCCCCTAAACATCTCTCTCTGTCAGCAGTGTTGCTTCTTACCTCTCCTGTGTTCCCAGAAAGTTCTTTTCTGTTTCTTACAGGCAGCCTTCCTTGCTGGCTAAAGTGAGGCAGGCCTTCTGTTCTGCTGGTTAGACACCCAGTGTGGTGCAAGGAAGCTTCACCATTTTAATGTAAAAAACTTCTTCCTTATACATAATTGTTGGAAATGTTGGAACACATTATAAGAAAGTATCTCTTACTATCTGGTTGGCAGGAGCATTTCAATTTTTTAAGGTACAGAAGTTTTTTGTTTTTAATTTTCTATAGCTTCCTCAGAAAATATATTCTCCAAGCAGACCCAAAACATTGTTAATTATCTAAAGTATATCTCATGTTTTGTAATTATCATTCAGTGTAATCAGCATTTGACATGTGCCCATTCCTTTTGTACTTTAAATGTATTTTGAAAATAAGAAGCAAAAAAACAGTGTATGATAAAATTTTACTCCATAATATATGATGAATATCTGTCAAACAGTATGAACTTCTGGAATGCAAATACTCCACAGAATGTCTGAGAAGCAGCTATGCTTAACGAAGTACCAGATAATCTGACTAGAAAATGTCTACATAATTTTCATCTTACAAAATCTTGCAACAGCATCTGAAACAAAATCTCTTATGGTTCTTCTAAAGTTTCTCAGCTGCATTTTGTAACTGTAGCTGAAACTCTCCTAACAATGCGTACAGTTCACTATTAACAGGTTTATTAGAATGTAATTGTTGTACGAGGCTGAAGTTAAATGCAATTGGAGTTTTAAGTGCTACAATGCAGAGGAGCTTGCACAATTTTGTTGAGGTCTGGTTATCACATAAATTAAAAAAAAAAAAAAAAAGAAGAAAAAGAAAAAAAGAAACCTTTGGCTGGTACAATAAGAACTGTAAAGCTCCCACGCCTGCCCTCAGTAATTGATGAAGTGGGTCAGTGACATTTTGCAGGGCTGTGATTGAATCAGACCCTTGAGGATAAATAGAACATAAAGCATTTCCGCCAGCTCTTCAGTAAGTCAATATTGGCAATTCCAATTTAACGCTTATGAATGAAAGTATTGCAGGATAAGTGAAATAAAAGAACAGCCACAGCTATTGTCTTTGGTTGGTGTTCCTTCCTGCAAGTGTTATTTAATACGATGAAACACAGAAACTTCATCTGTCAAGGAAATACATGTGACTGGGCTGGTTCTGAGCAGAGGGGACTGTTCAGGAAGGATTCAGAATTTGCTGTATAACTGAAAATGCAGATTTTTAGCAGGAGTGACTGTTAGCCAGTTCAGGAAATATTGCTGATTTCTCCATGTGGTGGTACATCGAATGTTGTGAGGTTTCAGACTCTTTATAGTGTTTACAAATTCTATTAATAATTTACAGTAGAAGGACATATTTTATTAATGCCATCTGAAATCAATGCACAAAATTAAAATGAAGCATTCTCAGTTGTTTAACTAAGCTATCGAGCATGGTTGGAGAAAACTGGTATTTAATTTTTAGAATACATTGTTCATTTATTTTTAAACATTTCAGTTAGGCATAAATGAAATGTGTTCATGCTGTCATTATGAATATTTAATTTCTTCAGTGTCACATATAACTTTTATATAAACACACACATAATTAGCTTTTAGCTTCAGCTGAATGCATCTGGGGCTTACTAACAAATCTGCATGGGTTTATAAAGTAAAGTGATATGAGCAGTTCCTTTAGACTTGATTTTGCAGACAACATTTTCCAACATTTGGGTCTTCCTGGGCTTTGCCTCTACTTGAGAACTACAGAGGAACAGGCCATAAGCTCATTCTCTATTCCTGTGGATATCTACACACATAGATTGCTATTAGTACACATATAATACCATTTTGGCTCATAACAGGGGTAGTTTTCCCAGACAATGGATGGGCTTAGAGAGAACATGGCCAAGAACAGGCCATGATTGGTCCATTGTACTATACAGACAGTGCTGCCCAGGTATGGGGAAGAAAAGGTTTTAACTGCATGAATACAAGTCATATCACTTGTCCTCAGAATCAGAGTTTGACCCATTTTATCTAGTAGTGAGGAGGTAGACATAAGGCCAATTTCTACAAAAATAATTCAGCAAAACTACTGAATTTTGCCACAGGCAGATTTGAGCAATCTGTTGCCACTAGAAATGTAGAATTAGAAACTCAGGAAATTGAGTACTCACAGATGCCTTTACATCCATTTTCTTTCCCTGCAGAAAACAACTGTTTGTGCCTGTTGTGAAATATCTGGGGACAGTGTTGACCACCTTCCGGAAACACAACGGCTTAAATATAGTGATGGGTTTAGCAGGACAGGGAGGGAATAACAGTCCCTCCTACAGAGAGGGCATATGCTCAGCATCATGTGCAGATCTGCTATCACCACTGGGGCTGCATCCAGCCTGGAGAGCCTGTGTCTTTCCTGTACATATGGTCAGAGCTTGTTCCCAGGAGTTCATAATCATGAGATGCATAACTTCTAAAAAGGATGCATAATTTTATAAGAAGCAGTTTTAATCAGTCTGATGAAAAGTTTCTTGACTTTAAACCTTAAAACTATACAAAGAATCTATAACTGTAAGAGGACTTGTGAAATATGTTTTGTTTCTGAGCCTAGTTACAAATGTAATATTTTGGTAATAATCTTATTAGGCTTTAAATTCCTTAACTGAATTGAAGTAGACACAGTTTCTTAAGCCTTCTACCTCTATGCAACCCAGATGTACAACCCACAATATGACAGACAGAGGAATTCAAGCTAGTTGAGACTTTAGGGAAATTTTCATATTGGAAAACGGTCATTATTTGAATCCACACATCTTTAAAAGTACAAGTCCATTTCAGTAAAGCTTTTATCCTGGATATTTTCAAATTCAGCATGTGAGAAGAAAGAAGATAAAGAAAACCTCTCTAGAGGAAACCCAGTATCCCTGTGTCTGGTGGTCATATTTGAGGTAAAGGAGAATGCATTACCTGGTGGGTCTGTAGCTCCCTCTCTTTCTTCCCTTTGGAGAAATTTAACTTTCACTCTGGCATAAAGTGAAAAATAGTATCAGAACCTTTGGGTTTTAAGTGTGTTGTTCTGTGTGACAGAATCCCTGTTTTTTAGCCAACCAAGATGAATCATTGTAATCCTTCTTTAGGAATGAGAGTTCTGTGTGCTACCACTGCTCCAGGGCCATCATCTATCTTGGATGATCACGCACTGCTATGGTAGTAAAGAATAGCTGAAGGCAACTACTTCAGTAGTTCAGTTACCTAAAAGAGCAAAGAGTTTGCAAAGAAACCTATCAGAACTTCACCTTTTACTACTGAATTTTAATAAATCATCCATTGTACCCCTTTCTGGGCATCTCTGAAACACCCCTATTGAATAACATCCCTAAGTGTTGACAGTGATGATCTCAATTCCTATAAGAGTCCTCACAGCTGATGCCAAAACTCTCACTAAGCCCAACAGTGTTTATCCAGTAATTTGGATGGAGTCAAAACTGTGATTGCTGCTAGCTGGCATAACTCTTAGCTAGCATTAAATCCTATACCCTAATCTATACTGTTTCAGCAACAGAAAGAAGTTGTTTTCATATCAAATAATCATACCATACTGAATTCCAGGTAAGCATGGGAGAATGGTCTGGCCAGTTATACTACCAGTATAGTGAGAATACTGAGGTAAAATATTATTTCCAGTAACCCTGAAGGGACAACTGCTGATCTTGAACATATTAAACTGTACCATGTAAGTAACTTATACATTTCCTGAAATATTTACAGTACAAATTTTAATAATGAAATCTACATACTCACATTTTGAAATGACAAGTTTAGACAATCTGAAAAGTAATTATTTATTTCAGGTGATATCCATAAACTTTTCACCATTCTGAAAAGAAAGTGAATTTACTTTTGTTTCTACTTATGTCAAAATACTAAACAGAAATTCTCCCTTAGAGCATCCCTGCAGGGAAGGACTTTGGGGTTATGGTGGATGAAAAGCTTGACGCCAGCCAGCAAGCAGTCCGGAAGGCCAATGGTATCCTGGACTGCATCAGAGGAGAAGTAGCCAGCAGTGTGAGAGATGTGACTTTTCTCCTCTGCTGTGCCCTCATGTTCCCCTTCTGGAATACTGCTGGGACCCCAGCACAAGAAAGATTCAGAGCTGTTGGAGTGGGTCCAGAGGAGGACAACAAAGATGATCAGAGGAATAGAGCACCGCTCCTATAAAGATAAGCTGAAGGAGCTGGGCTTGCTTAGCTTGAAGAGAAGCCTTAAGGGATACCTCACTGTAGCCTTTTAGTACTTAAAGGGAGGGAGACCAAGTTTTTACATGGACAGACAGTGATAGGATGAGGGAGAATGATTTTAAAGTAAAAGAGAGGAGATTTAGGTTAGGTATTAGGAGGAAATCATTTTCTCAGAGGGTGGTGAAGCACTGGAAATTGTAGGTGCCCCACCTTTGGAGGTACTAAAGGCCAGGTTGCATGGGGACCTGGGCAGCCTAGTCTAGTAGGTGACAATCCTGCCCGTGTCATGAGGCTAGGAACTGGGATGTATTTAAGGTCTCTTTCAAGGTTGTGAGATTCTATAATGTTTCTATTTTACAATGTTGGCCAACGACCTCGGAGGCAGATGGTGGTAGAGGCTGAACGTTCCCACCAATATTCCATTACACTTCGTTGTCATGCAACAGGTGGCAGCAGAGGGGCAGCAACAAAATGGCATCTGACATGGAAATGCATATAAAGGAAAGGCGTGGCACTGGGTGGAAAAAATGACATTCCTTGACATTCACTGATGCTTGCTGAATGCTGCTGAAGATCAAACAGTGAATGTGAGCACAGTGAAGCAGTGGGTGGTGCATTTCAGCAGTGGTGACAGTGGGTCGGTCACCTCTACTGGTGCAGATTTTTACAAGTATGGTATACAGGCTCTTGTTCATCTCTGGTGAAAATGCAGGCCTAGTTATGGTGACTATGCTGAAAAAATGTCTTGTAGATGAGAATTTGCTCTATCAAATAGTGTAAGCTCTTTGTTTTAGTTTCCATGGAAATAAATAGGAGGCATTACTTTCAGAGCAACCTACATATTTCTGCTAGTGTGTTGGCATGAGAAAGGGAACAGAACAATGTATCCAATATCCATGTTGGGAGGTTGTGGATTTGGTAGACCTGGAAGCTAGATGCTTCCTTGCTTTGCAAGGCCTTTTCTCTGAAATACTGGTGTCTTGTAGTGCTACGCCATTACAGAGAGGTTGGAACTGCATTTTCAGCTTGAGCATACATCTGTCAGGAATGGCTTACTGTCATAGGTTTATGACACATAATTGAGGTTCTCTGGGGCTGTGAACTGTTTATGGAGCCCCTATAAAACATAAACTAAGAAAAGTAAGACCATATTTGCTATACAGGGAGCCAGACCTCCATGGGAAGTTTTTTTGGGGAGCACAAATGAAAAAAGTATAGATAGAGTTAATGCTGTTTGACAGTGGGAATGTGGAATAAATGTTTTCTTGAGGACATTTCCAGTTTCTGTTTTCTTTGAATCTATGTTTTCATAAGGTTATTCATTTGACTCTTTCCATCAGTTCCACCACCTCAGTTAGATGGAGATACATTACTGGCTAAATACAAGAACTGTAAAACTGAACATCTGTATAAGGAGCAGAGCGAGACCCCAGGGAATGTACAGAAGTGAAAAGTTGAGGTAATTCTAACTGATAGTCAAATGCCAGCAAAGCCTGCCTTAATAAAAGCAATAACAGCTAATTAATGCACTATAATTTCAAAATCCTAACTAGGAGTTGGGTTACAAGTTGGGAGGCTGTACTTTATCAGCAACTGTTTCCTACAGTGTCTAAGGAACACATGGTACACACAAGCACTGTGTGTCCTTTAAATGACAAATGTGTTCGTCTCTTACAATCTCATGAGCATAATGATTTGTTTACTTCTGTCCACTTTCACTGCTAATTCTTTTTAGAAAGCTTAAACTAGTAAACAAAATAAAATTCAATCAAACAAAGAGGTAATAAGTGTTTAGCAGCCTGAAGCTAAGAACTGCTTATTGGAACAAATTCTCAGTGGTATAATTATCAGTTTAAATAAAAGGTTTGTATTGTATCCAAAAAATACGACTTTCCTCCAGTTACACATTTAACCCATGCTTTTTCTTTCTTCCACATAATGACAGTTCATATATCAGATATCACTATGAACTTGTAATGTGGTTTTGTAAAGCTTACTGTTAAAAAAGGATGTTTTTCTGATTTCTCAGGGGCCTAATTGGTATTGAAAACTGTGTTGAGTTTTACACCGCAGTGTTCAATCCTTGAAAGGAAATGTTTTTTGTTTTCATGAGTTTGCAGTACATATTCATAAAGTCTGAGATATTGAACTTCACGCAAAGTAAGAAGAGATGCAATAGTAGTTCCCAAACTGAGTGGAAAGAAAGCTTGATTTATTTGCACTTGGCCCTTTGAATCATGTACCCACCCACAGGTTCAAAGATTAAGTTTTAGCAGCTCAAGATTTGAGCTGAGAATTTAATGGAAGAGGATTTGACGAATGCTTTTTGTTTCATCTTGAAATTAAATTGCTACATGTACTTATGGAAAGAAAAGGATTTCCTTTGAAGTTTTCCCCCTTGCTATTTTTCTTTGTAATGATGGAAAAAGATGTGAATACTTTGTTCTAAAGTTTGTCTTCAACCAAGTTGGGTGGAAACCTGTATATGTATTTTCCTTTCTCCAACTCAGGAGTACTACTGATAATTACACTGGAAATCAAAGTTCAACAGAACTGTGAATACTTATGTATTAATGACTTTTTCGTACTGAAGTATCCATGATACAATAAAGGCTCCCATAGTATGTTATTATTATTCCCATATCATCAATATAATAATGTTTTGAAATTCTTGATGTAATCTTCTAAGTACTCACTTCATCCAGAAAATGACATTGTTCCCATTTTCAAATAAAGAGAGAATTATTTATATATATATATATATATATATGGATCAACATGTTTTTTTATTTCAGAGCATTTTTCAAGAATGGTGCAAGTACTACAATCTTCCCTTAAATAAAGACTAATGTTAATAATAAAAATTTTTCAGAGGTAAAAAAAAATTGAACAATAAAAATTAAAGCTACATCAAGGTAAAGAGAAAATTGGAAAACTAAGATTGAAAAATACTGACAGAATGGATAGGATCAGACAAGGTGTAAATGCAAAATAAGTGAATTACTTCATGGTAAATTAATATTTGCTCCTTTTGATTTGTTTGCAGCAGGGAGCAAAAGGAGTGAGAAATCAGATGAGATACATTAGTGTGTGACTAAGGCTGCAGGCTTCAGTACATTGTGACTGAGGATAATGGATCATATGTGTTTTTCATGATTCAAGTTTCTGACAACCTGTTTATTCCATATGCACCGTGATAGAGACACCACTGGTGATACACACAACCTCAGAGAATAATCTCAGCTATAATTTGTGATGTTCTGGTCAAGAGAGGGAATTCAATTCAATTGTGTATACCGGATAGAAGTTCCAAGCTGAGTTACTATAAAAAGCCAGAATTGCTTAAGCTTTACAGCATCATAGACGTTCTTATGTCAGCCTATACAGAATGAGCTCAACATATGTGTTGTACATCTCCATTTACTCTGATTTTAATGTAATGAAAACACACACCTAGTAATATGGCTCAACCATAGTTAAATGTGGACAAGATCAAACAGTAATTAAATATGTATAATGCCGACTACTTACAGAAGTTAGGGAAAACTTGAGAAAACTAGGATTTTTTGGTATGTTTTTTTTCTCCTTAATCTAATCAGACAACACTAAAAGCCCAAGAGATATATAAACTTCAGTAACTACTTATATTAAACCTGTGTTTACTTTGATGATTTGTATGAGATAAATAAGTAATTACCCAACGGACATTAAAAAATGGAATATATGAAACTTCATCTGAGCAAATGAACATAAGGCAGAGAGCCTGCCTGGTGCATATTTAATAAGAATTCCTCATTCTTCTGTATACTATTCCATTCTATAGAAGTCCTTACATCACCTTTATCACCACTTCACATTCTTCTTCTCATCATATTGTTTTACCAGTTTAGTAAAAAATAAAACATTTCTTGGACTGTCCAGCATTTGGTACCCTGTGTATAGTTCAGAAACCTCCTACAGAACTATCCTGATTTATATTACTTTACAACCAATTTCTCAGTGCATTTTAGTATCGTATGTGAAAATGAATTAACATGTTTTAAAACCTTGATTTAGATTTCTGTAGCCTTTTGATCCTGGAGTATCACTTATTGTGATCATAAACCTTGCTTAGGTTGAAGACCGTTTCTAAACTGTTTCTGTCAAAGAACTGAGTCAGAAAAGAGACTCACGCTCTAATTTAGATTCAAGAGGGGCTATTTTCTTTATCTTCCTGTGTTACAGTATTCCCAAAAGAAACAAAAATGCTCAGAAAGCATGTTTTGTAACTCCACTTTATTGTATTACTAAAATATAGACATAAGAAAGAGTAAGAAGGTATTCTAATTTATCAATTTTCCTTTGAGTTAAAGTACATGTAAACAGATGAATGTTTATTTACTAATAAAATCTCAGAGTACATTCATTAGTTAAAAGGAAAAAAAAAATGCAATGAGCTAGTTCCATCCAAACAGGAATGGCAAAGATTATATCAGTAAATGAAAAAAGTTTAATGGATTAGACTCAGAAAGTTTGCATATTTCTCTTCCATTTAAATATATTTTTTTTTCAGGACACCACCTCCATAGCTTCTACATAAGCACTTGGCTTACCTTTATTTATTCATGTGGAAGCAGTGCATCTTAGAAGCTTTGTCAAAAAGCTTGGGTTTATCCTTTCTGCGTACATACATTACTGTTTGAAACAAAGCTGACATTTCTGGGTTTGATCATTTAGCTGCAGATTGTACATACATGTATCCTACAATTCCTAGCTTTTATCTAAAGTAGCATTCTCCTATGCGACAACTGTTATATTAATTTGTAAGAATATTTCAGTTTTATGCTTACAGATCAAGCTGTAAGATGTGACAGCTGTGATAAATGACACAGAGAAGCACTGCAGCTTTGATCTGAATGCAAGCTTCTCAAACTTATCTTTTGATTTGTTTTTGTTCTTAATTGAACATCCTTACACACTATTTTCCTTAAGGGCACTTGCAAAGCCTTAGGAAGAGAAAAATACATTTTATTTTCAATTGTGAAGTACTACTGGTACGTCAGCAGATATCTGGTCCCAATAAACTTTGCCATAAGAAATTTAATTTAAATGAACATATTAGTTCCAATCCATTAAAATTACTGTCATGACTTGTGCAGTTTCACTCCATTAATTTCAATTGTGATCTGTTCTTCCTCAATGAGGAAGGTAAGGAACAAGTAAAAGAGCACAAAATTTACCCCACAGTGCTTTAGCCCAGAACAAGACACAATAAGTGTTGTGTCTATCTGCACTGACATGTAGGGTAGGTGGGATCAGATACTACAGCTAAAGCAGCATCGTAAAGGATCCAGATCACAGATTTTCAAACATGAGATGGGAAATTAATGGAGTAAGCTAAGTTGTTCAAACTGCACTGAAATCCTTCTTGTGCTATCTCCTGCAAATTAAGAGTTACAAACTCCTACTGAACATAGATGAATCCAACATTTACAGAAGTATATTCATACAGCACTGCAGGCTCAGTGCCTCTTTCCTTCCTTCTGCCTCAGATGGCATTTCTATTCTTTCTCAATTGTAGGGAGTTTTCCTAGCAGGGCTTTTTCAACTAGGGTTACTTAGTTTCACATGCTCCTCTGTTTAGTCTTTCCTAATGTATTATCTGAGCATGATTAAACACAAATGGAGCAAAGGAAAGATTTCACTGCCCAATTCTTATGAAATGTTACTGAATGTATTTTTTAGAAATCTACAGGAAGAGCTTATTCAGCCAAAGAAACAATGATAGAAATAAAAAGAAGTTCAACATGTGTAAACTTCCTGTTAGCATTCTCATTGTTCTCTGTATATCAGTTAATCTTGTGTTGGCCTTGTTTTGAGCTGTTTTTGAGATTTACACTTAAAACCCACAGACCTGCTCTTACTGTAGAAGTTCTGGTTCTGTTTTAGCACAGTGGCAGTGTTCAGCATGCACACAGAGATACAAGGTTACCAGGGATGGTATCACACTGGTTCCAGTTCTTGTGTTCCACAAAGACACACAGCCTGTGACAAACCTCTCCTGAGCTTCAACTACCTCGTGGGAGCCAAATATGAATTCAGTGGGGCTCTTCTTTTCTTAGCACCAGATGAAAAATAGCACTTTCAGACTGTGAGAAAACAATAAGGACAATGAAATGTTGTTTAAAAAGAAAAGTTCCTGAAGTAGTGCACAAGACTCTTTTTTTTTGGGGGGGGAACAGGAAGGGTGTGGAAATTGGGTGGGGGGATTCATTAATGTGCCTTGTAATTATTTATATTTTCATACAGAATGCCACTTTGAAAAATGCAAGTCTTTGCTGCTTGCTTCAGGAAGTAAGTCAGTTTTGCTCTGCGTTGATTATTTGGCAAGCACGTATCCCCTTGCTGTTACATACATTTTACTCTGCCTGTCCATCATTTTGCATATGATTATGTTTGGCCCAGTAAGTCTGTAACTTTTAGAACTATACCATTACTTCACTTGAACAGTTATTACAGACGCAGGGATGTAACTACAATTGCTAAATGGGATGCTGAAAAATGAATGAAGTGAAAGAAGCCCTGGAGGCTACTCGGTGTTTACTCTTTCAAGTAATGCACTCTTCTAAGTCTGTCAGCTCATCACAACAGTGAATTATTTAGGGAACTATGTGAATGGTATTGCTTCACAACTCTTAACAGGTACCCAGAATGTAAAGTGTGCATCATAAAATGAAAGTCACAGATAGTCACTTTCCTGTTTTCTGCAAAGCACTGACACTACAGTCACTTAGTTCATTACAAATACAAATGGGAAAGCAAAGGAATACGGCAGCAATGTACTGTTGTGTTTTCTATACTATCTGCAAACTCCACTTACTGACAAAGCTAACTAGTGAGGTGGATTATCACTTCTATTTGAAAGAATAAGGAAGGATAAACTAAAGCTGCGACGTTGCATTTTTATGCAGTATCTTGTCACAGGTCATAATGCCATCATTAATGCACCTAGACATTTTAACACTTGATATAATTTTATGAAAAAAACAATTAGCTTTAGAGCATTATAGATGTGACTTAGAAGACATTTTAAAACCTTCTGATGTGCAATCCTTATGATACTATTGGGATCACATGCAAAGTCTGCATTATCCGAGGAAATGTTTGTCTTGCACTATTCCTTTGGAAAATATTCACATATGCTTAAAATATATCTGTACAGTATTACGTATCAGGGACAGAAAGATAGTAAATATTTGTATTAAAATACAATGCATATGTTTTAATAGAAATATCACTTCTGTGTATTATAAAGGCTCACAGCCCCTCAAAAATAAAGGAAGATCCATGTACTCATTTCCAGAACCTTTTTCACCACGCTGAGTCTGCGTGGAACAAGAAGCAGCTGTCATTTGCATCTTTCAGAAGGAAACAACCTCTGGATGTGCAGTAACAGGAGGATGCAGTAAGGAGCCATGGATCAGTTCACAGCACTCTAGGATGTCATATCTAGCTGCCCTACAAAACACTGTGCACACATGGCATGACAAACCAACACATTGCACAATAATGTCGACCAAGGTATACAGAGGCAGCTATAGCAGGAAGTGGAATTTCTTTTTGATAGTTAGTCAAACACTCTTAGGGATTATTTTTATTTCAACTCACAATTACCAGAACTGAGGATTAACACAAATTCATGCACCAGATATGTCCCTGCCAACAGGCTTCACACAATCTCAAACTGAGATATGTTAAATCCTGTGTACTGTGATTACGAAGTGGGAAGAGAAGACTTCAAGTATTGTGAGATAATTAGATGCAGTTCAAAAATCCTCTTCTCCTTTAAGTTATCCTAGATCATTACCCAGTGCCATTCAGGTGCTAATGCAACTCTGGAATAGGCTGTAGTCTCCATCCTCGGGGATTTTTGAGACCCCCAGTGGACAAAACCCTGAGCAATCCCAGTTGCATTTCTCTAACAAGGATGGCATAGATGACCACAGGAGTTCTCTAAATGGTTCAGTGATTCTTTGCTCTTTGAAGTCACACACAGATGCCTATAACCCTAACTTTTACACTCAGCACAAGTGAGGGATGAAAAGAGTATGGTATTGTTTATGCGTCAAACAAAGGAGTAATGAGGTGATAGGTTTCTGCTACAGGACAGATTTACAGGCAAAGCTGAGGCTGCTATGCCTTGCAATGTATATTTTACCTTTGCATCTGAAGTAACTAATTCCTGAATAATTTCATGTTCACAGCAATGAATCTGACCTACATTTCTTTAGTCTGTTTCATGAACATAACTGCTTTCATTTTCTTATAAACACTGTCACAGAAGGGTCAAACCACTAGTTACATATATTATAACTAGCTTCTCACTCTCATTCAAGACTCCAGCATGCTTATTTTGAAACAGTCACGTTCATAAACTTTGATGTCAATTGCACAATGAAAAAATGTACAGATGATTATGTCCTTATTCCTGCTTGACTGCTGTTGCTGTAATTCTTTCAGTTCATTTATATCTTATTCCACTGATGTGTCTTGGAACAAACTGTTAGTGTACTTACATGCTCTGGGTGACAAAGATCCATTGAGGAACAGTAAGTTTTCTAGACTATGTGTAGCATTGTTTTGGTTATTTATTATTTATTCCCATCTCATCACAGGCAATATGTGTATAAAGTTGCTGAGATTTCTTTGTTGTGTGTTGCTTGACTGTCCCCAAAGATAACTCAGTCAAATTGATTACTGGTTGAATTATGAAATATTAAAATAAATATACAACAGGCATCCATATTAAATGCTACCTCAATCTTCATTCCTGTACTCAGACAGAAAAGGCATCCCCAGTTAAAAAAGATTCATAGGATCTTTTAGCATCTTAGAACTTTGTCCCTAATGATAAGTAATAGAGGAATAGTGCTTGTTTCAATTCAGATGTGCAGAGAAACCAATAATCTAAACATTTTACTTTGCCTATCTTGATGAGAAAAACAAAACCCTTAAATAGAACCTTATTTTCTCATGGACAGAAAGTCAAGTATATAAGTTTCCCTCATTTCCTGAATTATTCCCCACTCACTCTTAATTACTTTTCCCTCTGATGAAAAGGACTCCTGTCTTCTTTCCTTCTTCTTGCTCTTTGCCTATTTTACTTTCCTGAACCTATCATACATTTCCTAATTTGGTTCTTGATTATCTATGGCACTTACATGAACTCACTTAAATGAGGTAAGTTTTATCTTGTCTCAGTCCTGGCCTGCATCAGAAGAGGTATGGCCAGCAGGGCAGGGAGGGGATTGTCCTCCTCTACTCCACCCTTGTGAGGTCGCATCTGAAGTACTGAGTCCAGGCCTGGGGCCCCCAGAACAGCAGAGATGTGGAATTGTTGGAGTGGGTTCAGAGGAGGGCCACAAAGATCATCAGACAGCTGAAGCACCTCCCCTATGAAGAAGGACTGAGGGAGCTGGGCTTGCTCAGCCTGGAAAAGAGAAAGGTGTGGGTGACCTCACAGCACTTAAAAAGAGCTTACAAACAGGAGGGAAATGACTTTTTACACAGTCTGACAGTGAAAGGACAAGGGGAAATGGTTTTAATCTAAAAGAGGGTAAATTTAGATTAGTTGTTAAGAATAAATTATTCTCTCAGAGGATGGCGAGACACTGGAACATGTTACTCAGAGAAGCTGTGAATATCCCATCTCTGGAGGTGTTCGAGGCCAGGCTGGATGGGGCACAGGTCTGGCGGGTGGCAACCCTGCCCATGGCAGGGAGGATTGGAACTAGATGATCCTTAAGGTTCCCTTCAAGACAAGCCATTCTGTGGTTAATATTCATATATTAGTTTCGCAATGACTCTCTGAATTGAGAGCTAGATCCCCCAGAATATGAAAAGTGTCTGAAGTGGGAGTCAGATGTACAAGTCAGTGAGGAGATATCAGCATCTCCTCTTCCAGACACAACCTGAGTTGTGAAATCACAGTTTATTCCATAGACATCTGAACAGAAATGGAGGTACAATTCACATCCCCTCTGGAAACTGTGTAGCCGATTATAAAATGCTCCTGGTGGATCACGAAAAGCATAAATGAGTCCTCTGTGTTCAAAAGCATAACAAGTAAAGCTTGCTATGTACGGAGCTGAGGCACCTAGCTTCAGGGTAGGTTTGACTATGATTCTATGACTGTATGACTGAGATGGGCTGGATCCATTAGATGTCGCATTTTTAATACACATGATCCTGTTTCTCTTCATTTGCTGGATCCAGTGTTTTCTTTCTCCCATCTCCTTATATCTTAATCTCGTTCACGCTGACCATCAGTAATGCAGTGGCACTTTTGCTTTCTGTCCAACTTAAAATGTCTGGTTTCCCAAACAACTGTGTTAGAATAGAAATAAATAATAATAACATGTACTGGCTGTTTCTAGTCTTGTACTTAAGACTCTTCAGTGTTTGATTATAGGAATTTCAAGAAAAACACAGTATTTTCTTCTAACCATAGAAAATCTATGGATTAAGTGTTATTACTATATTTCTGAATATTTATTTAACTTTGATAAAAAGTAAACAAAACACCACCACAAATACAAACAACCAAAAAAAAAAAAACAAAACAACACACAAAATGTTGATGGCATAGAATGTTAGAATCTTATTTAAAAGATGGCAAGCAGTTGCTTAAGAATTCAAAAAGTCTTTTCTGTAAATATGCTGTACCAACTTCAGTGCAGAAGACATGAATGACAGTCCACAAAAATATCCAGATGGGATAAGTTTGGGATTTTTTCATCTTCTGATAGAAAATCATAAAGATTCCAAGAGAGATTCTTAGCCACTGTGTATGAAATCAAGCCAAACTTTTGCATATATAAAGAACACAGCTAAGTCTGAGCAAGCCAAAACATGAAAGCATCTCTGGCACCACCTACAGAAGTAAATCAGTATTAGCGTTTATTTTTTTCTGTGGAAAAAAAAAGGGGGGGAACAATGAAACAGAAATGAAGAGGATTTAAAAATAAATAAATTTGTGACGACACGATGAATTCAAGTAAATAGAATTAAATGAGTGCTCAGCCCTCTACTGATTAAGTGCTGTTTATTAATAGCTGCCGTGTTTCCCATGCAACTCATTCAAACACCAAAGTGTACTTACATGCATGTGAATGGTCTGCAGGAAATGATAAATGACAAGATACAGTCTACAATGTGCGAAAATCACTCTTTAGTATGGAGAAATTACTTTCTAGTGCTCGAAGAATATGTATATAGATACATCATATTTTCACAGCTGGATTTTTGAATAGAGCCTCATTAAAGTGGTATAAATATACACCATATTGTTGTGTGCATATGTTTTTTATTTTTTTATTTTTTCTCATCAGCAACAAGACTGCTTTGATATAGAAGAATACTGTTTCATTATATCCACTCCAGCTGTGCTCTTCTTTAAAGCCCTAGCATTTGTGAAACTTAGCACTTGCCCTCAGCAACAGCAAGTTGATAAAGTTGACTGAATGGACCACAATATGGAGAACAGAATATATAAGAGATGGTAAAGAACTTTAAAATGGACAGACAATTTTGGCAACAAATATCTTTTCTTCTGTAACGCATTACTGTTGCACAACATTTTTTATTTTTATTTTTATTTTGAGTGAGGGTCCTGTAGTTATTATAATAAACAAACAAACAAACAAAAAAAGAGGCTAATGAGCCCTGTATGCTCACAGCCCCATCCAGCCTGGCCTTGAATGCTTCCCATGAGTGGGAATCTACAACCTCACTGGGCAACCTGTTTGAGTGTCTCACCACCCACACAGAAAATAATTTCTTCCTGATATCTAGTCTAAACCTACCCCATTTCAGTATAAAGCCATTTCCCCTCTTTCTGTTGCTACATGGCCTTGTAAAAAGTCCTTCCCCAGCTTACCTGTAGGCCGTCTTCAGGTTCTGGGAGGCTGCTGTAAGATCTCCTCAGAGCCTCCTCTTCATCAGGCTGAAAAGCCCCTACCCTCTCAGCCTGTCCTTGTAGGGGAGGTGCTCCAGACCTCTGAGCATCCTCATGACACTCTTCTGGATCTGCTTCAAAAGCTCTATGTCCTTGAGTTGAGAGCACCAGAACTGGATGCAGTGCTGCGGCTAGGGTCTCACAAGAGCAGAGTAGAGGGGCAGAATCACCTTTCTTGACCTGCTGGTCATGCTTCTCTTGATGCAACCCAGGATATTGGCCTTCTAGGCTGCAAGCGCACATTTCTGGCTCATGTCGAATCTTTCAACTGACACCCCCAAATCCTTCTCTTCAGGGCTGCTCTCAAGACATTATCCACCCAACCTGCATTTATACTTGAGATTTACCTGATCCACGTGCTGGACCTTACACTTGGTCTTGTTGAATTTTATTAGGTTGGCATGGGTCCTTGTCTCAAGCTTGTCCACATCTCTCTGGATGGCAACCCTTTCCTATAGGATGTCAGCTACATCACTCAGTTTGGTGTCTTCTGCAAACTTACTGAGGATGCACTTGATCCCACTGTCTATGCTACCTACAAATATGTTAAATAGCACTTATCCCAGCACCAGTCCCTGAGGAACACCACATGTCACCATTCTGCACTTGGACACTGAGCCATTGAGTGCAACTCTCTGAGTGTGACCAGTCAATTCCTTATCCAGCAAGCAGTCCAACCATCAAATTGATTTTTTTCCAATTTGATGACCAAGATGTTGTGCAGAACAGTTCAAAATGCTCTGCACAAGTCCAGGTTGATTGCCTCAGTTGCTCTTCCTTTATCCACTGATGCTGTAACTCCATCATAAAAGGCCACCAAGTTTGTTAGGTCTGACTTGTCCTTGGTGATATCACATTGGTTACCACCCCTCTTTACCATATCTTTGTCTTCCACATGCCTTACTATGGCTTTCAAGAGAATATCCTTGATGTTGCTTGAATTTGTTGCTCAGAAATTACAGAGAATATACTCCCCATAAAAAGTGATTGAAAAACCTCAGTTAGGGTCTGTGCTTAACCATGGATTTAAGTCTTGGTTATGAAAAATAAGCCAAACGTCAGGATCTCTGTGATGTTGAAGGCAAATCGTTTGAAAATCATCAGGGTCAAATTTAATTTCTGGACTCTTTGAAGGCATTCCAGATACGGGCCTGTGGCACTCTGTGAAGTAAAGGGCAAGGTTTACCCATGGGGCTCTGCAGTCCCAAAAGATGCAGTTGGAAGTGCTGAAGGAAGCCAGAGCAATGCTGGCAGATTGCTAGCTGATAGGCCTGGTTTACCTTTACAACTGTTTGCATTTAACTATATCAAGTTTGCAGCTGCTCTGTTCTTCTGACTGGGCATTTGAAGAAAATAAAGTGTGAATACATTCATGGACAAGTTTAGTGAAAATCTTTTTTTTTTTTTTTCCACAGTGGTTTGTAATTTCCCAACAAATACCTTTGTCCCAGAAATTACCACGTAGTCTCCAGGTAGGTATCAGATTCAACAAAACTGCTGTGTATATTCACATTTGTGTTCTTCACAATGTTGGATGATTATGTAAATGGTCTATAAACAGTCTTTATTGATACTCTTTATAGAAAGTAGGCCCCTGATGAAACTACTTGACTGATTGCACTGACTGTAGCTTATAGGGAAATAAGACTGGAGATTGATTTAACATCATTCCAATTCCTTAAAGATTTCATTTTTTTAACCTAAAAAAAAAAGTGTATGCAATCATTACATTTTAAAGGGAATGAGTAACTATTAAACTTGAGATTGTTATGACCTCATTAAATAAGTATATTACTGTACTAAGAGCAGTGATTCACTACTCACAAGTGAGCTATACTTCTCAAAGACCACTGACGTTAAGTGCTAATCTTTAGCCAAAACATAAGTAGAATTATTTTCTTCTCAAGCTACAAACTGTTTAACTTGCGCAGCAGTCTCACAAATATCATTTACCAATGAGCCCAAGTTCCATATTGTAACAGAGAGCATTGGAGAATATGTAAGGGGAAGGATATTGTGGAATCACCATCCCTAGAGGTTTTCAAGAAAAGATGTGGCAATGAGTGACATGGTCTAAAACAGTCATAGGCTGGTGGACTATGATGGTTGGACTTGACGATCTTAGAGCTCTTTTCCAACTTTAATGGTTCTATGTTATTGCCTAAGACAATAATGTACAGTCTTTCTACCTCTATTAGCAAAAACAAACAAACAAACAAAAAAAAAAAACCCAACCCAAACCAAAATAAATGAACAGAGAGAAAGAAACAAACAAACAACCACCACCCTTATTTATTCAGAATTTTTTTTTTCCATATGCAAGTACAGAGAGAGCAGTAAAAACATCTTACCTCAGTCAGCTGATCTCCTGGCCGTTGAGTGTCTTCTATCATCACTTCTAGAGATGAGTTTCTTCAAAGAGCACCTCATCTTATACCATGTGAGATGTTTAAGAGAGTTCTTAATTACTTTTTTCATGGTTATCAAGCTTTCTAGACCTTCCTCTGTGACTTCACACAGATGGCATAAACTAATGTAAGCTACAGGCATATGAGGTGGGCCAAGCTGAGTCCATCCGGACTACGGAGAAATAGGAAGAGTTTCAGCTGATTGTCTGTGGAGAGCTATCCAGTTACCAACCAATAGAAACAAGGATAGAAAAGAAAAGGACCAACAACAGTGTTTATGCAGCAGGTTCCTTCAGGTGCAACATACAATGTACATATCCAAAGCAGTAAGAATTTTTTTTCTCTAGGGGAAAACAGATGAGTGTCAGTGACATCTGCTGTTACAAATAATAACAGCAATAATTTGTGAAATTACTAGACCTGAAAAAAGATTATGAAAAAAAATATATCTTTTCTAATTTCAGGTTATTCACTTTGTACATTTGGTAGCACTTTTGGTATTGTCATTTTCACTTTTGTCTCTAAATTAGCAAGTTTCCTTTCTCCCTGGGGAACAAAATTTACATACATCAGTCTTTGGTTACTTTTATTTCCTTTAAAAGGTCATATTTCATGCCCATAGCATCTCCACTAATCCACTGCAGTTGAGAACAGTTATATGGAAACTTTGTAGATACAAAATAGATTTGTATCTATTTTATTTACCTAATCCATTTTTTATTATTTCCATGGCTACTATCATTTCTGTTTGTGGGGACAAGTGTCAGTAAACTTATTCTGAATTCACTCTGTAAAGAATAAGTTTAGAACACTCTGTGATATCCACCCAACTTGAGATTCCAGTGAACAAGTTCCAGAGCAAGTTCTGTTATGAAAACACTTCAAACATTGTCATAATAATTGCAGAGAGAGCAAGGCAGCCCCAGCCTCAACAATATTTGTTACAGCTTCCAACAAACATGTATGATGTGTGGATTTATGAATATCACTCTTTCACATTTGAGCTAGACTTTGCTGGTGTTATCAGTAGAAAGAATTATGGCTTTCAGGTTATTTGTGGGTGAGGAACTTCCCTGAACCTTAAACTATATGTTTGCAAGTATGTGATAAAAAAACAGATACGTAATTTCATCTTTAGAAAGAACTGTACATAAGATAAATAAGGACCTTGAAGGTAAAAATCAGTAAGATTTCAGACTGGAGGTATTAAAGGGATAATTTAATTCTGTATCATTTTGACATTTGAAAAAGTATATTGCTTTGCGTGGAGCAGACAATGCATGTTTACTCCCACAGTCTGACACGGCATATTACTAACAAAAACAGAGTAATTAGAGAGCTCACAGTCTCTTTAGGAGTGGAATGGCACACCAACACAAATCAAGGGGAATTTTGTTCAGAAAATCCCACTCTGCAGCTCCTGGTGCCCTTACTGATCACAGTGGGTTCTTTTCTCAGCTCCAGGCCCTCGCTGAAGGAGGAGCTGATGGTGCTGGAGAAGCTGTAGGTGGACCACAGTTCCAGCTCATCCAGCTTGCATTCATGTAGCACAAACATCAGTAAGTTCCAGCCCCTTGAGAGTTCCCAACCTGGCAAGGCCTGCCCGCAGCCACTCCATCTCTCAGCCCTCTTTACAGAGAGGTTTGCTGTCTGCCAGGGGTGTGCATTAGAGATGTTTGGAAGAGGATGCCTTATCTCATTAAACAGGATGGCTACTAACCACTTATTCTCATTCAAGCTGGTGTGCAGGAGGCAGCAAAAAGGAAACTGCAGAACACTAAAAGAGACAATGAGAGAGAGATAATCCTAGATATGTATACAGACTGGGAGAAGTCTTTCGAGGTAGCCCTGCCAAGAAGGACTTTGCGGTCCTGGTTGATGAAAAATGGAATATAAGCCAGCAGGGTGCATTTGCAGCCTGGAAGGCCAATGGTATCCTGGGTTCCATGAGAAGAGGGGTGGCCAACAGGAAGATGATTGTCCCTCTCTACTCTACCCTTGTGAGGCCCTAGCTGGAGTACCATGTCTGAATTCTGTGCCTCCTACAAAGGAATGATGTGGAAAATTTGGAGAGCACTTTACTAGACTGAACATTTTCTGATCAGATTTTTCTAGTAGAAACTCTCCTTCCTTCTGCAACAAGCAATCCTGTTTGAGAGACTCGAGTACCCACATGAGCATCAGTGTATGAAAAAGATCTCAAAAATATTTTTTAAACAAATACTTTGCCCAGAAGTGCATGTAGAACAGCTTGTTTTCAAGCTTTGTGGTGCCAATGTTTACTACAGTTTAAATTCAGTGGCTAGAACAGTTTTTCTTTTGCTCATGGATGGTATTTCAGTTAACACTTGATCAGCTAACTTTTATGAAGGGAAAAAATGGCAGAATTAAAATCTATGAAGAAAAATCACAGAGGGGAACGTAAGGATTATAAGCTGCACTTTACAGCTACAGATATGCTTAGTAAACTCAATCCATTAGATGTTTTATGTCATTCTTCCAAACAAGTATGTCAGTGTCTGCTGAACAGGTTTATCTCGTCATACATAGTAGTCTGTCTGTTTTCCAGCTTTTTAACCAGAACTGACTGTGATATGTTATCCCCTGGATTTCAGTAGAGTGATACTTCCGTAGATTTACTACCGGCAAGAGTTTTTTGATTACTCCCTAGTGACACCAGTTTCTAGAGGAAGTGATTATTTTAGGCACAGATATTGGAAAATGCTTAAAGCCTTGCAACAGTATTATTGTTTTATTCATTCACTGTATTGGTCATGTCTGAATACAGTTGTCTGTAAGGTGTTCATGTCTCCAGAATACCACCTCTATCAGGCTACTCTAAGGTGACAAGCAGAACTTCTTTATAACCTGAACATGTTCCTCCATGCTCGGATACTCTGTGTGGAGAGGTTGCCTGTATTCTACCCTGTTTGTCATGTGACACTGATGACGACAATGTAAATAAAATTTTATTAATGCATTATTTTGTTACTATAATATTTAAAATTATTTATATTCAAATGAGTCCATTTTGCCTGTATAATTCATATTCATCAGGCTTTGCATGTTTAATTTCCTTTTCTATTATGTATTTTCTCCACAGTAGTGGAGAGAGAAGACAGAACTAAGAGGCAAGAGCACAAAATCTTTTTTCTCAATATCAGGATTTTTTATTTATTTACACCATCACCATCAGTTTCAGCTCCTAACACCTACTTACTTTGCCCAGCTATATCATTATATATGAAAAATAATAATATGTGCAATTAATGGAACAGTTCTAGAATAATGGCTTCTTTAAAAGATCAGAAGTATGAGATTTCTAGAATAGTGAAGTTTGACAGGTCAAGAGCAACATAATTATGTTTCAGAGCATATTGTCAGGAGCTGACTGGTCAAGTTATACAGATTAGAAACACTACAAAAGAAATAGGCTTCTGTAACAGAAAATTACAACTAAATATAGCACTTAATAATTTCAGAGAGGCAATAGCACTAAGTTGCAAAAGTAGGAATTTATTAGAAAAAAAAAAGAAGGTGAGGGAAATTCTCATTTTGGTTTTCCAACCTTCAGATTTTAAATGTTTACTTTAATCCTTATCTGTGCTTGTATTAACAGAGTTACTGTCTATTTCTTTTGAGTGACCTTGCAGGCTAGCCAGACCAAGTCAGTGTAATTCAAAGTAGGATTAACAGAGCTAGGCAAATTCATTACCTGAATGGGAGAAGAATATGAACTGAAAAAGAGAGAGATAAATTGGGATGCTGTTTGTTCCTTTCCATTTTGGTTCTTTTGAACTAGTTGGAAGGATCCATTCCTGTATCTAATTCTTAAGAAACGCAAGATTTCAAGTAAATTAAAGACTCTTTAACACATCAGAATCGGGGAACTCAGACAGATATGTATACTCTCTGGTGTCTAATGGATCGGAAACACATATCTAAAGCATATGTTTTCAGTCACTGGAACAATACCAAAAATCTCAATTTAGAATCTACAATAAATTCATTTTATTCTGTTAGAAATACTGATTTATTAACAATTCACACATCTGTAATTTTATTGCTTACCCAGTGCTGCCTTTCAGAAGATCGGCATTGCTATTTTTGAGCAATTGCCAAACTCCTAATTTCCTCTTAGCTCTAGGTACTTTAGAAATATATAATCACAAACTGGGGGAACCCAATACACGTATGATCAATCCAAATTTTACTCACTTCCACAAGCTGCCATATTTCAGGCAGGATACTGTTCCACTAAAAAAATAAATGGCACATTATGCTAGTACTATTACAATATTGTCTTGAATAATTAAAATAACATGCCCTAAGAAAGACAAAGGGTTCCTAAAACTTACTTGAACAGTGCCCTGGAATAAAAAGGTTAAATTCACATCAGGTATATGTAATTAATATCATACAATACTGTTCATGCTAATTTTCCTGAGTCTGTCTCTAAAAGATTATGACATGCTGAAGTTAACAAAATGGATGTGTTTACTTAAAACTGACAGTGATATGTAGTGCAGATGATAACTACTTGAAGTTCATACAAAAATAGAAAAAGAAAATACACTTCTTAGGGACCCAGAAGGAATATCAATTGTTAGTTGGAAAAAAAAAAAAGAGAAAATAAGAAACGTATGGCATGTTTTTTAGTTCTGCATATTAGTGGCTCCTAGATTTATTTCTTCTCATTCTTTTGTAAAGCAAAATTGAGCAAGCAGTAACTGACACTAGTTGAGGTGTGTTCTCAGTTGTTCAGTGATCATTAATTTTAGAATTGACTAGAAAATCAGGATAACTTACAGCCCAAAAATGTCATGACAAGGAAACAGGTTTCTGTAAATGCTTTATAGATGTTAGCTGGAAAAGAGTGTTCAGACTAACAGTGGTAACCTAAGGTTAAGTGTCATGTACAAGGAGAAGGAGTCTGGTCTTGTTTTACAGTTAAAGAAGATTTTGGAGGGAAGGCCAAAACAATTGGAAACACTACATTTAAGTGAGGTACTTAAGATAACACTGTAAACAGGATAACTCCATGTAATGAAAGAAACATGGCAATTTTAGGTGTAACTTTGACCTGCAAGTTGGGAATTGAACTGCCACACTTTTTTAAAGATAACGGAAATTAGGACTTTCACAGTAATGCAACCTAAAGTTCACACATTAAAAAAAAAATAGGATTGTTATGTTGATTTTCCTATTAAAAAGAAATATTTGATGTATAGTATATAACATTGCTCTTTCTGCCTTTGTAAATAACATCAGTGTTTGTGCAATTCTAATAGATAAAATATTGGAGAAAATCTCAAGCTAGATTTTTTTCTTTCCAGAAAATTATCTAGCTAATTTCAAATATAATTTTTATTTCTCAAAGCAGCTCAGAATTTGACAAAGCTGTTGTTACATTCTTACACTAAATTTCTAAACCTTAAAGGTTTGCCCATTTTTTGTGATACCTGAACTCTCGAGATCATTACCACAGTTTTAGGAAAAATTACACAGCAGGACTGATAGAGGTGAAATAGTAACACATCAATATATACAACACTGATGGGCATTCTGAGGGGCTTGCATATTGTCATTTTATATGTAAGTTATTTTATAGCTGAAATTTCAGATATCAAGAATATTGACACTGGCCAGCAGCGCAGCATTTAACAGTGAAAAGTAAATAACACATTTGGACATTATGGTGTTGTCTCATTTTCCGTAAACTTTAGGTCTGCAGTTTTCTCATATGTTAAAGTAATCAATTCCACTTGCAATATAAACGTCAGGTACTATATATTAAAGGTTAATGTAAATTTTCCCTCTTGCAACAAGACAACAATATTCTACAAACATGGAGAAAAGACACACACAGTACTAAAATGTTTTCAACTGCTAGGCAGGAAAGTGCTGTCAACTACAGGAAGAATAATGATCATTTAAGCTGTTACAAAAAGATTAGCAACAGTCCTTCCTTGACACGTGCATGTAGTTAGAAGTTAATTTTACTGCACATATTGACAATCATTGCTGTAGAAATTCCCATGCACGTGAATAGTTAGGGAAGAAATAAGTTTAAGAAAATTACGGCTACACATAAGTTTTTGTAGTACTGTATTTGATTTTTGAAAGTCATCTGCAATCTTTTTTAATTTTTTAAATAGCAGAGCTGGAACACTGCATTTTTTTTCCACTTAGTTTCAAAGATTTCTTGTTATTAGCCCAAATATAGTATTTAAACTAATGCTGTTAAGTATGTTTTGCAGTTTTTCCATTTCTTTACCAATCCGAATTTAAAAGCTTTTTTTTTTTCCAGTATTATAAAGAATAACTGAAGATTTATTGAGGTGTTCCTAATATGCATTTCCAATACATATATATATATATATATATATATATAATATTTTGAGTCAAAGTTTCAAAATAAAACAAAACAAAACAGGGAGCATCATCCCAAATAATTTTGATGGCTGGATGATTCACTGAGGCTGGGGAAAACCAGCAGGCATGACTGCTAGTACAGCTTGTCATAAGATTAGAATTAGTGCCTGAAAACTGAACTCTCATTCCTGGGCTGAAGTGGCCCATGGCAGGAGAAAGCAGCAGCAGTGTGTACAGGAACATCTAGGAGGGTGTTGATAAGGACACTTCACTGGAGTCAGTCTTATTCAGATCAGAAGTGTGGGTCTGCATTATATCCCTTTCTAAATGAGGTCCCATTCATTGAGCTAATACTTACCATGAGTTTTCCTGCAGTGTCTGATAAACAGTTCCAGCCTAGGCTTGAGAAATTTCAGCGAACATAAATGTTATGCAAAACAAAAAAAGCAAGAAAAAAAACCAAAAAACAGCCAACAACCAACGAACCCAAACGAGCAACAGTCAAAAACTTTGGTATGAAATTGAAAATGAATTTATCTTGACAAGGTAGCCACTGAGAAGTTCAAGAGCGTGCACATTGAATAAATGCTTCTGCCACAATTTGTTTTGTGACAGCCCAGACCTGTATGGTTGTCAGCCACTCAGTGTTTATTTGACATGCTGGTTTAAACCCATCTTAGTATGTCTGTGTGAGGTGTGACTATGGCAGATCATAGCATCACAGAATGGCTTAAGTTGGAGAGGACCCTGAAAATCATATAGTTCCAGTGCCCTGCTGTGAGAAGGGCTGCAGAGCACCAAATCAGGCTGTCCAGGACCTCATTCAACCTGAACACCTCCAGAGATAAAGGCCATGGCCTGCTTCAGTGTTTGTCTGCTTTGTAATCAAACCTTTAAAAGGCACATAAATAAATAACTAAATAAACAAAGAAGGTATAAATTTACTTACAGAATTGAATCTCTGCAACTTTTAAATTTGTCATTAAACAGATACTTTCATAAGGTAAAGATTTAAAAGGTATTCAGAAGGGAAAAGAGAGTTTATAATTTCTCTCTTCCAATTTCTGCTTCTCTATGGCAGAACACATCACTCCTCTTCTGCCCTTTATATCATAAAAGCTAAGATTTCAATTGTGTTATAAGGCTAGTACTAGAAAACAGAAAGTTACATCCTTAACTATTTTGTGATATTACTTGGCCATATTTCAGTAGTTAGTAATTTTAATAAATAGCTTACTGTGAATCTTTGTGAAGATACATAGATTTCAGGCATTCTGTGACCTATATTGAAGCCAGGCAGAACTGCAGATGAAGTACTTTGAGTCTATTGTCTTAGAAAAGAACACTGAATACCATGCATTTGTAATTAAGTGTAGAAGCAAATGCTGTGTTAAAATTTCCTGAGAATGAAATCTTTTCCTTGTATTGACACAGCAGCTGGAAGGTTAACCAAAGTAAAGCATGTCAGATGTAATTTCCAATTTTTCTTTTTATTTAGAGCATTTGCCACATCCATCTGTCTTGTATCTTCCTCTGTACCATTTGCTCATCTACAGTTAGCATGCTGTCATATTTCAGGTAGAACGTCTTCATACCCTGTTTGTGTAACTTATATCTTTTGTTCTCATGCCACAATTTGAGAAATTGTAACTAAAGTTCATACATGGAATAAGATGAGAAATATGAAGGATTATAGCAACAATATATTTTTTAAGGCATTAACTATCTTGAAATCTTGCCACAGTGCAGAATTTATCAATATCTCATTTGATATCAAATCTCATTTGATAGAAAAATACTAAGCTTTTAGGAAAGTCAGAGAAAAAATAGTCAGTCCCACTGACTCCCCAGACTCCTCATCCTCTTTCTTGAAGATAACTTTGTGCTAATGCTTTGACAATAAAAACCTATTTCTGGAGACAGTTGACCACAAACACAAATAATTCCAGATAGTTCTGGTTCTGGATAATTGGAGTTGTAATATGATTATAGTAGCTTACTGCTAGTTGTACACAAACATTTTCTATAGTTAATTGAAATGCAGCTTGAGACGGGAAATTGTGGACTTCAACTCAAGATGGGAGAGGCATCATAAAAACTTGCAGAGAAGAATATGTAACCTTCCTTAACCAAGAAGAACAGACCTAATGAACATGGAGATCATGCTCAAGATAGACAGAAGCAAAATGAAGCTTCAAAGAGGTTAAATAAATGGTCTACAACTGTCAGCTCAGGGCTCAAGTCAATATTGGGAATACGACATACTATAATATAGTTGGAAGGAACCCACAGGATCATAAGGTCTAGTTCCTGACTCCACACAGGACCACTCAAAATTCAAACCCTGTGTCTGAGAGTGTTGTCCAAATACTCCTTGAACTCCAGCACCCTGGGGTAATGCCCACTGCCCTCTGGTGAAGAAGCTTTCTCTAACATCAGTTCAACTGGTCACTAGTGCAAAACACCACACCTCAGCCTTCTCTAAGCTGAACAAACCAAACCTTGTAAGTCTTGCTGTCAAGATCTTTTCCCTTCTTTGATGCTCTCCTTTGCGTGCTCTTTAATTGTTTTATGTCCTTTAGGGATCAGCCTAAATTTGAACCCTTTATGGCTTAGTTTGAAGGGACCTTAAAGATCACTGTATGGGAACTGCTGAATCACAGCCTGAACCACTGATGGATCATCTGAGGTGAGCACTGAGTCAGCCGTAGGAGCACAGGTGAAGGCAACGTACCTGTGTGACCAGAAGGGGTGAAGTCTGGCTCCACTTCTCTCAGACCCCATTTAAGGGCTGACCACCAGTAGGAAAGGATCTCCTGTTGGAGAACCCTTCCCTGTGGAGTTCTAGGCAAGCCTAGACCATCAGTGACAGGTGAGCTTTTTCTAAATTACTGATTGTCTTTATACCATCTGGATAAGCCATACAAAAATATACTGTCCACCTTCATTATTTTGTGTGGGTGCTATTCTTTTGGGGTATTTGCCCTACAATCATCAAGTACCAAAGCCGTGCTGTGGGCTAGATCATGACAGAAGTACTTGCTATAAAACCATAAGCGCTAAATTCAGCCACTGTGATTAAACAGGTTCATGAAGAAACATTCTTCCAACAGTTTGACTGCCTGTATTTGTTAGGATTTCATGATAACAAACCATCTGCTCTTTTATATCCTTTTTTATAGCTTTGACTTTCAGAGAGATGCTAGTGATTACCTCACATCTCTATTATATAAAAAGATCTGTTTGCTAGTTCAGTGTTCAGGAAAAAAAAAAAGTTTTTGTCAGTTACTCATCAATTTGCTCATCTGTTTGTCCTATGCAACGTGATGATTTCAAGTCTGCTGACACTGTTACCCAAAGGAGTATGATTCATTCAATAATTTTCTTTCCTTCCTGCCTATTTCTTTTAAATTTGCTATAACTTCAATATAACCCATACATATTTTTTCACCTTAAACAATTTTGCTCTTACTAGCACTACATTTATTTCATTTTTAAAATCTTTTCTTATTTTAGACTGGAGGCTTATGAGCACTGGAAAAATATTCTAATTAAGACACAAAAATCATCTACTATCTTACTCGTAATATCTCATTCTTGTCAGGATGCTTATTCTTTCTCATTCTCTCTTCCTATGGAAAATAAATTCCTTCTTCAAGAATAAAGAGTTCGTAGAGTCAATCTCCACTGCAGTTACAAGAGAATCTTAGAGATGTGGGACACTTCTCCTTTTTCAATAGGGAAGATCGTTTACATTGCTTCACAATCCATTGTAAATCATCAGACTTCTCATTCAATATTCTTGGCACCGAATCCTGCTGCAAAAAGGGCACATTTCATCGTAAGGAAGCCCACTGGTGATGACCAGGTGAGGCAACGTAGACTTCCACATCTGCTGCAAGTGAGAGGCAGTAGAGGAAGACATTGCTCTGGCATTGGCTTTGTTCTAGAGAGCTCAGATAAGGTGAGTGTGAAAACGCAAACTTGGAAAATAGTACTGATCCTAGCATAGGCACTTGATTGCCTGACTAGTGAGCTGAAATGATCATGGCTGATTTCTTTGTGCTCTGGGGGAAGTATTTTGACTCAAAGCACATCCTAATCCAAGGAAAATAAGTATTAATATTTTGTGATCAGTCTGTGTTCATCAGAGAGCTGGAGGCAGAATATGATGTTAAATGGCTTTCAACAAACCTAGTGTTTCCTTGATATTTTTGAAAGTTAATTTCTATTCCCATGTTTTGATGGGTTAGCGGAGCTTCTAGTTTACGTGAGTATAATCTTGAGCCCTCTCAAGAGCTCCTGTGGAGAATCTTTAATCCACAATAATCTGCAAGTTTCTTCCATGAAAGCCTTGCGAGGAAGGTTTCCTTTTAGTTTTTAATCCATTTATCTTTTTCCCTAAGATAATTGTCTTCTCCTTATTCTGTATTCTGCTGATTCTTTGCCTTTTCTTCTTACTAATATTTTGAAGAAAAAGGTATTTTTAATACTGTAATTAATGAAGTTGCATCTGACTTTAACACTTCATTTTACTCAAATTTATATCTATGTGTGCACCTTACCTTTAATTCTTACCTTTAATTCCATTCCAGATCCTTTCATTTGTTGCATACAGCAGATCCTAAGGGAACTAGCCATGAAACTGACTGCTCTTCCAGGTATCTTATGTCCCCATTAGCATGGTAACCCTCACTTTGGCCTTTTAAATGCTTCTTTTAAACATGAAGAGTCCATATGCTGATAGAAGTACTTTTCTACATCCATATTCTTTTCTTTCCTATCAAACATTTATGGTCCTTCACTAGAATTACTCTCATTGAAGTCCCACCTGAATCCCCTGGAAGATACAAGAGAGGACCATTCTGCATTTTGTTCAGAGACCATCCTGCCCCATGTCTTTAAACATATTAATTTGTTAAAGAGAAAAAGCTGCACCGCAATGCTGTGATTTCCTCACAAGCCTTCTAGAAGGGCAGGTAAGCATTCAGAAAATGATGTGACATGATTAAGACATGATTCAATCATTTTGTCTCGGGACTATTCCTCATGATTTTGAAATTTGGGAACTAAGATTTCATATCACAATTCTGAATCTGCGTCATCAGACCTTTTAACCAGCTTGCAAGGTTCTGCACAGTTAAAATCAGGTAAACAGAATTAATGTAAGGCATAAATTACATTACAGAGGATGTCAGAATATGTTAAAATGTCAAATCAGCCTATTTCCCAGTAATACTGCATGGAATAGAGCTCTCTAAGGACAACAACAAAAACTGATTGCTTTCTAGCTTATATATATATAATACTGCCAATTACCCATGTAAAAATGCATGTTATCTTTTTTGGATGAATTAATACAAGTATAGCATATCACACTTGGGTTAAATTTAAATGCAATGATGACTCTGTAAGGGTATCTCCTATGAGAACTGAGTTAATGATACTGAATGACAATGGCAGGTCTGTTAGAATTAATTAGAATTGTATTAATATGTGTCTGACTAAGTAGACCTGAGCATGGGCATACATAGTCAAAAGCAGTTTTGGTACTGCTCAATTGTGTATAATATTTTGCCAAGTTGCATTTTAACCCATAATCTGTTAGGTAAAGTCAAAAATGCAATTTAAAAAACAAACAAAATAAAAACAACAACAACAGAACTTCGCCACAGTGAACTTTCATCCAACTTTTGCATTCAGCTTTTTCTGTTAAGTCTCCAAAAAGACTTTAGGGAGTTGTCTTAATAAAGCCTCTGTCTTTCACTTGAAAGAACTTCTGGTGAAATTCTTAAGTTTTACATTTTTGAATTTGTCAATACTAAAGCATATTTGTATGTACAGGAATTAAATAAGCAAAAATGAAAAAATGCATTAATATCCATATTTTCCTGTATTTTTTATTTACAGTGTTTAGTTTATATTCCCCAGTCATGATACAACCATGACACTTTGTCTTCAGGTGAATTTGTTTTACTGTTCACTTTACAAGCATATTGATTCAGCTTTCTATCTCAGACTAGAAAAACACCTCGAAAGAATCCAGTGTATTTCACTGTACTTAAAATGTCAAAATTCAGGTTTCAGAGTCTCCTGGATGATTTTTCTTTATATCTAAGCCTTGAAAATAAATTCTGTGAGTTTCTTGACAGCTTGGGGAAGAAACAGATATAAATCAATCTCTCCAAAATATTTCATTCAAATGCAAGCCTTGCAGAACTTTTTATAATCTTCATACAAGTTGTTTAGGGAGTTTGTTACAGATTTACTAGGCTATGTCTTCTGTACCTTTTCAATTTTACTTTTAATGACATGGTTATTGATAAGTCAATTTCTGTTAAAAAAAAAAAAAACAACAAAAAAAACCTTCAATATGAACATTCACATGAAAATCACGTAACATGGCAGTTGTCATAGTTCACTGACATATTGCAGGCAGCAAGTTTTTATTTTAAATCACATACACTGACACATACAGTAAGCAGAAAACTCAACATTTACTAATTAACCTGTTTTTTTTTCTAAGTTAGCTCTTGTTAATCAAAGGAATGTTCTGTGTCCTGTATTTAATTTTGATTTTATTTATAATTACAATAGGATTACACTAATTGAGTATTTAGGGCAATTGAAACAATAGATAAAATGGGACTGCTTTATTTGCATAGGCCATGTAATTTCAAAAGAAAAATAGATTGTGACTACTTAAAATGGTTTCAACATCGATTAACCTAAAATCCTACAAATTAAAGTCATTAAAACTAATTCTAATTCCATTTTACAACTTTGAGGTGGATCAAATCTATTTAAACAACCAAATACACAGTTCCTTGGATTCCACTATTCAAAAAAACAAAACAAAAAAAACCCCACAACTTTAGTGGTGAACAACGGATGTGTATTATTTGGTACATCAATTTCACAAGTTTTGTGGTACTTCTGTTAAGTACAAACTTCACATATCACATGTTCTCAAAGGCGGCTATTAGAAACTGATTCTCTTGAAATCGAAGTGAAGACTATGATATCAAGCTCTGACTCCTGCAGTATAGGAAATGACTCAAGACTCAGTGTCTTGTAGATCCCCTTGTATGTGACTTTAGGGCATATGGCCTCAGGGCCCTCAGAAAACCCAGGTCCTTGCTGGACCTGAAAGCACAAAGGGTATAGAGGATTTTTATTTGTTTTTTAGTCAGGGCTAGATTAACAAATATGTTACAAATGGGACTTAGAAAGAACTTGCTCTTTACTCAGCATCATTATGCCTGTAAAACTATGGGAGAAATGTTTCCATGGTTCCTATTTAAATGAAGCAGTAAATGCAAGCGCAAAAAATGCAGAGATCTTCCAAGTCCTGCTAGTTAATTCCTATTCATTACACTTTTCCAGGTCTGCAGAAAAACTGTGCTGTAAGTATAGATACAATGGTGAAAAATGGGCCAGAAGACACACTACAGAACAGAGGCTCATTAAAGCCATTCAGTTTTGAGTTATGAGGCTTGCATTTCAGAACCCTCATCTTCTCAAAATTTGAGAATGTAAATTTCAGGAAGGGAGTGAGGTAAATTCAAACTGAAAGTTAGAAAGGAGTGAGTGGAAGTGGAGCTCGTGTGAATTAAAAGGGTAAATAAACAGGAATGTCATGCAGAGAACATGTGTGTACCAGCTTCTCAAGTCATCAAACTCTGACCAGGACTCACAACTGTTTGCCATGTAATACAGAAAGTCTGAAGTGACTTCTGAGAACCTCATTTATGACTAAAGGAGAGTATAAACACATATTTAACATACTGCTATAGTAATAGTGAGTTATGTAAGGGTAATCGTGAAGAAATGGAAGCCATGTAAGGTGCCAGTTCACAATTGTTGTTTTATAGTCAGCATTCCTGCATATTCATACAAAAGCGTATTTGGTTATTACACTTTTTAAATTGAAGATTTCCATAAGCAAATGTAAGCGTGACTGAGAAGGGATAATTATTTCCATATCTAATTGTGAAGCTTTAAAACACCCACTGAAACACAGTCCTGACTCAGGAAGAATACATGCTTCTCATCAACGCTACCAAAAAAGTACTTTTAAGCTTAAAAAACAAGATTTGCAAGTGACTGGAGATCGCAGACAATCTGTACTTCCAGTATTTGCAGTGTAAGCTTTCATGGTTATTCTAAAATGACGCAGAAAGTATTTACGAAACCAATGTGAAAACTCCACAGAACTGGCTCTTGAAAATCACTGTGATAGCTGCTCCGTGTGAGACAGTGACATCTAGCGGCGAGCCTGGAGAAATGTAATGCTCTGCCTCGAACAACAAAAAAATGGCATTTTATAGCACTTTAATTCGTCGCAATTTAATATTCATGACATAATTAAAAATGTTAAAAATATAGATAACGTGATTTTTCTGAATACAGAAGCGTATGCAGCAGAAATGCTAAGTCACAGCCTGAAGCAGTGATTGAGCACCTGGTGGGAAGGCAGGGCCAACCCAGGGGAGCTCAGGTGCATGCAGTGTACCTAGACCCGTCTACCTGAGGCCCTCTAAAAGTAAGGAGTTCCTTTCCTTCACTTCTGTGTCTGTGGCTGCTGCATTTGGGCTCTACTCTTGTTAGGATTCAAAGCAATATCTGATGAGCATAGCTTTCCCAGGGGCGGATTCCTTCCTTTTAAGACCCTGCTATTGAGAAGTAGCAAGACTGTCCTTTAAAGCTGCTCATTTAGATCATATTATAGGATGCAGGAGATCTCAAGTTATGGTCCATGCCTTTGGAGGTCATGTATTTTGGATATAGCCATCTCCCATTAAAAAAAAAAAAAAAAGAGAACAAAAAACAGAACAGAGAAAAACAACCGTATCTACCAAGCTAGCAAATATTCCTGAATAAATATTCCAAATAGTCAAATTCCCTCATCTGTTTTGTCTAGAATAATAAAATTCATTGGACAAAAAGAGGGGAAAATCCACTGCTGAAATGCCGTCCCATATCTGGGTTTCAGTTCCTGGAAATTCATCCTTTATTCATTAGGAAACAAGGCCAACTGAGTTCTCAGAAGCCTGTCAAGTAAGCTCTGCTGCTCTCTCTTTCCAGACTTACATGCAATAAAACTGCTTTCCATTAGGAAAACTGTGCGGGCAAATATTCCTTCCCTTTTATAATACTGGTTGACACCACGTGTTGTGGAAAGACAGCTTAAAGTCTGAAGATTTCAGTAATTCCCACAAGATATGGCCACAGAGCCAGTATCAAATCATCTATGTGTAGTCTTACCCCCAAACTTCACAAACAAAGAAAAAAAAAAAACCAGGCTGTTCCACAAACAACCTAAATTCAGGTCTTCCAATTAAATGCAATAATCCTTTTCTGCTAGACTGAAATATCTGGCTATGGTTCACTTGGTGATGACCACATACACAGAAACAATGTATGTAACTGCTACCTTTACTTACAGCTTGGGTAGTCAAGGAAGATTCAAAGTCAAATTTGTAACCATAGTGAAGTGTACATTTTGAAATGTTCACTATTGAAGAACATGAGTAAAATTTTGGAATTAGGGTCTGTTTGTACTCTCACTCATCAGTATTCCTCGAGGACTAAAATGCACCTGCCACGCTGGTACTTTCAGTGCTATCTGCCTGTGAGTTATTGCATTATGTCAATGGTATCAGAAATTAACAGATGACATTCAGCCACCATGGATTTTTACTTGTTAATTACAAGTTAAGTCCCTGATGCTCAGACTGCAGGGCTCACTTTATCTGTTAAAGGACTGAGGTGCCTCGAGACCTTATATTAAATGGCAATGTTAACTGTGTTATCACAACATGAAATTAAACACTGCCTGAAAGGTCAGTTACTCTGAGGATAAGAGGAAAGAGAACTCTGGCAAGCAGACTTTTTTCTATTTCACTTGGAACCCCTTAAGGTGTGGGGAATTTCTTGCATCCATAAATCCCGTGCTAAGCTAGATTAACATGAAATTCAGCAATAGTAGAAGTCCTCTCTTGTCTTTTACATTAGGAAAGGCAGTTCTGATTGCTCACCAGATTCACAGTAGTAGTAAAGGGAATTCTCATTTTTCCAATGTCACACCCAAGGAGAAGGACAAAATACTGAAATATTTGGGAAAGATTTGTTTTAAATGCACTAAATAAAGTACATTTCATTTTCTAATACGAGAGACTTGCTTAGAGTATATGCTGTTCTAACTATGTGATTTACTATGAATCAAACACAATAAAACACCAAGGCAAAAGCTATTGGTAACTGGTGGTATCTCATGCATGATGGAGTACACAAGCTTTAAATACATGACAACCGTGCATCAGTATTGCTGAATAACAGTTCACAGGAGGGAGGTCAGTGTGTCTGTGTGGTCAAGGTTAGGTCCATGTATGAAAATTCAATACTAAGCTCCATCAAACTGTAAGAATAAAATTAACTTTTCCCAATCAGGCTATGAGGACTGTATCATCTGTATATTTAGATGGATTTCTTCACTCTTTTAAAATAGTGGTGTTTTGTTTTTTCCATAGAACCAGGCACTGCTACCAGAGGGCACACGCTCTCAATGAGACTATTAGTTATCTCCACTTGATACTGCTCAAACTTGCACAACAGATTGGAAGAGATAACATCCAACCCTGCACCTATCTATTTTGCCCGTAAGTAAATATCCTAGTAGTCAGATATGCTTGATGGAAGACCATGCTAAGTTACTCCAGGGAAAAGGTAAAGAAATTAATCCCATCTAACTGTGCACTGCTTTCCTACAATTCTGTGGAAAACTATGTATTAGGAAGAAATTCTTTACTGTGAGGGTGGTGAGACACTCAAACAGGTTGCCCACTGGTGGTGAATGCCCCCTCGCTGGAGGCATTCAAGGCCAGGCTGGATGTGGCTTTGAGCAACCTGGTCTAGAGGGAGGTGTTCCTGCCTATAGCAGTGGGGTTAGAAATAGATGATCTTCAAGGTCCCTTCCAACCCAAACCATACTATGATTCTATCATTTAAGACAAAGGCTTAGGTCTTTGCACAATGTTGCAACTGCTTCCAGATAAAGCTTTCACTAAAAATATATGGGCTGTATTCTATCATATTAATCTCCCCCCTCTCCCTCCCTTTTATACCTCCCTGCTCCCATTTTCCTCAATGCAAAATAAAAATACAAAAAAAAACCCAAAAAAACCCACCACAACAAACAGGTTACTCTGAACAGAATTGACGCGCTTTTCCTTTTTACCGGTCTTTTTTTCTTTCCATTTTGGTAATTTACTAAACCAAACAAAACAAAACAAAAAAATCAAGCATAAATAACCCTCAAAAATTATGAACAAAATGTAGAATATTCTTAAAGCTTTTCCCCTTCTTTTCTTCAAATAAGGGAAAGAGATAATCAGAATTTCATCCACTTAAAAGAAATGATATTTACATAAATCACGATTTTAATGCATTTGAATTACTTACACAAAAGAAATACAAATCAGTATTTATTTACCAAATCAGTAATTTTTATGCGACAAAGAAAGATTTAAAAAAAATGAAATTAACTCAAAGATACTGTGGATATTTTTATTTATAAAAAGCTACTGTATCACAGCTATCCACTGACATACAATACATATAGAAAGTATGAAACATGGTTTATAAAGAAGTGAAATGCTTCACAGAAGCATGGATTCCTGAGGTATTCGAAATATATTTTTCCATTTACTTGAAATTCACAACATAGCTCCAATTGGCATAAGTTAACAGAAGATAAATCCAGTTATGATGTAGTTTCTGGTGGAAAAAAAAAATACACAGGCAAATGGAAACTGGAAGGTTCTTTCTCAGTGTCATTAACAGACTTGGTCATGGTGAAAAAATTAGCTTGCACTGAAGGACACAAAGACCTGGTAAGCCCAGTTATTTCAATTTCACCGCAGAGATCACACGTACTATGGGTACTTGCTTTCATCACTGGCCACAGACACAAGTTACAAAGTCCCAGATATCAGACAAAAAATTGCTGCTTCTGGATAAACATACCAAAGGATTACCTGGAAAAGTATTATGAAAACTAAAAAAGAAAGAGTATTATACTCTCACTTCTTTTTATCTTTTTCTGCTTTAATTCTCTGCTGCAGAGTCTTCAGTTCAGCCATTACATTTAAAGTTCTGTAAACCCAGTTGACCTGAAAAAAGGTAAATCATTACATTTAAATTCATCCACATACATTTAATTTTCAACTTAAGAAGTATCCATATAAATACGCACCACAATTATGATAGTATTCACCAGCAGAGGTGCTGAAAATACTAGTGAAATAAACATTCCTCTTGAATCAAAGTACTGGTATTTAGAAAAAAGCCTGAAAGAAGAAAAATATAGAAAAGCAATCTTTATTCAGCATAATTCACAGAACGTTATTCCTTCAGAATAGCTATTCAAAGTGGATATTTTGCAGACTATACTACATCTTGGGATCCCCAAACATATGCCAGCCTTCTACTGTATGAAGCTTGAAGAAAGGGACTATATAAGGTTTCTTTAAGGCTCAAGTCCCCATACAACAACCACAGATATAAGATAACTTACTGTGACTATATACACAGTGCCTCAGAAATCATGCTGATTCTGAAGTATTTTAATTACTTTCTTAGATATTAATTAAGTAGTTCTCAACTTCAGCTTATTAAACCTTAACAGATACAAAAAAAACGAACAAAAACCAATAGACCATCACCCATCCAACCAAGAAAAAACAATAAAGCTCACATCCCATCTTCTCTTTTAACTGTACCATTCTGGCTTTCTCAAAAGTGTTGTATCAACTAATGCAACAGACCCCCTACCATCCCATTCTACTGCTAAGTGGCTTTCTTTTAGGTTAAAGGTTTTTTGGGCAATGATATGAAAAACACATTTTAGAAGAACATGCTTTTAAATGTGAAATTGAAAACATTTACCTCCAGTTCATAGCTGCTAATTCATTTATATATTCAGCACAGTACACTAAACACACTGTACAAAAAAAAAAAGTATTAGATTCAATATTTCTTTAAAAACAATCTGCCACCAGTTCTGCCATGTATGAGAGATGTATATTTACCGTAGACTACAATCTGTTGACCTGTAGAAGATAAAACTACACGTTCCCTATTGCACAAAAACAGATCAGAATTAACATCAGTTACTAACAAGTAGTAGGAGATCAAAATAGTTTTTAATATATTACAGACAAAAAAGAACAAAATATAAAAAGATCTTACTTATCTGAGCTTGGAAAATAAATTATCAATTAAAAAAAAAACCAAAACACATTTTTTCCAACAATCTTTTCAGTGACTGCTTTTAAGTTACATCTGTAAAAAGAAACATCAGAGCTTCCCTGTAAATGGTATAGAATTCAGATATCACAGAACTGCAGAGGTTGGAAGGGACCTCAAGAGATCACTGAATCTAACCCCCTGCTAAAGCAGGTATCCTACAACAGGTCACACAGTCAAGCATCCAGAAGGGTCTTGAAATCTCCATAGGAGACTCCACAACCTCTTTAGGCAGCCTGTTCCAGGCCTCCATCTCCCCTACCATAAAGAAGTTCTTCACGTTTCTATCCTGCTCTAGCGCACACTTTTGTATCAGGGATTACTATACAAAGTTAGGGTACTAAACACTTCAAGTACATTTATGAAATTACACCAAACCCTCCCTGTATTGCTCCGTCTGAATCTTAAAATGCTAACAGATTTTCAGTAGGTACAGCAAAATCTTCTGCTGCAGTTAGATAAAAGCTAGAATATTATTACTTAACAAATATACGCAGTACAAAAATGAATCAATGTGACTATTTAAAATCTTTTTTAGTTATGTCTGTCTACCTGCAATACAAAGTTATTTTTATAGCAGACATACTAAAAATAGTACAGTTTTTCAGATATAAACTGACTGAGACTTAATGTGGGTATTTTCATTCACTCTTTTCCTTAACAGCAATTATAGATCATTCATATCCGGGTTACAAAGCCAACAAAATCACTTCCATTGTATTTTAACTGCACTTAGAACTTGGACATTCAAGCTAGTGTGAGTAACACCAGGAACTGTTTAGATAGTCAGAAGTAAATACACCTAGAATGTTGTGGAAATTCTGTATGTCTAGTAATAAAACAAAGAAAGAAAATCCTGTATTTGCTTAGGGAACTTTCCAGCCTGATGTGTCATATGTAGGGCATTTTTATTTGGCCCTCTGTGGATCACTGTACACTCTGCAGTTAAAACTGATGTACACAAATTACTGATTTGTATATCTTTTGGGGGAAATGGCTGTTACTGAAACTTTAGCTTTAGCTGAGCTATGCATCTGCAGTTTTAATGAAGTGATTCTCCCACTGATTTGATTAGTTGATTAAGTAGCATTTTTAAATGTCAACATAGCCTTTAAGTGTTGACTGCAAATCACTTTAAACTGCTTATTCTACCTCTACTACTGTAGAAACATGTCAGAATCTGAGGCACCGGGTAGAAACAAGAACAAAAAAACAGACAGGAAAACCCAACTCGTGGCAAGAACCAGAGCTTTCTGAAAAACATACAAAGGTCTGCAAGTAAAAATAAATTCAATCCAAATGCATGCTACTTTAATTTAAAAAGTGACCTCTAATGTTTGGAACTAGCCTTGCCCTGTCACATCACTGTCACAGCTATCAGGAGGGACTATGGTAACACTGTTCCAGTAATGAACTCATCTGAAAACTGACTGCATTTACCAAACTGCAGCATTAAAATAATGCATAACAGGAAACCGCTTCTGTCCGTTTTCCAATTTGCTGTCTGCTTCTCCAGCAAGTTTCCTGGGCTGCTGTGTAACACGCAGGACTAAGCATACAGGAACTTTATATATACTTCATCTATCCCTCATGAATAGAAATCAAGTTTCAAATCCCTGCTCCGTGCAGCCCTGTAAGGTAAGTAAACATCTACAGCTCATAGCTGCTCAGAAACACGTTAAATAGATGATGCACAGACACGTTACCACAAGAGTAACACTTTGTACCCATCAGTTGGGAACCTTATCACAAAATTCTTCACAAAACAAGAAAACTTTCCCTAACACGGTACAAATGCAAACAGCACTGATGACGTTTATCTCCCAGAGAGGAAGGAGCTCCCAGAAGCCCCGCTGCGCTACTCACCCATGCACAGAAAGTGCCCTATCTGCACCCGGTAGTGCTGGAAAGAGAAGCAGGTCAGGAGGAAACAGAGGACGTGGAAAACCGCCAGTCCCAGCAGCCAGGGCTCGGCCCAGTCCGTCTTCTGCGGAGAAAGCGAAAGGAGATGCGGCGTCCCGGCCGTGACGAGCGGCGTGCCGCCTCCCACACCGCAGCCACAACCGGAGCCCCCTTCCCTCCCACAGCCGCCTCCTCACCGCTACGATAGTGGACAGCCCCGGCGGGCCGTGCAGCGGCTGCTCCATGGCCACGGCGGCAGCACTCCCCGGCGCGGCCGAAACCACGCGAGAAGACGACCGGCGCGACTATCTTCTCGCGAGATTCTGTGAAGGGGTGGAAGCGCTGTGTTTCAGTCTGAAGTTGAGAAGTTGTTGAGAGGGATTTTATTTACCTATCTATTTATTTATTTATTTAAGTGCTTTGTGTTCCAGAAAAGAAAACTAGCTCACCAATTCCACATGGTAACTGAAGTCGTGTGAAGAGTGCTCCTTCTTTCCCTAAAGAAAGGGATGTATGTATTCTAATGGATTATTACACCGTTTAAGGGGAATAAGGTGCTTGAAAGGTTAATAGTTCCCCCCACTAAATGTGTGCAGGGCTGTAAGTGCTTACTGCTGTGAGAGACCCATTGCTCTTCGGGATTTCAAGCACAGATTCATCAGCTTCCCAGGAGACCTTACAGATTTTAATGTCAAGCATCGCATACCACCGTGCTCTCATACTCTTGCTCCACACTCTTGATTTCATGATTTTTTTTTATTATTATTATTTTTTTTTTTTTGCTTTTTTGCTGTGCCTTTCATTTGCCAGATTTGAGGTTTAGGATTTATTTTATTTTTTTCCTTCCTTTTCCCAAAAACGTTTGGAAGCGCATGTCCAAGTAAATACTAACGCTATTCTCACTTCTTCTACAGTGTAGCCAGGTACATGCCATCACCGTAAACTGGTTTCTGTTTGCTGTCCGACATTGGCAGTGTAGCTTAAGACAGCTCATATGGAGGATGTTTCTCCTTTTTGCTTTACGTTTTTGGTACTTTTCTCAACAGCAATAGAATCTGGAAGCAAATTGAGGGATTTACTTAAGGCATTGTAAAATCAGGCAAGTTAGTACAAAGCCTGTCATTTCTACTAATGTTTTCCTCCACGTTTTAAAACCATAAAAAAAAAAAAAAATCCCTTCTAGTTGATAAGGAAATGTCAGAAGAAGTTGACTCGTCATTTGAAAAGTCTTGTGATGAGTGTAACAAATGAAATTGTTCGGGATTTTTGCAAATGAGGAATCAGCTTGTGATTGCTCAGCAGTTGACTAGAGTAATCATCTGCTGGTAGGTGATGGTTCATTTCATTTATGTGAATGAAGCTGCTTTGTGAGCAAAATATGCTGGCCAATGGTGAGTCTGTGCTACAGACAGGGTGAGTGGGTGGACAGTGAATGGCTTGTTGTGGCTGCAGTGTACTGTATTAAAAGTTGTGTGTAGTTTTTGCTGTAAACCAAAGTACCAACAGTGTAAGATTTTATTTTATTTTTTTTTAATAGTGAAATTGGAGTTCCTTCTACAAGATTGAATAAAGCCAGTAACATTTTCTGTCACAAGGTGGTAGCAGATACGTAAGTATTACCAGCACATCGGTGTGGTATAGGTTAAGTCTCATACATTTTCATTGCAGAACGAAATGTGAAATATGGAATTAATGTACTTAGAGTTAACAAATGCAGACTGCTATTTTGTAAGTAAGCACCCATATATTTACCCTTCTGCAGCATTTTGCAGAGCCACTATGCTGTTTCCATCCTAATTTTTTAGGAAAGTACACTAGAAAGAAATGTACAGTACAGTGGTAATATATTAATGTCTAGTACTTTCATTATAAGTAGTTTGGTCAGTTAGTGTCTGAACCTCAGCCTCAATTTACTGTTGCAAGATTCGGATTGCTGTTTAATTTCTAACCATGCTAGCATATTATTAAAGCAGATTGCATAAAAGATCTTCCCCAGAGTAGGTTGATTAAAGCATTTTTTCCCTTTTGGCAAATGAAAAGTCTTCAGTTGCTTTCCATAGGAAGGGATCCAAAATCACACATTTATCTTAAGTTTTTATAGAAGGTGAAGAAAAATTATTTGGAGGAAAAAAAAAAAAAAGTAAGGAAACCCAAACTTAAGTGCTCAACCCTCTGTATTTGCCAGCAGATTCTATAGCACTCTGTTAAACACTGCTTGGAAATGTCTTTTTATGCTTGCTGTTGAGAAGCTTCAAAGGAATGGAAAAGAACTTTGTTTTACAGATTCTTTACCAATACAGGAAATGTTTCATTTTTTATTTAACAAGTCTTTGAATTAGTGGATAGTTAGATATTTTTTCATGTGTAGTATCTGCCTTAAGAAAATAAAATGCTTTTCATTATGAGATCCATATTTTAAAATATATTTGAAAAATGGAATATTGATTTCTTATGTCCATGAGCAAGCCATGTCCTACACACTTTTTCCTTAGCTTCTCATAAGTTGAATCTTCTGTGTTTGTAGGGTATGTTCCATTGTGAAGTGGATTTCATTTTGGAGGATTGGAATTGTCTTGAGCTATTTGAACATTTCAGTAAAACAGTTTACAACACTCTAAATTTAAACAGCCAGTTCCCTGAGGGGAAAGTTATTAGGAACTTTATTGTCTTTAATGATCAATTAAAAGAATACAAATGCAAAATATAAATAGCTTGCAAGTGTCTTAGCATGATGAAGTAAGTCAGTTTACATACATATCCTAATCAGAAGTCACCCTTCAGGACAGTTGAATCACAGTCTGAAATTATTCTGCTATTCTTTTCTATTAGCATGCACATCAGTCTATGGCCATGTAGTCTCTCAGGGTGTTGATGGAGTTAGGTGAAGTGCACATTTTTTTCTGTGCATCACTGCATTTGATCTGCAAGCAGAGATCTCCAAATATGTAGATAGGAATTCACTGCTCACTCCTGCTCCTGCAGAGAAGTAACTTTCCTCCGTGCTCTTCCCAAGGGGAGGACAGACTGCTTTGCTGCTGCAGAGACAGAGCTTTGACTTAAGGCCTTCACCTTCTGGTAGATACAGCCGCTTTGTCTACACTTAAAAGTTAAGCATGGCTTGACTTGGACTGCCTTCACTGAAACACTAGCAACAGTGGCTTCCCACAGCTTGGGTCCAGCCAACAATTACTGTCTCATCCTATCCCTGGACAAGATATCTGAGGAAGACATATTCAACAGTGACCCCCTTCCATGTTTCTGGAGGGTCAAAGCTTCAGCAGAGCAGGGGCTCTTTAGATTTTTTTATTTTCTCCATGCATTTTCCACTCCTTTCTTTGTTCTCCATTTCATTTCCTTTCACTCAGCTATCTGCCACATCGTGCAAGTGGGCAGAGCTGATATTCTCCGAGGGACACAAATAGCAGCTATCTTTAGGGGGCAAAAAGAAGAATTGATAGATATATTCCGTGTCTCTCTTAGGTAAGAAAAAGGTTGTCAGAAAATAATAAGCAAGCAAGTGAGGCAGCACCTCAGCCAAAGCAGAGATAGGAGTTTCACACAGGTAGAGGCTAGTGATATGTGTAATTAATTACTCTTCTTTGCAAAAATGTTACTGCAGTTTTGCTGTCAGGCCAGCATCTGCTCATTGCTGCCTATCTGCAAATGTCTTGTTGTTTGTGTGGGCTTTTGCACATGCACAGACTGCATTGGGCAGTCTTTTCAGAGCTTTGAGACTGAACCTGGAAGTCTGGATTATCATCATTGCTGTGGACACTTCAAGCTATCATTTTATCTGCCCTGAATATTTTCCTTATTTTCATGGTTGTACTCAAAAGCTGACTCAGATTCCCAATTCAACTGTAGTGAACCTCAGTCTCTTACTCATTCTAATATGTTTCACTGAAATCCTTTGCCATCCCAGCCCTTGCTGTCATCACGTACTTGGTATTGAATGTTTCTGTTATGTTTGTATGTGCTGTAATTTGACTTGTTTATTTATTTGTTCATTTACAGTATCAGTGTTCATTGGTTATGATGGCTTTGGGAATTAGAAACAATAATAATCATTTTTTCAAGATATCTTTTGAAATAAATTTGTAAATTGCCTGTAGATTGTTTTGGGGTTTGTGACTTGTACATTTCATTAAGACAATGGATGCCACTTTATCAAACCTTGAGAAAGGGCAACGTGGTGGATGGCCTCCAGAGGTTTGATGTACGTTATTTTATAATTTTAATTCTCCACTGATACAAACTGGAACTAAGTGGCTGCAGAGTAGCACTGCTAAGTACAACCTGGAGGACCTGTTGGACAAAAGCCATCAGTGTGCCCTGGCAGCAAATAATGTCAATAGTCTCCTGGGCTGTATTAACAGTATTCCAAGGAGAGTAAGGGATTCAGGATTCACTAGGCAACTCTTGCCTCTAGCTTTGGGTACTTCAGATACAAGAAAGATAATGATAAACTAGAACTACTGCTGCAGAGAGTAGTCAGAATGTTCAGGGATGATGTTGTAGCATTTGTCCTTGGTGACAGACTGAGAGAAATAGACTTGTTTAGCCTAGAAACGATACCTAATAGTAGCCTACTAACACCCATGAGGGAATTATCAAAAGAGATGAATACAGGCTCCTTTGATATTTTGGTAGGAGTATGAGAATGCAGTAGGCAAAGATTGAAACTAGAAGTTTGGGCTATGAAATAGCCCAATGAATAGCAATGAAATAGGTTGTTCAGAGTAGTTGTAGGGTTTCTATTCTTTCAGGATTTTCAGAATCCAATTGGATAAAAACCTGACATGACCTCCTAGAGGACCTTGATTGGAGTGACCTCCTAAAGTCTCTTCCAACCTGAATTATTCTGGTTCCATGCTCTATATTAAATCCTCTATATTAAATGAGAAAAAAATCAACGACTTAGTCGTGTACACTAAACAATATTGCATTAGCGTGAATGTTAGATTGATGTTCTATATGGGTGTTTTTGTTGTTTTTTTTGTTTGTTTTTTTAGAGTCTTAGTCTCTTCATCTCTTTCATCTACTTTCTGACAGGGTTTTTTTCTCTGTGCAGAATAGCTTCTGGCTTCAACTTTTCTTCCTCCATTATTCCCAAACCATACAGACAGTCTGAAATGCAAATATATTTTTGTTCTCTACCTACTGACATGACTGCCTATTAAATTATGCTGCTAATCCCACGAAAGATCTCCTCAGGGTTCTTTCTAAGCCCTACCTATGTTCTGGCAAAATAACCAGATTTTTCTTCTTTGGGTTTTTGTCCAGACTAGACAAGTCCAAACATAATGCAAGCATAAAACAAACAAACAAACAAAAATAACAGCGGCCCTGACAATATTAGATCCTGCTCTTAATTGTGCATTCGGCATTCACTGTGACATCCTCTGAAGTTTTCTTCTCTCAGAATTGCTGCATTGATTGGTTTTGTTTGTTTGTTTTTTGTCGCTTTATTTATTTATTTATTTATTCAGCTCAGTAATATCACATTATGTCATTCCATGGGATAGGATGGAAATTAGATACTTTTACATTTCTTTGATGTATAACTACATCGTGTGTAGCAGGTAATTCACTGCATTCAAGTTACAATACAGCTATTGTCATAAGAGGGGAAGAAGGCATAGAGATATTTAGTATGTGTAGGGCAACCATCATGACTTTGTCTGAATTTCTGGAATGTAATGTTAACATTGTATTTTCCACTTAAGGTCATGACTATATGGCACATCCTGGCCTCTTTTGCCTCTTGTTCTTAACATGTGGTAAAGTTCATGCTACGTGGAGAAGGGAGAAGCAGGAACAGGATCTTCAACTGAGAAGGACATTTTCTTAGACATATGTTTGTTCTGAGAGTTTTTATCCTCTTCATTTATGAAACCGAGTACTCTATAAAATCTTCTACTTCAGAGCTCGCGTTTCTTCATGGTCACTTCTTTGAAGAACCAGGAAATAAGGGTTCAAAAACTGGCTAATATTAGCAACAGAGAAGACAAGCAGGAGGTAGAAAGCTGGTATCTCTACCTTTTGATCTTGGAGCTCTGCGTGGTTATAACATTCTGGAATTTGCCTATTGGCTATCCTGAACAGTTCACAATTCTGATGGTGCTCTTGGACCAAATGACTCAGGACAACTGATCAAATTAGTTAAGGTTTGACCTCTACGAATAGAAATTAATTTACTTACATTATAAGTTCTTAAGCAGCACACTTACAAATATGGCAATGATTTTGAACTATAAGTACTTATACATTTAACAAGCATAAGCACCGTGTTAGTACTTATTGGCCTATTCTTACTATCTGCGTGCTAAAAGCATATAAACTGAGAGTATTTTCTGGCACACAGCTACATTTTGTATCAGGAAAGCTGAGCAGAAGTCAGTTAATCCTCTGTTTTTATTTTTTTTTTTGCGACTTGAGGTTTTACAGATCCATGGGTCAATTCCACAACGCCATTCCTCCACGGCTATTGAGATATGTTACTAGGCTTAACTGATCTATTCATCATTGGCTAGAGGAGTTGCTGTGGTAATGATGTTTTGACTTGTTCACTCTTACATACAAATTTGTATGTATATGAATTCAGGGTTATCACCCATAATAACACACCAATTCTGTGCCTGAAGGTCCAGCATTGGGAAGGCTGTGGCAGAGGTTTTAGACACTGTTTTGAACATGAGTTTTGTTAGACTGTACCAGCTGTGCTGATATGTACATTCTTAGTAGATGTATTGCACAGAGTTCCTACAGCAGAGTTAAGGAAAGTTGCACGAATTCGTGCATACCTGTGGTAGGGACAGAAATTTGAACTGCCTCATCCTTGTACAAGGAAGAAAATTTTGGATGTAAGTTTTAAGGCACTCAAAATGGAAATATATAACAAGTCAATTCAGAAAAGAAAAAGATTTAGGAAGCTACACACATGCCTGGAAAACATTTGAGAAAGGTCAAATTGCAAAGGCACTTCCCAGGCAGTGGTAACTGCATAGATCAGATTGCATGGAGCATTATTGTCAAAGACTAAATTTTAGAGCTGCCAACCAACAGACCTAATGGCAGAATTTTTATCTGCAGGTTCAATTTTTAGAGTTGTAGGGTCACGTGATGTTTTGAAAAAGAAACACATGAGATCTATTTATGAAATTGTTACTTGCAGAAAAACGTTATCACAGATGTAGTTGCAGGGCACACTGAAGTGGTGAATTTTGCAGGAGGTAGACAGTTTCACATTTAGAGCTGTGTCTTACACAGAAGAATCATAGGACTGGAGGCTATGGTGCAATTGCTTATTTTTGAAAAAATAAAACAAACATATCTAGCTTTATCAAACTTCCACCTACTGTCTCAATTTTGGGGCTCCCCAGTTACAAGGAAGATACTAGCTTACTGAACCAAGACAGGGGATGATCTCTGCTCTGATTAGGTGTCTGAAGCCCATGCATACAAGGAGAAGTTGAGGCAGCTAAGTTTGTTCAGAGATAAGAAAGATCAGGTGTGACTTCTCCTTTGAACCTATGCTGACAAGTCCCAGTCACCTTCTTGTCCTTCATATTGATGGAAATAGTTTTCAGGGTTATTTACACCCTTACCTTCCCACAGACTGAAGCAAGAGTTTGGAACCACAAAATCCTTCTTGAAGATGGGAATGATACCTCTTTTTTTTTTCAGTTTTAGGAAACTTTCCTGTCTGCATTTCAAAGATAGTTTTTGTCTTTACAAGCAAAAGTTGACTATCACGAGTAGTACTGGATCCAAAGATTATGTATATTTCCATACCTTACTAGATCTCTCTGTGGCCAAATATCAGCTCTTGTTCTGTTGAAATAGAGGATTTCCAGACGAAATATGTATTTGCCCAGGAGTCATATCCCACTCCTCTTTCCTGGAAAAGTATTTCACAGCTGGAGATCCACTCCTCTGGTTCCCTTATCTCTTTGCACTTTCAGCGTCTAGTCCTTCCATTCCCTTTTTATACCATAATCAGTACTGCCAGAAAGAAAGGTAGTATCATTTTTTTATTATTATTTTTAAATCTGCCATGCAGTGCCTTTTGATGGCATCCTGGAAAATGAAAAGTGAGAAAGAAAAAAATACAGCAGAAGAAGGACAGTGACAAAATGTTGTAACAAATGGAGCACCACTGAAAATCTATTCCTATTATCAATTAAAGGATAATACTCACCTGCGTGCTTGACCTCACCACCTCCTGCAGTATCTGCAAGAACACCTTCAACATTTATATTTTGTAGTCTTTACAGCATTCTTTCCTGCTGTTTTCTCTGGAGTAGAATTAAATTTTACATTACTTAACGGCGCTGACTCTGTATGGTTTCAGAATAGATTTTACTAATGCATTACCAGATGCCACATTTACATGAGTATGGGTGACACATAGTAATTCTAGGGTAAGGAAACTTTTTCATATAATCTTTTTAAAATATCTAGTCTGTCTCCCTTTCCCCTTTAAGCCAAACTTCTTTAGCTATATTAACATATTTACTAATGTGGATGCTCATCAGCTGTTGCTAGAGAAAAGATGCAGATCTGGCTTTCACCACTAGCAATAAATGAGTTACCTTCCATGACTTTCATCCAAAGGTTTTGAATATTTCTCCCTCTGGTCCCTTCCAAGCCCCGAACATTGCAGGTTGAATACTGCTGTAGCTTTGTTTTCATTCTCCCAGACAAAAATCTTTGGCTTCCCATGATAAGGATGGATTTGCCTGGCTTTACCAGAGACTTAGTTTCTGTTCCTGTTTATCAAATATGTTGCCTTCAGGTTTTCTTTTTGTTGTTTTTCTTTCTTCTTGCTTGATGCAACATTGACTCTGTAAGACGAGACTTTGCAGAGATTAGCTTCCATGTGACCTTGGCAAACTCTTGCCAGGTTATTCAACCTCCTAGCTAAATTTTTAGTCCTTTTTCCGGCTGAGTTCACCAGAGCAATGATCTCTGATAGGACTAAGGTGGTAACCCTTAGGCAGCTGGTTTTATTTGGTTCTCCTGAACTGAAGATGTTAAGGCTGCTCTAAAATCACTTGCTGATATGGTGTTGAAGATGTAGAGAGTGCAGATACAAGTTTGTATTTTGTAAGGACTCAGAAGTTGGTCTTTAATTGGAAACCAGAGGCAAGAAAATAAAGATTCTTAAACGTGAACTGAGGAGGAAGGCCTCATCAAGAATACTTCGTACTTAATTTGTGGAAACTTCCTTCTACGGAAACATTCAGAGCTGTATTTATTTTAGTTTGTTTTTGTTTCAAATTGAGGGAATAGAATACTTGCCTGTGTATCTGAGAGCTTATTTGATTTGATCTGTGTACCATATTCAGTAAAAATCAGAATACTGCATTCTAGTGTCTGTTAACCACTAATTGTTGCTTTGTTCCTATATATATCACGGGTGTTTTTAGGGCTTATATGTTCAGGTTTGGTTTTTTTTTGTTAGTTTGGTTTTAGTGCTGTCATCTAGGTAAGGTTGTTGTAGGAAAGCAGTTCTTTCACTCACTGTTACTGGATAGATAAGAAATTAGAATGTACTCATCAGTTTCCAGCTGCAGATTTGTGGGGAAGAATATGTGAACAGGAAAAACAGATAGTGATATTTGCCTAGTGGTACTTCCGTGGTAAATTCTCTCTGCTATCTCGCAGCTCTTTGCTTTCGCGTGTTGAGAGAAAGTTGGAAGAAATTTGCTGACTGAGATTTGAACTGATGTTGCTAAAGGCTCATTGCATACCATTAACCAGTTCCCTGGAGAATTCCAGAAACAAGATTAAAGGGTGCTGTCAGCAAATTACATATGCAATAAAAATGGGGCAGTACAGTTAATTGTGAGGCTATGCATACATACTTTATTTCACGGTGGAAGGTAAAGAAATTAAGTGAACATTCAACAGTGTTCTGTTGAGTAATAACAGTAGATGGCACTCTTTGTTCTTCTTCGGTACATTCCTTATTTATTTATTTATTTGTTTTTTCAAGGAACGTTGTATCATTTCAAGCAGTGGTCACCAATCAGTTTTAAAGATACCATCAGATGAAGGAAGTTTTGTGCTAAAGATCCACATCATAAAAAAGCTCAGCATACCTTTTAAATTTATTGAACAGTTATTTATGTTTCCTGCAGGTGTTAATAATTGGCCTCTTAGTCCCTGCTGCTAAATATATTCTGTGCATACCAAGACTCTGCAGCCTTCTGTAGAACTCCCTTGTATGTTAAAAAGAAGAAAATTTTACTACCAAGACCTGTAGAATCATGTTGGGAATCTCTGTGGAAATGCTGATAACTGTTACTGGGTTTTTTTATTATTTTTATTTATTTATTTTTCCTAAGTGTTACAACCCTACACCTCTTTCAGTAATTCTGCCAGGTGCACTGTATACTGCCCTCACATTATGCTGTGCATGAGAACCATCATGAGCCTTGGTTAAATTGCACTGTGTCCTACAGTTCTTGTTGCTGCTAGTATAAGAAGGAAGACTACTTTGAGTTGCAAGAGAGCTACTGGACAAGCAGGCAGCAGCTAGAGTGGTTCTGATGTTCCTATCCATGCTATACACACAGTGCCTGAGCACTCGCTGTGTTTAAGCAGTAGTACTTAGTGATATGTTTATATTAAGCAGAATTTCTTTTGGGTGTACTTGTTCATTTCTACCTTCTAACAACATTTATGATGTTCATCGGAAGCTAATTTCAGCTCCCTGGTAACAAGGAAATTATTTAAGGATGCTGGTGATTTGGAGACTCTGCCATGTTCCATGTTGTAATTGGGATTGCTGTCTTTATTGAGGCTGTCTCTAGAGTCCTGGCCAGCTACTTAGAAATGGATAACCTCCATGTGATAGTGTGATGAACTGCAGTATTGTGATGTAAAATTCAGTTTCTCAAAGAGAGAAAGATCAGAATTGTTTTTCTGAGAAGACTGGGGGTTGTGCTAGGTCAGTGGTTCATCTTCCCTTAGTTTCTTTTAATAAGGGCACAAGTGTTTGGCTAACGCAGGTCTAGGCCGGCCATCTCTGAAGTGAACACAGGTTACTGTGAGCAGATTCTGCTGGGCCTCCATTCACAAGAGTCTGAGCTCTGTGTAGGCTCTAGACAGTCATGATTGCCTTGTAGAGAGAAACTATCCTAAAAAATGCAAGGATTACTTTACTGAGAGTGAAGATTTTAGTAGAGAATGGGTTAGCATGCTGTGCACAGTGGAAAATAGGAATAAGGGTTTAGTGTGTGAAGGGACATGTGCCTCCCTGGCTTATTAAGATAGCTTTGAAGGTTATGGAAAATCCAACATGAAACCAATCTTGCTGTATTCATGTATATATTGTCAGTAGGATTAGTACTGAAGTGCAGTCTGACCTTTCTCTATGCCTGTTTCTGTATTTGGGAAATTTATTGATATGCAGTAAAGTTCAGTCTGAGTAAGTGCCAAAATGTAGGCAATATGCAATCAGGGAAAGAGGGACTAAAAGTTGAGTGCAAAGTTGTTAATATGACAGATGGATTCTAGTGAGAATCCATATGAGACAAGCAGGAAAGAAGTGTGATTTAAAAAAAAAGAAAAACATCTGAAACACGTAAGATAGACCAAAACTATTTTTTTTTCTTTTTAACCTCTTATAATTAAACATTGGCTTTTAGTGCTGTGGAACAAAGCGTTTGATTTCCAAGATCAGTCTCCCTGAAAACACTGCTGTTAATAACTCTCAGTTTGAATAGTCCTCTGTCGTGAACAGTGAAGATCTTCATTAGTTACAAGAACTGAAGACATAAAGAAAGTGCCTGGTTGCAGATATAGCAAAGTGGACATCTTCAGGAGTTCTAATTAACACTTCTATGAAAGAGAGAGAGAAAAAAAAATAAAGAGAATTGCAATGGAATGTACCTGAATGCTATTCGTGGAAGAATTACATAATGTAGGAACAGTAGGATTCTCAGCTTTTTACATTTTCTTGGGAAATTATGAAGAATCTGGCAGTGATGAGTATAAGAACAGTAAACTGAGAAAAAAAGGTAAGATAAAATGCAGTTTCATTACAGTGGCATTAGTTGTAGGCTAATCTCAGTGGTAACTTGTATATGGTAATTACTAGATTCACAGTGCAATGATTAATGGCAAATGCAAAGCTGAAACAATTATATTTCCTAAATATGTCACACTCCATCTGAAACTGTAGTAATTAAAATGTTTAAAAATGAATGGAGTTAAGTTATTCTCATTTCATCTGCTGCATGTATGACACATGAAAATGAAATAACATTTGGGTAAGTATTATTTAACTATCAAAAGCAAATGTTAGAAATGAGAACTTGAATTGTGAAGTCAGAATATAGGAAGTATTGACTTAGTGTATTGATTCTATCAAAAATGTATATGTGCATGAAAATCTGTGCACTTGTTATTCTCTCCTAACCAAAAAGTTTGAGGAAAAAAGTGTTAATTACATACATTTTTCCTGCAGAGGTTTTCTGTAAGTAAGAATTCTTAATTTAGGCTTTATTAATATGAGAGTTAACTATAGATGTTAAAGTGGACAGAAGTCTTGGAAGCCTTGGAGGAAGCCCAGTTTTGTGGAATATATGCACAAGAGGTAGTCGGCTCTCTGATTTTCCCTTTCTTCCTCGCTACACTCCTTAAGAAGTTAAAATTAGATGAAGAAATTAAGGAGAAAAAAGTTCTGTGTAGGGCATTCTCTAGAGAAATGCTCGCTCCACCTTTTCCAGGCAGATCATTAAGTGGCACACCCAACCCTCATCCCTAGCCACTAAGGCTGCTGGGGGTTTTCTACAATGTTCTGTGTATTGGAAAGTAAAATAAAATAAAATAAAAATGGTAGCACATTATTTAGTCACTATCAATATGCAGATTTTGAGCAAATACTATAGTAATGATGAACATAATTAATGAGTTCAAAAACATTACTTTTCCCCTACAGTAAAGGTTTTATTGATTTGTTTTGCAACTGAAGGATTGTGGAATCTTCATCTCTGGATAGTTTGAAACTTGAGTGGGCAAAGCTTAGAGCAACCTTGCATAACCTTGAAGTTAGCTCTGCTTGGAGCAGGAGGTTTGATTGGATGACCTCCCTTATGTTGTAAATATAGATTTGATGATTGCAGTGACTCAGTTTCAATTATTAAAATAGCACTTTTACGTAAGACAAGTCAGTTCTATTCTGACATAAACTTTGCAAAATGATGCATAGATAAAATAATTATGTTTTTGAAGAAAAAAAGTCAGTATTTATTTTGCTCATTATAAATAATGTTGATTTTTTTATGAGAATTCCTTCTGCCTGCTTTTATTATTTATTTCTACTTGATGATCAAGTGTCATTTTTTTTTTTAAGAAAATGTTGCAAACTAGATCAATCCACGTGTCTGCCTTTGCTAGTCATGAAATACTCCTGTTGCTTCCCTACATTATTAAATTAAATTGCCCATATTTCTTTTTCCTTGATATTAGAAGAATATCTTCTTGTGCAGAGAGGAAGTTTGATTTTTGTTTTTGTTACATCTAGTTTGGATATCCACAAATCTTATTTCTCTACTCTGCCCTTGTGAGGCTTCACCTGGAGTATTGTGTCCAGTTCTGGGTTCCCCAGTACAAAAAAAGACAGGGAACTCCTCAAAAGAGTCCAGCATAGGGCTACAAAGATGATAAAGGGCTGGAACACCTCCATTATGAGGAAAGGCTGAAAGACCTGGGTCTGTTCAGCCTTGAGAAAAGAAGACTCAGAGGAGTTCTGATCCATGTCTATAAATATCTAAGGAGCAGGAGGCAAAAGGGTGAGGCTGGAGTCTTCTCTACAGTGTGTGGTGATAGGGCAAGGAGAAATGGCCACAAACTGAGGCATGGGAAGTTCCTCACAAATGTGCATGGGAACTTCTTCACAGTGCAGTGACGCAGCACTGGCACAGGCTGCACAGAGAGGTGGTGGAGTCTCCTTCTCTGGAGACATTCAGGTCCCACCTGGACACCTACCTGTGCAACCTGGGCTAGGGAGCTGCTTTGGCAGGGGGTTGGACTTGCATCTCTGGAGGTCTCTTCCAACCCCTACAATTCTGTGATTCTGTGTTATTTTGTAGTGTCACCCAGTGTTACACAAAGTGTAACAGTACAATCCAAACATGCAGTGAGACATTGTAATCATTAGTATTTCGGTTTGAACATATATATTCTTGAACCCACGTATTCTTTCCTTGACAGTATGGGAGAGTAGAATCTGAATTCTGCTGTTTCTTCTAGTTTGCCATCATAGCAAGCTCTGTGCTGTCAAGCTAAAAACAGACAGCTAAAAACAGGAAAAAGAAGCAAAACTGAACAACAAAACAACAGCAAAACACACACCCCACAGAATCGCAAGTTAGCACAATGCAGCTTTCCAAATGTTTACTCGTTGTTTTGTTTTGTTTTGAATTCATTTTCACTCTGACTGCACTGGTTGCATCACTGAAGGTGAGATGAAATCACAAAACCTTATCAAGCAATTGGATCTTTTTCTATGAGAATTTTAATGGAGTACTGAACTGCTGTTGAAGTTTAAAGTAATAGCTTATCAAATGAAATACAGGATAATGTCCTGTTTATTCTTGCATGAACAGGGGACATGAATTAATGGTAGCTGTAGGCAGGAATGTATAACCTAGAGGAGTTCCGGTAAAAAAAGGAGACACTAAGATATTTAGGGCTAATTGAAGGAAGAGATAGTAGGTGTCAGAGTGTGGCTTAGAGCAGATGTAGAGAAGCAAGATAAAGCATTCCTAAAGAACTAGATGAAAGGCCCGAAAATAAATTAAAAAAAAAAAAAAAAAGAACAAAGCCTGAAGCACCAATGGATGACTGATTTTCCTACATATGCTGCTCAGTACCAAGAGCAGAAAGGCCAGAAAAAAGAAACTCAGAGCCAGGATTGTTGCCTCAGCCCACATACTGTGCTGTTACAAGATTATTTTTTTTTCTCCCTTAGTGTAAAAAACTCTGCACTGTACTTACTTTTCTGTGGTCACACACTAGAATGGGTTGACTGTAGCTGATTGTGGATGCCCACGTAATTGCTGTCTCATTTCCTCTCATTAATTGGATGGGGCTGGGAGGAAATCATAGAATCAAAGACATCCGCTCATGGGTTGAGATACAGACATGATGATCACGGATCTGGCTGTGTCTAGCACAGGGGAGGCCTGCCCTCTCCTCATGAAGCCCAACAGCCCCTGCTGCCCACACCTTAATACTTGTTCCTCATATAAGCATCAAGACACCTCCACCCAATTTCTTGAATGAGTACAGTATATGTGTGTATACTGTCACGACATGCTGGGACATTCTTGTTTGAAACATATTAACATTCATAGGCTTTCCTATGGCCTAGATCTGAAGAACATTGAAGGACTTTTTAACTTATTTTTTTCAAATAGGAACAAAAGGAATTACTGGGGTGGTAGTGCTTACCTACATGTGTCTGGTGCAGCGTATCCCATTTCTAACTGGTTAGTACAACCTTATGCAGTCAGTAAATGATTGTACTGTCAATTTAACCATGCACTTTTGTTATGCCACAATATGATAATACATTCCTATGGTACACTGTCTGCAAGGCAGAGATGCCTCTGGGATTTTTAAGTGCCAATGTTTCAAATGTTTTGTGAATAACTGGATACTGCTGTACCCTTCATTATTTATGCCAAGATACAGGAGAATGATTTTACTTTGGCTGTACTACGGTTTCTGCATCAGCTGCGTTGACAGCCTGCAGAAACTGCTCACATCACACATAATGCATGGGAAAAACTCAGAATCTGAAATTTTACAAGCAGACTTATTAGTGATAGAGGTGACAGTCCTGCCTGTAATTAAAAACGTCTGTAAAAGGATTGTTAGTGAAGTGCTGCTCTAGGAACAATGGTGGACATCTGGGCCATTCTCACTCCCCCTCCTCAGAAGGACAGAAGGAAAAACTGCAATGCAAAAAAGAAGCCTTTAGAATGAGATAAGGGCAGGAATATCAGGCGATATATAAGGGACATGTGTGTCCATTTGGCCCTACCTCTTCTCAAGTAGAATCACCCAGAACAGCTTGCTCAGGTCTGTGTCCAGTTGTATTTTGAGGATCTCCAAAGTAGGAGACTGTACAGCCTCTGGGCATTCTGTGCCAGTTCCAATGATATCACCAGTGATGAGTATAGGGGATCGCTTCTCTTGACCTGCTGGCAATACTTCACCTAATATAGCTAAGAATACCATCGGCCTTTTTAGGACCCATCTCTGGCTCAAATGCAGCTTGGTGTCCACCATGACCACCAGATTTTTTTCTTCAGAGCTTGCCACATAACCCAGTATAATGCCTTGCCAATCCATGATGGTTTCCAAAGACACTAGTGATTTTCATTTTCCAGTTCTTTTGCTTTCTGTGTTCTGTTCTGACCTTTGAACAGTCAGAGTCTGTATTAGGCGTGGTATTGTGGTGAGTACATATGAAACAAGAAATTCCCTATTTTAGGGAATTATGGACATCTCATTCAGAATTGCTGCAGTCTTTTCTGAAGGATAACTAATGGATGAAATCTCACAAGAAAGCTACTTCTATGGCTTTTGAAACTGCAAAATCTTTGCCAGGAATAATACTTGCCTTCATAAGACAGTGAGAGGAAAAGATACCATCTCTGCTCTTTTATTCATAATAATGTGAGGGGAATTTGCTCAACGTCTTTTTCATAATATGGCCTGGGTTAGCAACAGCTGATAAGACAGGAACGTAAGTTAATGAAGAAAACAGCCCTAACAATTTTGCAGATTTATTTGCCTAGAATTTGATAGTACTAAGGAAGGAAACAGAAATGATGAAATTTGATTTAGATGACCTCCATCCCAATTAGGTAATAACCTGGAAATTGCCAAGAAGCTTTTGAGAAAAGTGTAAAAGCATGAAAACTTGTGATGGTGGGGAGAGACCTTGGAGGGAATGAGACAGAACAACATGTGGGCCTGATGCCATGAGCATCTGTTAGTAGAGTGACAGCACAGAAGGCAGTTCATACAGAGCCATACCTCAGATGTGAACTCGTGAGATGCTTTCTCATCAGCATGTGGCTTTGCAGATTGTCAGGAGAGGTGCGAATAAACACAAAGCTAAAGAAACTGTATCTCCAGCAGGAGCTGGCACTAGTACAGGGAATCTGCCTGAGAGAGGGTTTGCCTCTGAGAGGGACTATGTGTATATATAACTGTATGGGCAAAGCCTAGAACATAGGATGCTCCATAAGAACACGAGTAAGAATTTACTTACTGTGATGGTGACAGAGCACTGGAACAGGCTGCTCAGAAATGTATTGGAGGCTTCGTCTCTCGGGATGGTCAAAACCCACCTGTGTAACCTTCTGCAGGGAATATGCTTTAGCAGGCAGTTGGACTAGATGGTCTCCAGAGGTCCCTTCCAACCTCTACAATTCTGTGATTCTGTAGGAGTTTGCATATTTTAGGAATTAAGGTGGCCTGAAATTTTTCAGTTAGAGGAGCATTAAAAAAAATTGTAGATGCTTACTAATGTTTTGTTAAGTGTTTAGAATTGTGGTTTATTTGTTGTATTGCTGATTCTGAACCTGAATGTATAGTTCTCTGACTGCCAGTTAATTACATGTTCTTTATGAATCACTAATGTGCTTTGAAGTTGGTTGATTTCTACATAGTTACATTAAGTTTTTTTTTTTTTTTTTCCATACAGAAATAATTCAGCTGCTTGATTTTGATGTTTCTGTATTGGGAAGGATTTACAGTGTTGGTCTGTTTTAAACCCCATGAAATTCTAGGCTATAGTAATGCTTTACCATTTCCCACATGAAGTACTGCACCTATTGGGTTAGGCGGAAATTTGTCTGCATGCATTGTTCATACAGGAGCTCCAAAGGAGTAGTTTATGAGTAGTAAATAAGAAAAAACACTTGCAAGTGCTGTTACATGTGCATTGAGCAGTGGGGAGGGGGTGGTATCTTTTAAAAGCAGAATGACATTAATCCACAAAGAGTCCATACTTCAAAGGTAAGGAAGAAGAAAGAGGAAGAATGAGTGTGGGACAGATTAGCAGAAGGTGGGAGTCTGTTACTTGTCTGTCAACAGAGGAAATGGGGAGGGTGGAGAAACTGGGCAAACATAATACAGTGGGTGACACAATGTACCGTGCTGGAACACATCAGTCCAGAAAGACAGAATGAGCCATGCACTATTTTAGACAATTGCTTGCTGGAAAGAGAACTATAAAATTGGAAAAGAAGAAGCAGTTAAGGGAAGCTTATTTTAGCATTAAGGAAAACGGGAATGTGCTTCAAAGAAATGTGAGCAAAAAGTTAATTCTTACTGGAACTGCGCAGACTTGCTTGAGTAACCAAATGTCTGCTGAAGGAAGTTCTCTCCACCACTTTATTTTCAGGAAAGATAGACAGTTGGATTGTAGTGTGTACGTGGCAGCATTCTGAGTACTGTTTACCTGTACTCAGCTTTTCATATGATGTGTTCTGCAGAGAAAAACTCCCTTGACCTGAATATTCTCATCTCTTTCTTTGCTAAAGATAAAATGTAAGTGCTGGATGTGCCTTCCTGCAACAGCAATTCACCGTGTAAAAATCGATGTCATATTAGCTTTTTATTGGCCTTTCAGGGAGGGTGGGGGAGAGCAATCACTGCCTCGAGAACAGGAACCTAACCAGCACAGTGTTTGTGTTCTAAACAAGGCAAACTCTTAGCATTAACATGTAAGTGCTTGAGATAAACTACAGCCTACTTAACATTAGAGATTCTTTTTTTTAGAATTTCAAACCTTGATGTTGACCATCGACATCTTGGGGAGACATGGAGAAGTGGCTGCTGGAAAAGGACTACATTATACAGTGAATTGTATGTTTACTTGACAGGACACGTATAACAAATGGATATCAATTCTTGCTGTATTAGCACACATGCTTTCCTGATGCACTCACACGTGTACACAGAAATCAGCGTGAGCCTCGCCTGCCCAGTTTAAACCAGTTAAATACCAGTGACATGGGGAAAGAAGGCACATAATCTGAGTGGTTATATACTCTTTTCATGATGGACAGTGCAGCCAAAACATGGCTGTTCTCCTGGGGCTTTTGCTTCTGTAGATGTCAGACATGTCTTGCTTCTGTAATATTGATGGAGATATCTTTGTGAGAAGTAACAAATCTCTTTTCCCTAAAAGACTCCCCACTGTTTTTATGTTCTTACACATTGTCCTGGCAGTCAGAAAGGGTGTTGTGTTTATGGCGTTATCACCCACAGGGATTCTTTTTGTTTCTGAGAAGGATAGAGGAAGAAGATGAGGTGAAGTATCAGAGGAATGCCTGCCATTTCTGCAGCTGGTGACTCTGAAGGGATCTCAGAGAAAATCTTTGAAATCCGGGTTTGAGGTTTTTGTTTTAAATTGCAGCTTGAAAAATATGCTGAACTATTTTTATGTTGCTCTCTGGCTACAGACCCAAAGATAAAGGAAAGCTTGGCATACTATCAGAAAAGGGAGACCTTGTTGAAAGAAAGTATATAATTCTGAAGGACACTGAGATGTACTTTGGCTATATGACTCGTCCACTGGGTCATTACTATATAATGACATTAAGTGCAATTGGACTACATGGATGAATAGATAAGAGATGATAATACAAGTTATTTATGAAACATCATAGGCTTTCTGTAGCAATTTTAATCCCCACAGAACAAGAGCACAACCTTACCTTGTTACTGCAGTTTTAAAAAAAACACATATAAATATTTGCCTGTTTCTTTCATGGGCATCTTGTGTGTAATCTGCCCCAGCAGAAAATGCTGGCTATGCACTGTTCCTAATCTGCTCTCTAAATGTGGCTCATGTGCTAGCTCAGATTAGAAATGTAGAAATACTACATCCTTTACAGAAGCAAGAATTTGTGAATAAGTAGTGTATAGTAGAGCTGCTGAACTGCAGAATAGAAAGATAATAACATGACCATACAAACATTCTGAGAAGTTTGTTTTACGAAGTCCCACATGCAGTTCATCAATTCCTTTGCATAATTTTGAAAACTTGAGTAGGATGTGATTGTTGCTTCTGGTGAGATTGTCACCTGAGATTGATCCCTGAATGCAGCAAAGCCATGAGGAAAAATTATTGTTCTTATCCAGTGTTCAGAACTAGGTGTTTGGGGAAAAAAGTGACAGATTTTTGGACTTTTGCAAGACTTTTTCTTCGAAGAATTGCAGCATACATGTATTAAGTAGAAAATCTAAAAAATGTAAAACCACTCATCTTTCAGTTACCTAAGCTGATTATGCTAGTGTTGAGGGGTTTGTTCTGTAATGTCAGTTCTTCGTCAATATTGACATTTTTATACATGAGCATTTTCTTTTCTGGAAGATGTACTTATGATCATCTCCCTTAATTATATAGTGTATTCTGTGAATAAGTCTTGTTGGGAGGTAGACTTTCTATACTTCAAAAGAAAATTAGTACAAGCTCTTGATTCCTTGACTATGTTTAGACTGAAAACACATGAGCAGCAGTCTACAACAGAAGTCATGACAGAGGTACAGGCAGGAGAAATCATGAATTGGTAACAAAATATATTTTTAATTGCTTTTCCATACTTGTAATTGTTTTCTTTGTTTTCCCTCTGTCATACAAGTACAGCACTGCTTTCATTCCTGCTGATACTTGTGCCACCCTTTAGTGAGACCCAGAAACATAAAGTACAATTTAGATCATTATTTTCAGTTTTCCAGACAGAAGACTGTTGTGTTGTGGATTTGGATTTGAGGGTATGAGGTTTCTTAGTCACAGTTACAACAAGGGGCAAAGTGATCAAACAAGCAAGCAAACAAATGTGATTTTTGGCCAGCAACAGATACATTTGGAATGAAAATTGAAGGTATGTAAGGAGACATTCAGCTTTAAGTAGTAGACTGAGGTTTCAGTTCAAGATGGAGATATACAACATTTAAAAATAGGTGTGCTTGAATACCAGAGACATGGTGCTCCTCTATTCAACAACTGCCAGAAGAAGTAGACTTTACTGGTTGGTTAGCACATTTCCTGTCATGTCTGTTCCTAAACAACACAATCAGGAGGGCAGCAAGCCTGCTGCCAGTCCTCAGCAAATCTACCTGCCAAAAGGTATTATGATCATCTTACCAAATTTCTTAACTTCGGTATCAGTCTCTTAACAGATACTGTAAGGTGTTATGTCAGAAAGGTAATATCTGACAGCAGCTAGAGAACAATCTTTGGAGAGGACATATCAGACAGTGGATAGAAGTACACTGAGAGCCAGTCTTTTTCAAAGGCTGGAGGGGAAGGAAGAGAAGGAGCCATATAAAATGTCTACATAAAACAGCAGAACAAGGGAGATTTTGGTTGAACCGAAGACAGCAAATCAGAAAACAGCGACAAAAAATCTTTAGCTGTAAAATTGTAGCAGTTGTAGCTTTTGTGTCTTCCAGTTAAAAAGCAGTAACTGTTTTAGTCCAATACCATTCACTGGTTGATATTTCTATGGCTACATTTTTGGTTATGCATTTCTTTCTACACACACTAATTCATATGGAAAAAAGCAAAACCATCTTCTGTGATAGCTTTGGTACAGAAATGTGGGCATTGCATGTGGTTTCATTTATCCAAGGAACTTATTACGCTATACTTGTCATAAATGATTGTGTTCACTGACCACAGTTACAAAAATGTGTATGCTGTGTAGAGAAAATAAAAATCAATACGTCTCCTTTTTTGATCAACCCACCAACACACGTTAAATGTTACAGACCATTTCATGTTAGTAGAATCTCAGGCAGTACATAATTGGAAAAGGTATCTGAAACTGAATCACCTTCGTCTCTTTATGTACTCAAGAGCAAGTAATAGGCACCTCCAAAAGGTGATTCATCTCACCTACATTTGTAGATCTACTATAGGTTGAAATAGACATTTTATAAAAGCAGTTTGAATCTTCAAAAATTTATCTATCTTACTGATGATCTGTGACAGGTGTTTGGGACAAAGGCACTTTTAATATTCATTGTGGGAGTCCTGTACAAGGCTAGTTTGGAGTAGTTTAATGTACTGTCCTCAGTCTACTGCATAGTGGCTTCCCTAAATGCAAGGTAAGAATTTAATTCAGTGCCAAATTCTGGTTAAACTGACATGCAGGATGAAGCTGAAGAACTTGTAAATACAGAAACTAGATTACTGCAGATAAAAAGAAATGCACAATTTTATAGGGCACCAAAACCTTGAAAATTGACCATATCACAGCTATTGTGTATAAAAACACACTTACTTGCCCTGAATTTGAAAGGAGAATTGAAAGAGTGAGCTTCTGTATTCATTCTGTCCTCAACAGACTGAATATAATCAGGTGTTAATTTGGATGTGAGAAACGTTTGCAGTTCTGTTTCAACAGCATTGTTAAAACTTGATGGGAGCTAATGGCAAGTACAGCCAGCAAGTATTAATAACCCTAGAGAACTAGCATAATCAAGTCATAATAGCTACTCCCAAAGGGATGTTTTTGTCTTGTGTGCAGTGTTGTTGTCTTTTTTTTTTTGGTTTGTTTTTTTATCATAGACAGGAGGAGAAAAGAGGTTTCATCAACAGCAGAGAGATAGATCAGCCTCTCAGGCATGACAGTTGTGTCTGCTTCTACCTTCAAGTGCTGCTCCTTCCCTGCTTCTGGTGACATGTGTCAGATGAACTGATGACAAGTAGTGGGTTTGTGTTAACAAGGAAATCCAGTATTTTTTAAAAAGATCCCAATTTGCTCTAATCCAGCTGTGTGCTCAGTATGACCCTGGCATGTAGATGAGTGAAGATAATCATACAAAGGATTAATTCACATGACAGAGAGCAATGCTAATTTAGTAATCTTGGACAGCAGCCTGGAAACACTACATGGTAAAAAGCAGTTTTTCAAGTGCAAGATCTTGCTTCATGTGAAAGTACAAAAGGAGCAGGAAATTTGTAGCTTCTTTTGTTGCCCGTAGGGACCTGCAGAGAAATCTGTTACAGTGCAAATGTACAATAGTAGGAACAAGAAATTTCTTTATTAGGCTGGATCTGAGAGCTTTCTTATTACTTGTTATATTAATTTTCTTGATGCTTTCTGAGGCTTGCTATTCTGCTGTTAAGAAGGGGATTCCTTGTTTTAAAGTCTGGATCAAATGTGAATTATGGGGTACCTCTGAAGACCATATATGAGAATATCATTGTAGAACCAAGATGAAATATCATCCTGATGGGGAAGATAACCTTGTTGTACCTATAAAAGTATGCATCATTCCTGATTCCTTGTGTGTGGGTGGCCTGCATTCCTCAGTTTCTTTCAGGTTCAGAGACTCTGGAAATTGCTTTTATTCTGAGGGAGAAGGATGGGAAAATGAGAATGATCATATCTAGAAAGAACATACAAACCCTAATTAGTAGCATGAACTTCTCACTGAGTTCTTCAAATGGTCTGATTGTTGTACTATATAGTGTATGAGAGAATATATAAACAAGGCTAATTTCCTAATTTAAAGAAACTCAAACATAACCCTGAGGGAAATTCTGTGTTGTGAAACAGACTTTTGTGAGAGAGAGATGTTAAATTTAACCTCGTTCATTGCCACACCTGTATGCACACTGCATGAGAAATTGCCTTATGTGTTATGGAAAGACTTGTTCATCCTTCTGTGGAGTGAGTTTGTGTGAAAGACAACATAGATGGTCCTGACAAATTCCAAGCTGAGTTAGGGTAAGTTGCAGTTGCAGAAAGTATAAGGTGGTGGACTGTTGTAACATCAAACAAAAAACCATGATCCTGAACTTGAATTTCTGAGTAAAGATGCCCCTTTCCTAGAGGCAAGGACCTCCACCTACAAATTATGTTAACCTCTTTGTAAGAATAATACCCCTGAGAGTGGAGAGGAGGTTTATTTAAAAATACTGGAAAAGATGAATGTGGCACGGTAATACTAGAAGCAGTTTAATACTGAGGTATCATTATTGAATCTTCCTCAGTTATCATAATGTGCTACCGTGCCTAGCAGGTTAGGAAGTGGCTTCACACTTCCTCAGCCCTTTCTCTGTTGAGGCAAAGAGAAAATGCAAACGTTCATCTGATAATAATATTGTTTCTTTCATGTATGTGGTGTGGCACCTTCAAATGTGTTATTGAAGTCTGAGTAAACTTAGTATGTAAAGAAAAGCTGTGGAACCAGTATATTCTTCTAACAGCAAAAAGAAAAGCTAAAAATGGAAACTCTTTGCTGGGGACAAACCAACATTACATGTGGAGGAGGGTGAGATCTTAATGTGAATGTAGGACACAGGCACTCAGATAAGTAGTTAGACAGTCATAAACAAAGGATAAGCAGAAAAAACGGTGCCCTGAGATTTCAACCCCAGCCAAGCTTCTGTATCATCCTTTACCTGTGCATCTGAGTGAACTTCTAAGAGCAGATCTGCCAAGTGGAATTTCTTCATTTCCAGCTTCTGTTTTTCATTTTGTGACTTGAAACATACCCAAGGATATTACATTACTCTTCAGATCTGCCTTAAAGTTAAGAAGGATTGTTTTGAACAAGCATTGGATATTCAGTGCAACATGTTACGGTTGTTTGTTGTAGGAAAGGTAAAATCTATCAGTATCAGTGATCAAACGAGAGGTGGCAATGATTTTTTTTTAAAGCTGTCTGGGATGCTAATGAGCAGCATGATGTAGGAGAAAGCAGTGTGGTTTGGAATAACATTTTCCCTATTCAAGATGTTATGTCACTTTGCCCCCAAGCTTTTTTTTTGTTGTTGTTGTTTTCATTTAACAAACCACAGATATGAAATAACAAACTGATGTTAGTTGATACTTCTGCAACTTTCTAGCTGGCAAATGCTTCATTATCAGCTTGGTAGCGTTGAGAGTCAGCAGGATGCCTTGCTTCTGTATAGTAGAAAGAGCTGCTGTGTTAGACTCAAATCTTCTGTGAATGTCTCTCTACTCAGTGATATCCAGTACTTTATTTTATTTTTTTTTAAACTAGAAAAAGTATGTTTTCCACTCACTACAACTGAAGATTGCACTTGGCTCATTTACTACAGGCAGAAGAACACGTTCAGCTCTATGCAATTAATTTATTTTTACAAGTACTAACCTCTGTATGTTACCTACTTTAAAAATGATCTTATTTATTGCTGCAGTCATTATTACTAACTTTTTAACTTGTTAATTATATCAAATACTCCTAGGCCTTAAGTAATCTCATTAGAGGATTTATATAGTTGTAGATATCTGTGACCTGCTGCCTCAATAGATATTGTTCTTATGCTATTATCCACACTAGCGTTGTACAGTACATAATCTGGCCACTCTCATTCAATAAATTCTCTCTTGAAAGTTACAGGGAAGTACAACATGCAAAATTTTCCCATTAGAGAATTCCCTTCAGGTATTTAGCAAGCAGACAGTTCAAGCAGTCACTTCTTCCACTGGGATGTGTAATGTACTGTAACTATTTTTGGACGTTCCTCATGGTAGAATATCTGAAAAATATTTCTTAAGCAGCAGATACCAAGAACTCCCTGCATGACTTGAGCCTACATGCTCACAGCAACAATTACAGTTGGCAACGAATAGTACCTTTTACTTACAGTTTTAATTCCAGCTGCATTAACCAAAAGCATCATTGCCTTCTTATAATTTCTACTGAAAAGTGCACAAAATAAGGAAATGATATTGCTGACATACCAAAGATGATACTCAGTCTCCCCTTAGCTCAGATATCCGGAGTCATCTCTTTGAACCTACTGCAGAAAATGACAAAATCACTTAAAAACAAACAAACAAACAAACAAAGACACCTGCTGCAGTTACAGAGAAGACAAAGGAATCTTAATCATTCTCCACTGCGTAGAAAATCTGGTGGTTTAATTCAGTCTGGTATGAAATCATAGCAAATGGTTGTGGTGGTTTTCAGGCTAGGGATCTGGCACCCAACACCTTACTCACAACTGCTCTCACTGTATCTTTTCTCTTTTTCTTTTAGGATCTCCTGTTACCATTGGCTATCCTATCTACTTGGCTCTGTGGAACATTTTTAAAATGCTCTGTAAGTGAACTGCTCTGTCACAGCATGGAACAATGATTGAGCACTCAGTGAAGGGGTATGGCTGGCCTAGGAAGTAAAGGTGCAAACAGTTTACCTGTACTTCCCACCTGATCAGAAGGGGTGGGCCCAGAGTCCACCCCTCCCTGGGATCATTTAAGGGCTAGCCTCCAAAGGCAGATTTTTTTCTTGCATGGAGGTTGCTTTCTGAGCAGGAGCGTTCTGTAGCTGTTGATCCTATCGCTAGTTGGGTGAGTTAACTCTTTCCTATATTTGATGATTGGTATTCCTAACAACTTTTTGCCTGGTATGGCAAATAATTTATCAGAAGCAATTTTGCTGCTTCTAATGACCTACATGCATTTACCAGGGTTTGCTACCCATAAGCTGTGCTGTGTCAAAACAGCACAGCTGTGTTTCTTCTAATGGGTCTGAAATTGAGCTGAGTAACTTTTGATGAGAATGGCTAATTGCTTAGGTACTTTAAGTATTATAGTTCATTTTTAAAGGGCTCTTTTACTATTACATCTCTCTGCAACATCTAGGACCCTTGAGTGAGATACAAGGCTTGACAGGAGAGCCTTTGACTTGGTGATGAAAGCCTCTTTCCCTTGGAGTAATCGTTTATGACTGCCTGGAATGCATGGTGTCAGTCGCTTCATTTCTCTACAAGTAAAGCCTCAAGCAAGTTTTTCTATGCTTGCAGCAGGGTGGACTGCCCATCATACTGCATGGATGCGTGCAAAGTATTTGGTATGCGTATGGCGGGGATTCTGAAGGGAGGGAGAAAGGTGATACTTATGCTTGTTTTCCTGGAAGCATGAAGCTTATACAAGTTACAGCATGCCTTGTAAGCGTATGGATTGCTATAGAAATCTCTCACTAGTACCCTGAGCCATATGTGCATCTAGGAAGCAAGTGAGCATCCTCAAGGTGATAACAAGGCCAGCAAGCAACAATGTCAGGAAAGTTCCCCTCTGGCAGCAATTCATCTGTAGCTGGGGTTATAAACTCTGGAGTTGTCAAATAGCTGCTTGCGGATAAGAATCAGTAGGTCTTTAGTTGTCTTCTGGCTGAATAGTTGATGGTGCTCTTGCTTTTTTTGGCGGTAGGCAGTCTTCTCAGTGTCCTTCCTCATGCCCTGCTGCTCTCCTGTCCCTGTGTTGTGGAAAGAGCTGTGGGGACTTTGTGCTATGATTGCCATCAGCGCCTTCTGTTGCTTTTCCTCCTTGTGCTCCATGTACAGTTATATATTGGGAAATTTCTCCCTCTACACTGTAATGTGGTTTGACCTTTGGGGACAGAGGAGCAAACAGCTTACAATGCCAGGCATATCTGTTGACTCTAAATGCACAGTAGACTTAGGCTTTGCCAAACAAACTTACATAGCTTTTATTTTTACCACCTAGAGTGAATAACCGTTACTTCATCACTGATTTCTGCATTGCAATTGGATGTTCTTTCACAGTGCCTGAGCAACAATACAACTTCAGGTGAGTGGGTGACAGATCTGTTGGCATCTTAAGAATACAACAAAGGTGCCTCTGCTTGCCTGGCAGCATACTAGAGTATGAGCTTTAAAAGCTGAATGGGTTGTTTTATCTAGGTGGGTTTTTTTTTTGGTTTTTTTTTTTTTTTTGTAAGCATCACCTACAAGTCATCTGTGGAATATTTCTACCTTGGGCTTTGATAATAGAAAGTGTTAAGAAGACTGTGGAGGGAATAGAGACCTCAGGGTGACACAGGAGGCTAAACAGATGTAGCTGAGTTGTTGAGCAGCCCATTAAATGCGGTATTTCTATTGCTGGTAACAGGAATATAGGCTTAGCATCAACTCTAGAAGGATTCTAGACCAGGACTGACCAAGCTTATTTTGTCTGGACTCATTCTTTTATGAAATTGAAGGCTTCTTGAAAACTAGGATGCCAGTATTTAGAAAAGGTTGAACAAGATGGTCTCCTGTTTTTGTTTTCTGTAATTGATGTCCCAACTGATGCAAGATTTTTAAGTACTTAAATTACTGCTGAAATATATCAAATTATGAAAGGCTTTTTCAAATGAATGGTTTGAAACAGTTCAGTTTAGATGTGATGAAAACCATAGTGTTGATGTAGTTTTGTGAAAGATCTAATCTTAACAAGCATAATAAATGAAGTAGAAGCCTGATCCCAGGAGGCTGACTTAGTGCTCCTAAAGTAAATGCGTGCAGTCAGTAATACAATTCAAGCAACTCAGGCACCACCTGCAGAACCAGAGGCCTTCTAGCAGGAAAAGTAAGCCAGCAAATGACATGAAAGATTCATATAACCTTAGATAGAGGTACTAGTCTCTGTATTTGTGTACTCAGCAGTATGAGACATGAGTACGGGGTGGTAATTGCCAGCCCTATTGACATTAGGGAGTTCTTAAAGGCTACAGTGTAGCTCCACACATTTCCCTGTAGGGGAAATGCATCATACTAATATATATTTTAAAGAACCGCCATAAAAAGTATACCTCTTGGCACTGCTTCTGCTGGGGGGGGTTTCAACACATAATTTTATGTTGCACAGGATCTCAGTAGAGGGTCCACTGCTACACAGCTACTCAGATTTGTACTACTAAGAAGTGTCAGGGCTGGATGCTTTTGTCTGGCTCTGTTGATCCTACCTCTCCCATCCACTGCAGCTGTGACACAGTGAGGGCAGCACGGCTGCAGAAGGTTATAAAGCAGCCTGCCCTGTGTACAGTAACTTGCAGTAGCAAAACAAGTGGGGTGTTGACCCTTAGAAAATTATTTGAAAGTTCTTATTGTCCCTGCAGTTGTCTTTTAACCTTGTTAAAGTCAAGCATTTTCCTTTTTTCTTTCTGAACTGCTTTCTGATCATGCTGACAAGGTAGATGCTCTTCTTTGAAATCCTGTTCAGTGGTGTGAATTTAGAAGTGCTTCTCTATTCTTCTCTGGCCAAGTTGCTTCACATGAGGAGCTTTTCCTTGTAGTATGTGTGTTCTTATTTCCTCTTTAAACGGAGTGCTGTACAAGGCTGGCTGTGTACTTATCATGCCGATTTAATAAGATATAAGAATATAAAGACATTAGGTAAGGGGGGAAACAGCAAGCCATCTCAGTAGAGAGTTAACAACCAGCACTGATTTCCACATCAATGTGTTAACATTTTCTCCTTGTTCTATTTATTTATTTATTTATTGTTTGTTTGTTTATATGATATAGCATGTACTAAAAAATTTTAGAAGGGGTGAAAGGGGGATAACTATGCAGTGGTGTGTCAGAACTAGTGTTTCTGAGCTAGATAGTGGACCAACCCATTGGCTGATAATTGGCTGATAGATTTGAAGTGGTATATTTAAGGCAATTTCCTTTCTTGCAGCTGCATTAGCTGTTGAAGGTAAACTTTACTATTGTGTGGGAACAGATCAGAATGATTATTTACTGTGTCTTCTTTCAAAGCTCAAACCCAATTCTGTTTTAATTGGCTCTAGTTGTCAGGTTGAACATGAAATAAGCAGTGCCCCCTAATACAGCATTGCAAGTATCTTTTTCAGCATCAAAGTATGATTTAAGTTATAGTTGATAGGGAGACCCTAGACTGTCTTCCTGTCACTTCTGGAGCTTACTTTTATCAGCTTGCTTTCCTGTTGATAACAATCTGATATCCAGACTGATGTCCAATATGGATGGGGAGATGCTTGGTATTTTTTCTTCACTGAAGGAAGTGAGCATCTGCTGTGAATAAATTCAGAGCGTTTGCTATTTTTTTCTGCTGCTACTTTTTTCTCTTGTTGGCATTATTACAGGTAGCCAACTATAGTGTCACTGTTACCTCTGTCATCTTCCTTACTGAAAAGGAACTTGCCATCTCCTTCATGACTACATTCACAGTGGGAAGGGTGTCATTTGTTGTTTTCCTGTGCTCCTTGTCAAATCCTGCAGTGACCCTAGCTGCTACTTGATACCAGAAGCTGCTGTGCCATGCTTTTATTCTCATGGGAAATTGTTGAAGGTATTTATTTCCCATGGAGTTTTCATGGTCACCTCATTCTAGTACCAACATCATTTAAGTCCCAGTTATAGTCCTCAGAGGCATGGTGTGGCATTTAACTGCATGAAATGCACTTACCAAGCATCTTGATTGCATTGTATTGATGAATTGTCCACATAATTGTTTAACCCTCTGCCATTTTTTTAGCAATTATTTTATATGCTAATCATATCATTGTTTAAAATACTGAATGTAATTAATTGCAGAAGATAACCAAGTTGCTCAAGAATACCTTCAGTGACAGAAGAAACAGAAATTCGCATTTACCAGGTTTTCTAGAGCTCTTAGACCAGTTTTTAATATTCCAGATACATCCGCTTTATGTATTTAAAATAGGGGATTAGGTCAGCTATGTTACAGAAAAGTAATTTTAATAAGCCATAGACTGTAAATACTGTTCAGTGGAAGACAAACCTTGGGGCTAAGCAGTTATTTATAATAGAACAAAGTAGCCTATGAGATTAATGAAACTGGTCCTGCTTGTTAAATAGGAACTGAGACAGAGGCTTTGAATTTTAACTTGCCTTCATAGAAAGTGACAGAAAATTATTATTTTTCTGGTTAAAGTAATTGTGTTACTGAAAAGCTTCAAGACTGTGTTGTGTAGTTTGAAGACAAGTTAAACTGTTTTCTCCTGTTAATTCTACTTGCACAAGCTTACTGTGTTACTTCAAGCAAAGAGGGACAAGCCCTCCCCTTGCCTGTGGACCTGATGCACCCCATGATGTGGTTGGTCCTTTTGCCTGCCAGGTCACACTCCTGTTCTTAATTTAGTGTTGTCTGTAAACTTGTGTAGTATGCATTTTAGTCTTGAGTCCACATGATTTGTGCAAACATTAGGAAACATTGTGGAACTGACCATACAATGCAGTCCTCCAGAACCACACTATTGACTGCCAGCCTGATGCAACCCCACTTACTCTAAATCCTTGAGCCTGACCCATCAACCATTTTGCTCACCCATAACGTTATGTTTTTTTGCTATGCTGGTCATGTAATCCAAAATGATACTGTGAGAAACAGCACTGAAAGCACTGCTGAAATCCAAAGGTTATCTCTATTGAATTCTTCTGGTGGCCTTGACAACCTCTCCTGCTCCTTTCTCTTCAGCAACCAGGCACATAGCAGCATTCCTAATGAACACAGCAGCTGTAGTCCTGCTGTGTGTTCTTCTGACAGGACTTGATTTTCCAACTCAGGGGATCAAGAGCCTAGAGATGGAAAAAAAATTGATCAAACCAATATTTGTGCATGTTGTATTAGCAAATGTTGGATGAAAATGTCTGTTTTTCACTTTTGTCTTGATTGCAAAATTCAGTTCAAGTAACTGTACAATTGTCTCATAATGTTACTCCTGTTCTGTGTGTGACTGCAAGTATCCATTAACACTCATGATATTCACTCTCTAAAAATACAGAAATACATAATACTTTAGCAGAAATAAAGAGTACATAAACATAATTAAACATACTTGAAGTCCTTTCCTTCAATGCTGCTGGACAGTTCAAGTTTCTGGTTTATATTTAAGCCATACAAATAGATCCTTACTGATTTGGATTATGTTTTTAGTTACCCAGCTTCAGTTTGACGAAATTCTTTGCATTTCTCATGGTAGAATAAAGTAAGACATTTTCCATATTTCCAGCTCTACTCAAACTCCAAAAACATAACACGAAGTGCAGACATTATTTACAGATTGAAAGGAGATCTCACAACTAGGTTTACTGGAGGAAAAAAAAAATAAGCAAACACCAGGGAATCAAAAGCAAAATAATACTAATGATAATAATATTAATTACAGTAAAAACAAACTAAGTTCAAAGTTCCAGTCAGTTTCATTGACTTTTTTTTTTTTAATCTAAATATGGAGATGCATGTAAATGCTTTTTGCCCTGATTGTTATATTTTTCCTATCTTGGTATGTAGATTGAACAGTTAAATATATTTCTTAAAAGAAAAAAAATCAATTTAAAAATGCCTCCATATGTAGTTATTTTGTTAATATTTATGATTCATAAGTACATTGCTTTTCAAAGCATTTTCCTAATATGGTTTAGTTACCTATGTAAGGCAAAATTGCAATTCTATGATAAGAGATTTGAAAAGCACTCTTTTCCATGAAAATGTAGGATCTCTCTGGTCTTAAACACAGTAATGATCAACGGTCCTTGATTTGTGCCCTGATAATACAATAAACCCCTTTTTATCATTATTATTCTTGCTGTTTGATTTACTTTGATTTTTTCTTTGCTCCTCCGGTGACCATTTCTGTGCTTTCTTCTCCTTTTTTTCCTCTATTTCAACTTAATTATCTTTTATTGTTATGGTCTATGCCACATTGTTCTTCTGAAAAGTCAGTGAGTAGATTCTTGGATTTTTGTTGTCTATAGATGCTTCTCTTTCTGCTGTGACTATTTTGCATCCTGTATGCTTTGACAGTTAAAATATTTTTCTTTTTATTTTTTTCTTCCTTAATCTAATCCTTTCCAGAATGAGAATGATTTTTAGCAAGATCTGCTGCTACTGTGACACTTAAGGAACTATTTTGTATTGATGTTATATTATCTTTGTACAGGAGATGTGTACTGCTTTTAGTTCTGTGTATCTCTGCATACAAATGAGGGAAGCAATAGCAAATGAACTCAGTATGTAATACACAGGTTACTATATTTCTTTTATTTGCTCTGTCTCTTGATTCTTTTACCCCTTCTAGTAAAGTGAACTTGCCACTATCATTGAACACTGCAAATACCTTCTCTATTTCTTTGGGACTCAATTTTATTTTTTTGTCCATATTGGTCTGTGTTGCAACACATTGTTCTAGCCTTTTTTTATATTCAGCGTGTGTTTCACACAAGTCACCACTTCAGTGGCCATTGTATTTAAGCTTAATTTCTTTGAAAGTAGCATATGCTAAGCTGTTCTTTCTTTTACTATCAGTCTCATTGCCAAACACTCCAGTTACGCCTGGAGAGGCTGCAAGCACTCCATACTAATGTATTCTGTGAACAGAAAGCATCACCTTTGCATCATGCTGACTCTTTTAGTGCAGAGCAGAAACTATCATTGTGATATGGAAAGACGCTGCACATAATTTTATCAGAAGCATTTTCAAGTATTCAAATATAAAACAAGTTGAGATAGACAAGGTGCAAGGGCAAAAACTGTAACAAAAAAAAAATAGTAAAACCACAAATTTTTATCCTGTTTTTATCATGTATGACAAGATATCACAAGTGAAAAAATTCAAATGAAAAAGTGAACAGCATATTCTGCCCATTCTTGCTATGTACTTGGTTTTATTTCCTCTATACTAGGTTAAAGATAAGACTATCTGAAAGCTATATTAAATACATGCATTGTGTATGATATTGAAATGAGCTTTTATGAAATAATGTTCACTTAAACATCTGTTTTGTGTAATTAAGGTCATTAAGCATCCTGAATTAGCATATTGCAATCTACTAACAAATCTATATCATGAGTAATCCCCTTTAAGTTTTCATTGCGGAGGTAAAAATCTTCTTAAAGAAGACTGTCTTCTGCAGAGAGAGAAAACAGCGGTGTCTGATTTGTTTTCATAGCTGAAAAGGATGTAGTATGGAAAGTAATTGTATTACATTAAGCTATTTTAGTTTAAATCTGCTTTTTGCAAGAAACGAGGCAGGAGAAAAAGACTTAGCAGCAATTGTCAAAAACTATCTACTCATGTTGAAAATAACTGCTTTGTTTTTAAGTTTGTGATCAATACTATGCCATATATCACGTAGAGAAGTATTTTCTCACAGCAAGCCTCTTTTCCACTGGCATTATCTCTTAATTATATCACAACAAGAAGGAAGGTGGATTTACAAGCACATTTAAAGTGATTGAGTTCTTTTCCATGAAAGTTTTATTAGATAAATGAAAATTACTGTTTTGTTTCGTGAATTATTGTGTCAAAGACAGAAGAATTTGTAGAAATCTGTCCCTATCCTGTGTCTCTGAATCAATAAAAACATGACACTAGAATGTGTGTAATGAACTGTTAGAGCAAGGGACACAGCCGTAGGAAGAGAGAATTGATTCTGAGATTCCTGGCGCTGTATCTTGAACTAAACATATGTGTGGAGTTTAAGCATGCTCTTGATTTCTGAGTTTCACCATGGCATTCAGAAATGCCATACTTCTGTACCTGTACACATAGCAGTAAATTTGGTAGTACTTATCCCCTTTGTAATCTTCTGAATGTCCAGAATAACTTGGAAATGTGCTAATAACTACTGCTACTTACAGCAAAGACTAAGCAAGTCTAAGGAAATGTTCACCATCTCAGATTTTACATATATATATTTTTGCTTTAATATGGAAGCTAAATATATATATTATTTAATGATTGGATATGTTTTTTCATACCCTCTTCTCTTGGAGACCTCTAAAATATTTTAGAGATGGCACATAAGCCTAGATCAATGAACTAATGTAGTCATTTGTGCAGTAACACATGCTTAAGCCATGTATTTCTCGCAGAAGAGCTACAGTTCTCTAAGCAGTAGAAAACACAATTGAAAATTAATAAAGCTCTGATTGTAATGGGTAATTTCCAGATATTGCATAATCCAGTTGATGCCAGAGAATTGATGTCTGAAGAGTCTTCCAAACCATGCTAACAGAAGATAACACCTGACTTCTTCCCTGCCTGCAAGCTGAATCTTTGCGGTTCTCTTCCTTGCACTCCATTGTGTGAACGTTGTCACTGATTATCTTTATACACCTCTGAGCAGTCAGCTGTGATCTTGCTTGGGGGAGGGTTGGGAAGAGAAGGGTGAAATACCAAACCTGGTAAATAAGAAGCATCTGTAGAGAACGCTGCCATTGTATTGTGGGAAGCCACCTCATACACACAGTACAGCTGTTGTCCCTGGTTGGCACGGCAGAGACAGTGCAAGTCACTGATCTAAATTATCCTGAGATATATTGGGCAATATTAACAGTTCTTAATGCTCAGGCAAGCAGAGACAGAAAATAGTCATGATAAAGGCATCTCTCCCTCTTCACTAGTAGATTATTCTCCAAGAAGATCTGAATGTTCAAATAAGTAACAAAATAAGTTTTCTTTAATAGTCTCTGAGCTTCCCTGGAGTGGAAAGAAAGGTAGATCTCTTGTGAGAGAGGAAAATGTGGTGTGGAGAATGTCTTCCAAATTATCTAGTAATCAAAGACAGCAGCGAAGGAAATGACTTCAGCAGTCAAGCTATACCAAGTATGAACCACTGCAGTGCACAATGCAGTGCATACAGCAAACACTTTCTGACTGAAAATCACTGGGCTGGATTTAAGTTCAGCCTTCAGGATTTATTGGGAGGAAATTGGAATGATTCAGAAAAAGTCTCTTTCCAAAAAATAAATCAATCGGTGCAGGTCGCTGCTAATTACAGGGTATTTCACACCCTGTAGCATTTATGTCTCTCGCATTTCCATCGGTTGTTTGTTTAATGTGATCTGTTGTGTTTGTACTGCAAGATTAGAAGGTTAACTAAAATGTTCGCGTGAGCTCTATCAGAGCCCAGAGAAAAAGGCTAAAGCTGAGTGCTGGAAGCTTATTATCTAGAATTTACAAATGTTGAAGGAAGCATCCGTTGCCTGTAGCTTGTGAAGTGCTCTGGGTAGGCAAAGAATGCTCAGAAAACTAAGGTCCACAGAAAGGCTGCTGGGCAGCTAGCCATTTCATCTGCCATTTCCTTCTACCTGCCAAACTCCCCTCTTCTGCCTGAGCGGAGAAAATGTGTATAAATGTTCTACTGACATAAATCAGTAATAGCTCTATACATCCATTTATTTATTTTAAATCTGAGGACAAAAAGTCCCAGAATGAGCCAATCCCAAAATACCATTTGTAGTTGGCATCTGCAGTGCCATCTTTGTGCATCTTTGGGGGAGGGGAGAATGGACCTGGGCTGCTAGAACAACAGAATAGTGGGCTACACTCTTAACAGATGTGATTCGTATATATGCTGTCTTCTTTTTGAATAGATCCCATGAGGTAAGTTTTGTTCTTAAAATTACTTTTTTTTTTTTTTTTTTTTGGTCTGTAGTTAGCTCAGGGAGTGGTGACCACTGGCATCTCAGCTGTGATTTATCAAAGCTTATAAACACTTTGATACTGTGAACAGAATGTGAACTAATTGGTGTAAATATTCTGAATAAAATTAAAAAAAGAACACAATTATGGACTTCAGGGAATGATTTTCATTAGAAGGTAGAGTCACAGTGCTACTATGATTTAGGTTCTTGGCTTCACCAAAATTGCCTTTGATTTTCAGGACTGTAGTCATATATAGTTCTAGTTTGCCCTTCTTTAACTGACAAGCTACAAATTTTCAAAAAGAAGAATGTTGTGCTTCTTGTATAGTGTACTTTTAAACAAAACAGGAGCTGCTGCTTTTCCTTTGGTTACCTCCTTCCAAAGAAACCATCTGGAAAGAAGTGTCAGACAGTACTGATCAATTTCAGATTTTTTGTGAGTATCTTCCAGAGAAGAGGATGTGGTATGAGGAACTTTTCAGAGTGCAAGCTGTACGTTATTTCTAGATTCAAATATTGTTTCTATAGAACCAAAGGGAAACAGTGGAGGTTGCTCCTTTTGTTTACTGTCTGTAAACCAATCACTGAAATCATAGGCTCAGCAGTTATGTCTCCTCTATCTTCTCTTCTTTTGTCTATCCACCCAGATTAAATCATTTTTTTGCTGCAAGTATATTGTCTAGTTCTCTGAATATTGTTTTTCATACCAGAGTATTTTAAGTGAGACCCCTCAAAATCTGGGAAGGGTGGAAAGTATGTATCATGTGTTCTGCAGGCTATGGCTATGTTTACGTGACTGTAAATGGGATTTGTTTTTCCAGACCAGATGTCCCATCCACTAATCCAGAAATGACACCTCTCAAATGCTGCTGACAATCTTGATCATGCAAAATTAATTTGTCATATTTGTTATATTTGTGATTGATAGAGTATCCCATGTTCAATTGGGATGGGAATGGCCTGCTGTTTCTGTTTAGTGCCCAAAGAGGGTCAATATTCGCAAAGAAGTATGAGAAAATGTCTTCTGTTTGGTACATATCATCTAATAAATACTTCCTTCCTTCTCCATTTCTTCACTAGGTACAAGCTTTCCTCTACAAGTCTTTCAAAAAAAAATGAAATCGTTCTCTATAGTGCAATCATGGTTTTGTGCAATTCTTCCATACGTGCTGACTGCTGCTGTAGGTACACTTGTCATTAGTTACTGCAGTGACATTGCAGACTTTAAATTTAAGTCTTCACTCCTATTTTCAGTGCTGTCAAGTTCATAGAAATTTTGAAAATGAATACCAGTTGTAGTCATAAGGGTAGGATTGTCTCAATGTTCAGTTCCATTTACATGCTGAGAATGTTCTCAGATTTCTTGCGTATACATATATGGATGTCCTCAAATTTAGGTTACTTAATGAGGAAGCCTTCCTGAGAAAGGCAACAGTTAGTGATTCAGTCAACAGCAAGGAATTTTTTCCCATTTGAACATAATGAAAGAAAGAAGATACATGCAGAGATTTGAGAAATACAAGCAATTTTGATGTGTAGAGACAGATTGCAATGTAATGTAATTACCATTCATATTCTGGTAAACTGTCCCACTTCTCCCAAAGCATAATTTCCTTTGTGTAATACAAAAAAAAAAAAAAAAGACAGAAGTAGTACTTCTTGATAGATATATTGTCTGTGCATCTGTACATTGATATGTTACTGAGATACTTAAAGTACTGCACTACAAAGTGCTTTATCTATAAGCTTACCTTTATTTTAACATAAAGAAATATGGATGATGAAAGGGTGAAGTTGGGGAAAACAGGGTCATGACACTGTTTAGCAGATTAGGATATGGATCTGTGGAGGATCTCTTCAACGAAAGTAAAGAGATGGATAACAGGACATCCCTTTGATCTTTTTCCCCACCCTATAGTCCACATCCAGGTTTGCATTTTTTTAACTGACTAAAGGTGAGTTGTTCACAGTGGTGGAGCCTCTGGTACTCAGCCTGTGCCACATCCTGTCTCCAGAAGACCTTTGTACTCATACCAGCCCTGTATTTCTTATGTTATTGTTATTCATAGATATCTCATTCTATAAAGAATAAGTGTTTGTTACTACTGTGTATCTGTAACCGTACAGCTGTACTCCTATGCATCTAGAGCTGTACTGTACAAAGACAAGCAAAAGCAGAACACATTACATGAAGACAACTTCAACTGGTCAGCTGAAGAAATTGCTGTCTGCTAAACTACGTAAATACAATACAGCAGGTCAAGAAAAAATCACGAAGAGCAGGCAAGAGAAGTCTCAGTCTCAAGGCTTTGTAAACTCAGCAGAAAGCTTACTGTGCATTTCTAGCTATGGCAGTATCACTGCCAGAATTGCCACTCTGCTAGCCATCTAGCAGCTGTTTGGCAGCTTGTCTTAGAAGTTATAAAGGAGAAATATGTTTGTGAAAAATGACTTCCTGAAACCTGCTGACAAGTTCCCATAAGGTCCCTAGCTGCTTGGGAAGTCTGAGTCTTCTGTGGCCACTCTGGGGTGGCTTCCAAATATTTTCACAGGCACTGATGGTACAAAGGACTGAAATTGTGACATTGTATATGGTTGGTTAAGGGATGAGCGTAGCTGAGATACTCTCAGTTTCAACACATCACTTTGCAACCTGAGATATCCCCCTTCAACTCAGATTTGGGCTAAAAACAAGCCATGTGTAAGATCAAGAGTTCAGTGAAAATATCTCACAGTAGCAAAATCTGCTTTACATGCTAGGAGTGTTTTCCCTACTTCACAGTTGCAACAGTCAATTTATATATAAAAGGATGTTTGTTTTTCTAGCTCTATAACTGTTTCTACTTCCTTCCTCTTTGGTTTCTCATAGGAATATTCTTTAGCTTTTGTAAGAACCAACATACACAAAGTATTTTCATTACTTAAAAATTCCCTACCTAGATTTACAATATGTTTTCCTCTTTTCTTCCTTAAAAACTTTTACGTTTTTTGGGGCTAGTTTAGAAGATGGAATTGGTATGCTGAGATTACTGGAGACTTTTCTGTCCTGTTTAGATGGCTGCAAAGCTGTTTCTTTGTTCCTTTTGTACCATTGGAACTACCACATCTGCTAAAAAGATGTTTTTCTTTTTTAGTAAACTAAGGTCTCAACATTAAAAGGTTCACCTGTCAAAATTACTGCAGACTCAGAAATTTTTGAATTCCTTATCAAAACCATTCTAAATGAAATAATACATCAGCAGTTTTTCCCTTCTTACTCATGAAAAATATAGAAGTGGGGATATGAAGCCATTGCTTACCTAGAGAAGAACTGAGAACCTGATGTTGTTGAGGTGTAGGGTCTGTGATTCACAGAAACTTTATACTGAGAGCTGAGTAGGTGAGAACCACAGAAACAACAGGATGGTTGAAGAACAAATTCAGTCAAGTGGTGTTATTTGACCGCTTTTGTTTTATTCAAGTTATTTGAAAACTGGAGGAATCATACTTCTGAAATCCAAATTAGGAGGTCAATCTAAAGCCTTATCTTACTTGAATTACTCGCAGTTTATAAAACAGTAAAATAGGGAATTCAGCAACAAAACTACCATGTTTCCAAGACAACACTTAATGATCCTTTAGTCTTTAAATACTCAATCCAACAGATAAGTCTTGGTCAGTATTATAGAGGTAGTGTCAAAAATAAGCACAGCCGTTGCTGTGAATCTAAACATCCCAAACAAATGTTTTGGAGATTAGTGGTGTTGTGCAGAGCGTCTTTCTTCCTTGTATCTCTGATGTGTTGTCTTATCAAGATAGAACATGAATAGGTAAGAAGATATTGCCTCTCCTGGCCTGATGGTCCTTATCTATCTAGAACTTACATGTTGGTCCAGATTTATGCTATTTAACAGGTCTTGAACAAGGAATGAGGAAACTGAATGGAGAAAATCTAAAACATGCTCTGAAAGTGCTAGTTTTTCTCCATTGACTACAGAGAGTGCGAGCTTAAAACCAATGGTTTCTAAATCAGGTGTTTCACTTAAGTGCCATTACAAAGTAGAAATTATTCAAGTGATGGAATCTACTGAAACAAAGATGTGTGAATGTATGTGACCATGAGAGGTAAAAAGAAGATCATATTTGCTTGTATGTAAGGTATTGTGTTCTAACATTCCATAAATATAAAATATCCCTATGGAGAAAAAAATATGAGGAAAAGATTGCTGAAGATACATTCTAAGGAAATGTTCCTTACTGTGTTATTTTGAAATCTATCTGTTTCCTTTTTGAGGCTGCAACATCCACAAATTTGGAATGTTTTAAGCCCCTCAAAATTAGGAAAAAGTTATTTTTCATTATCAGTGAATATATGTAACAAAGAATTTAGAAAAATGAAAAGTAAAAATGAAAAAAAAGCATAGAAATTATAAATAAATTATAAATCTGTTATTTAAATTATGACCCAGAGAAAACAAACTTTTAACAGTGTAATCAGGCAGAATACTTCCAATTTGATCAGAAGAAAACTCATGGCAGAATTGAAGTAGGTAAAAGTAGCTGAAATATCTCATTTTTACTTACAGAATGTCTAGAGCTTCTGTTAAAATAAGATTTTTACTGTGCCAAGGAGAGGCTTGTAGCAAAGCAAAACTCATTTTGTGTATGACCTTTAAAAGTCATCAGTTTCATATGACCTCCTCACATACAATGCAGTCTGCCTTTTCAGTTAGTAATGAACTGTCTGCTCTAATACTTTCAGGTAAAGCGGCAGTTAAAGTTATAAATGTGGAGAAAATAAGTTCCCAGGCTTATCTTATTGGTTTCATCTTTTAAACGCCATCAGACCTGCACAACAAACTAACTTAATACAGTGCCACAGTGACATCATCGAGGTACCAGAAGCAGAACATCTTGCATTTTTCATTTAAATAAAATGTGAGGCAAAACTAAACTTGTAAGCATGTCAGAGCATGATGAATTCTTTTTATGCTTGTCTCTGACTAGAGAAAAGATTTTAAATTTTAAAAGTTGCTACAGCAGGTTGCTTCCTATCAATAGTACTGAGAAAAAAAATAATTTACTATTTACACAACCAGAGAGGCATACTTGGAGTACAATAAGGTATAGCATCATTTTAGTTAAAGAAAGCATCTGTTTTTAAACTCCTTTTGAAAATGCAGATGTTTTGATATGTACCACTTGGAAGACAACTTTGCTAATGCTATATGACCGGCTTCCAACAACAAAAAAATGTTCTCACTAATGTAGAGAGATAGATTCTGAAAATGTGGAATATTAAAAGACAGTCAATGAAAGTACTGAGATGAAAAACTTATTTAAGAAAAATAAGGTTAGGTAATGGGTGCTTAAATTATTCACTATGTTCATAGAAATAGAGAGATATATGTTTAAGTTTTATCAACTTTTTCACACTTCCAAATCCAACAGGGCAAGGGGGCTCTTTTCTCCCTTTCAGGGAGAAGGAAAGAATAAACCTTAAGATAAGGAGAGATGACACATTTATTACAAGGGGTAAAAGAATGTAAGATGATAATAAGAAAGAGAATTAAAATTAATAATTCAAATAGGAGAGGGAGGAAGGCTATGACCATGTTGCTGGCTGTGCTGCTGTAACCCAGAAGAACCACACCCTGTCACCTGGAGTTGGAGATCATGTGGGGAACAGTGGAGGTTTTGGGAACAGTAGTTTTCTTGGAGAGTCAAGACTCACGTGAAAACAATGCATAGTTGCTGAGAACTGTTTAATAATTCAGATCTGATGATCCTTGTAAAGCAAATTACTTAGTATTGGCTGTCTCTAGTGTCTGTCTTCAATGAAGTCAAGGTGCCTAGAACAACCACTTCATTTCCTGTATAACCACAATTCATTAAATGACCAATGATAAGCCTGTGGCTGAGGCAGGTGTGTCCTGTGAAAAGAAAGCACAGAAGTAATGAATTTAGAATGTACTGGAAAGTTGGACTGGATGGTTATTCCTAATTGTCATATTTCCTCAATATTGTCCTTGCAACAGAAATTATATATACATATTCCCCTCTCACTTTCCCCAGTTCTGATATCATAAGTTTTTTTTTAAAGTGAAACAGTTAATACAACAGAATCTCATAATGGTTGGAGCCTGGCAGGCCTCTCTGGGTCCATCAGATCCAGCCCCTGCTCCAGCAGGGACACAGAACAGGGTGCCCAGCACCAGGCAGCTTTGGGAAAACACCCAGCAGGAGACCCCACAGCCTCACACAGTACAGAAGTGATTCCCAGTTTTCAGGAAGAGCTTCCTGTGCTCCAGTTTGTGTCTATTGCCTCTTGAACTGTGATTTCTTAACTCATGGTTCCTATAGCAGCAATTTTATCCTCCTAATGGAACTCAAAGACCTTGTAACATCTAAAAAATGTTTACAGAAGGTGCTCAAGTATGGATTGGCAGAAATTTGCTACAAGGTGATATGTTATGCACTACTTTGTTCTTTCAGAAAGTCTCTTATGTGTTTGGCAGAGAACTGCAGATGAAGGCACTTGTTCCTTTTTTTTCCTGAAATAAGAAATATATTGTTAACTCCTTTTAAGTGTATAACTGAGAAAACTAGATCTATAATAAATTACAAGAAAATCCAGTTGTGGTGATTCAATGGAAAACGTGTGGACTCCAGAGTCTTGTCATTCAATTCAATCACCTAACACTGGTACTGCATAGATGATAGATAAATGATAACTTATCTCCTGTCCAGAGTTTGAGATTCTTGCAGTGGTTTCCTATGGCCCTGCACAGCTGCATGGCCTTGGGAAAACAAGAAATGTAATTGAAAAGTTTTGACATTTTAGTATTTTTCTAAGACATTACAGTTTAGAAGGCTTTTCTTTTATTCTAGATGTATACTCTGGTTATTGCAAGATTCATGCTATTATTGTAACTACTGTAAAACTATCCTGGGAAAAAAAGAATCACCCTTCAGTGATGATAGAAGTCCATATTCCCTTTAGAAAAATGTAAATGGATAATACATCGGGTATTTTTACAGTGAAGTACAGTATGCATAGAGAATTTCATAAAATATATAGTCCTGTTACATTATGTGGCTGTGCTTGAAGAGACCACTGTAATGTCAGAGTGTTTGTAGAACACACAGCTGGAATAAGCCTTCTAGATTGTAAATCCAGCCCCCTGCTATGGTCAGTAAATACAGGTCATAATTCTTATCACAAATCTTACTGTTTAGACTCTCTACTTTCAGATTTTTATTTGCTGTTAGACTTGACTTTCTGAGGTCGAGCCCTCTCCCATCTCCCACCTCCAAAACTGTTTAATTTTTTCTTTAATTTCCATCCTAAAGTTATGCAGAGATAATTCATACTCATTTATTCTAGTACCTTATTCTTTATTTTAAATAGCTATGCTCCCTTCATGATATATATTCCTAGATGTATTTATAGAGAGCAATCAGGTCTTCTGGAATTATTAATTATTAATACAGATACTACTAATTGCTTTTTCTTTTAATAACAATCCTATGGGCTGGAGATCCCTCTCTAGCCTGGACTACTATGTGAGATTTCCATTATCATGTGCTAGGGGTTCTGCTTTTCTGGTCTCAAATGCTGTAGAAGTAGATGCTCAAGGGGACACAGGCAGAGAATGGGAAGGCAGGAATATTCTAAGCTGCCTGTGATGGCAAGATTTAGGCAGTTATCTACTTCGTACATCTATAATCCTACGTTTTTGTGTTCAATCCTTCAGGAAAGGTTGTACTTTTTTCTGCTTTTATTTTCCACTAGTATTTGGGGAAATAGTTTGTTCATCTAAGTGCTGCGCTAATCTAGCACTGAATAACTACATTAAAACTGATGCATTTCTTAAAAGGAAGTATATATATAATCTTTATCTCATAAAATTACAGTTTCCAAAAGACATTAGATAAACAGAATCAGAAAAAGCACATTGGATTGAATTCTTATCTATTTAGTAGATTTCCCAGGTTGGCTAAATTTCATTGACTTAAAAAGCATTCATTCTTAATTCTTTTCAAAAGCCACGTTCCCACAGTTGATGTTCACCAGTGTGTTATAACTAAATATCAGCAATCCAGCAACATTCTCTTGCTAGCAAAAGACAGAATGACAAATACCAGACTTAAGGAGAGTCAAAGGTGAAAGTGAGCTCTGAGCCAAGCTCCCTCTCTCACCTCGATAGCCATTTTTCAAATGCAAGTCCATTACTGGAGTTGAGAAGGACTTAGATGGGACTTAGAGTGTGGATTTCCCCTCTCCCAGTGTCTGCTCCATGAAGGAAATAAGTTATAAGTGCAGCTGCCTTCTGTTGTCTGGATTCACCAGCTCCATAAGAAAAGCTAATCTGTCTCTTCTGGGCAGAGATGCCCCATCCCTGGGTGTTCAAGGCAATGCTGGATAGGACCTGGGGCAGTCAGCAGCTGGCAGTGCTGTCCGCAGCAGGGGGGTTTAGAACTTGATGATCTTTGAGGACCCATCCTAACCAAGCCACTCTATGATCTCAGTTTGGGAATGAATTAAGTTCAAAACACTTTGAGACCATCACTGCTGATAAGCAGGAAAGCTCAAGAGGGTGTTGGAAATTAGCTTTTGCTTTTGCCGAAGCTCTAGGTTCAGATCACCTTCCTAGTTCAGCAGGAGGATGTTTAAATAACTTCAGCCCTCTACAATCTTTAGAAGAAAACCACAGAAACACTAACTTGCAAAGGTCCTTGCCAAAGAGCGTATTGGAACTAAAATAATGATGCCTGGTATTAATAGAAAGGAGTTTAAATTAAAAAGGCTGCTGTGATTCATGATGTAATATATTGCATAACTGTAACTGAATTGGCCACAGTTAATTCTTCAGTGTGAAAGCACTATTACCTGCAGCTGGGACAATTTATGTCCATAACCTTTGGCAAAAATCTGCTCATGCTTTCGTTCTGTGTTTCTACTAAACCAAAGGTCCGCTAGACATCTTCATAATTAAAGTTTATAAGGATCAGATGAGTGAAGAAAATTCTGAAGTATATGGTAAGGGAAAAGATTGGTTTAGGAAAGTTCAGCAAAGTCAGTGAGGACTATAAAAATGATCAGCTTGCATTATTACTTAGCAGCTCTAAACTGCTGACTCAGGTACCAAAGGATTAATCAGCTTTTTTTCTCACAAAAGAAGTCCTGATTAAGGCAGGATTTATTTATTTATTTATTTTCCATAAGAGTTATTTGTGGCTTAATGCCAACGCTAGCAAAATTGCACAAATGGAAAAATTGCAGAAAGATACTATCTGTAGCCTGTGAGGGAAAAGCCTACTTACAAATATATTTTTGTAACACCCTGTGAAAGAGATGCGATGCACTAGCTGACACTAAAGTCTTCCATCATAGCCAACCAGGTATTGCTAAGCAAGTGATAGGGTGTGCTTTTATGTCTTACACAAAATTTATGTATACTTCCTCACATCTTATCTTATTCAGAATTTGTATTTACAAAATATGATTGGAACTACTCAGACACATACATAGCAAAAATTCAGTGTGATCTCTTCCATCATTTTTTCTGGTCCCATTTGTTCCTTAAATTGTTCTTTAGGTAAGACTTAGAAATGCTGGTCTTGGTTGGAAAATGCAGTAGTCCTTCACAAGTTTGAAAATCACTTAACGCTCTCGTGCTTGTTATAAATAAAAAAGAAAACAGACAGTAAATGTTACTGTCAGAACTTTTCTCTCAAAGGTGTATGCCTTAACTTTCAGTGAAGCTGCCTCATGCAGGAATACAGCATGAAAGTCTCTTTTGAAATTGTATGCATTATGTCCTGTTTTTCTGTTAGCTTCCCACACTGATTCTGTGCTGGAGACAGATAGATATTACAACAGTATTATGCTATGGCAGTTCCTTATCATTTGTGGTTTCTATTCTGTTGTTCTCAAATACTTCAGTCTGAGATAGCTGTAGGAAGGAGTTTCAGGTGGCTGACTGGCTGAGGAAGGGCATTTCATGTGCAAAATGGTTCTCTTTGTGATTATGTGAATGGCCATTTAAGCTTTACAAATTATTGCATGTAGTTTGAATTAAAATAGACTGGTAAATGATATTGTTTTGTGCACACAGATTGCGTATAGATTTCCTATGCAGCACCTCTATTCTATCACTGTAATTAATGTATTTTTTATTTGGATAAAGTAATTTTCTACTGTTATTTCATCTAAGCAGTACTTTCTACTAATGCTAATAGATTTTTTCATGGATAGGCAACTGTGCATACAAGGGATTATTGAACATGTTTTCCTCCCTAAAAAACACCTATCTGTGAAAATAATATAGTAAGTGAGAGCTTTTTTTAATCATTAAAACCATAAAAACAACTGATGATCACGAGGAAAGGCCATCTGAGGGTGAATATGTATGGTTTCTGTGCTGGAAAATTGTGAATGAAAGGCGAAAGGTCACTAAAAAGATCAATTTTATACTTATGTAAAAATAAAATTCATGACTTGGATAAACTGATGTCTGATCTTTCAAGGCTGCTGAATGGAGTGTTGAATGAGACGGTGACTTGTGAACACTGTGATTCTGATTGAGAAAACTAACGTGGACAGAAGCATTGTAATGGCATGAAAGGATAGCTTTAGAAATGCGTCAATTAAGTATTGATGGTATTAAAGTTCTGGGAAGGAGCTAGTAGAGTATCTGAGAATATCTGCTCCCTGAGGCCTGCTTCTGGCAGCCAAAAAATGGGGAAGGGAAATGGGTTCAGCAGGTTTGGTTGTGCAAAATATCAGGCCACATTGCTAAGCAAATCTCTTTCAATAACAATGACGACGTGAATGTTCATGATCAATGGTATGAGTCACATTTTGGGAATGAATCACTATCTCCATTTGCACTTTGAAGCTTTGATTAGTGTTACTGTGCCATTACTCTCATTTCTGCTAGTGAACATTTCCACAGAAGTCTGTGAGAGAATTTTGATAAGACCAGTCTGGACACCAAAACTGCTTCCACAGACTGACCAGGAAATGGTCAAAACCTAGCAAAATTATTGCCTGTCAGAGGATAAAACAAAACACCACACACACACACACACACACACACACACACACACATGCAGTATCATACATAGTAAAAAATCTTGGCTTAATTTCATTTTTGGTATATCTATATTTCTTTTTGTTTGCCCTTTTAGCTCAGTGCTATTGAAACTTGCAGGGCATTCCCATGGAGGTCAAGGGAATTTTAACAATAATTTCAGAGGGCCTAGGATCATCTCTTTAGTGAATGAATAATTTTACTTTCAAACCGATGCTTTCAACACTCAGAAGATTTTCTAAGTCGAAGACTTGTATTCCTTGCTACCATTAAAATTTATTAAGAACTGCAAGAGACGTGTATTGAGTTCCCTTGGGGCTTAGCTTCTACTTTTGTATTCTCACAAGCTTCTTTAAATGTATTCTGAGAAGTGTTTGGCAACCCTTACACTCTTTCATTGTGCACAGGCTTTTACACTTCTTCCGCCACAAAAATCGCTGTCTGGTTCTGAGTATATTTTTGTTGTTTTCTGTCATATTATGGACCTCCTTTGCAGCTTGTTGAGACTGACTGAATCTTTTGTTCATCTTGAATGAAAGCTGGTATGGAAAATTGGACACATTCACCAGAATAATTTCATCCTTTTCCAGTTCAACTTCCAGTGGTTTTATTACAGTGAGGGAATTGAGATGTGGTGGCAGTGTCTGACTTCTTGATGCAAAGCTACCTGATGTTCAAGTACAGTGCATTCACTTCATTTCTCTTTATGGGCCAAATAGAAGTTCTGCGGTAAAGATATTAGTTTTCCCAGCTACTAACATCTAGACTTGATTACACTCTCTTAATACCTCTGTATTAATTTTTTACTGGTTGTACATGGTATACTTATATTTGCATTGGAAAACTTTGTAGATGATTCCCCTGCTTTGGAATATTGTTGTATGCTAAGAAATATATTGAACATACTAGCTGTCAAAAATTTTTATGGTAAATGTGGTGGTCATGATAATTTATAGCTTGTTGTCAGATATTTTAATTAGGGTGTACATTTCTGTTTTTTGTTGTTGTTTTTTTCCTCTTTTTATTAAATTAATTTTAATAAAAAGAGGAAAATATTAATTCCCTTGTTTTTTGAATGATCTTAAATTCTACTATCCTACTGTGATAGTAGGATTTCCTGGACCCAGTTTATCTCAAGATTTTACAAGTGCAGAAGGATGACTAGCAGAGCCAAATAAAATGTTTTTTCTTGTTGTGGTTCCAACAGGAGTCAGACTGGGACTTGTTGAAAAGGGGACACTTCTACCAGACTCTCTCATCTACATCTGTGTTCTTCTATGCACTATGTATATCCAAGAGATACAGTACTGGAGATATTATCTGTTTGAATTACTAAGAAGCACCTTGTTGTCTGGTATAGTAGCAATTTTCCTCAAAGATATGGCGTGCAACACTTCTTCAAAAAGAAAAGAAAATCTTTCAAGTAAAAAAAAAAAAGACTTAGAGAGGTGTTTTTCAAGATGCTCAGAATGTAGTTTCTATTAATTCTGACTGTTGTCCCAACTATTAAATGTGCAGCTGCTGCAAATTAACTTGTTGAGAGATAATGTTCCATGATGTATCAAAGTAAATTGCAAATGGTGCTGATTAGGATCTTTTGCTGTCAAGATAGATAAAACATAATATCAGAAATTGTATGAAGACCTGCTTTTCAGTTACTGTTTTGAGAAAGATATTAAAAAGTTATAGTAGTGAGTGAAGTGCATTTTGCATGTTTAACTTTATTCTTCTTTGCTTTTCACCGTCTATTGATAAATGTGATGAGTTTTTCTTGTGAATGAACAAATGTTGCACACGGTTGTTAATTAAGAACTGGAAAGGGTAGCATCAGAAGAGAAATAGCTTCTCAGAAATAGTTTTTGTTCTGAGTTTTTATAACGTGTAGAACAGAGCTCGTCTAAATGCTTGTGTTTATTTGCCTTTGTTGACACTTACATGTTTCTCTTAAGAATAGCTTGTCTGCTCTCTTATCCAACTAGCATATTTCAAAAACACTGTTAATCAAGCAGTCTGAGCAGGAACTTCTTCCTTCCTTCTAGTTTGCTAATAGCTTTTATAATGCAGTGGCTTATAAACCTGATTTCTTACTGTGTGGGTGATGGAGTGGCACAGGTTGCACAGAGGCTGTGAGGTCTTCTCCTTGGACATCTCCAGAAGCTGTCTGGGTGTGGTGCTGGGCACCCTGCTCTGGGTGTTTCTGCAGGAGCAGGGCTGAGCCAGATGGACACAAATGTCCCTGCCAGTCTCAGACATGTGGTGATTCCGTCTTGGCATCCAGTGATAGTTTTGGGGTTGATTTAGAAAAGTGAGTAAGCCACACTGCTTGCCCTGAAACCAGAATTATTACCACCAGCACTAAGATCTAAATTTCTTAAAGATTAACTTAGGAATTTTTTTCCTAAAATAACTGGACTCACATTGATAGCAAACCCCTTTTTCTTATGAGTGGAAAAGTGAACTGCTTCATGTAACAATATCCCACTAGGTTGCAGCTTGTTTACCAAAGTCCCTTGATACCAAAGTTTTCAAAGATTTTAACCCAGCTCCTAAATTTTTTTATGGTAAAGACATAGAAGCAGGTGAAGGTGTGTATTTTACTTGGAGAAAGTACTCTGGGCTCAAAGTCATTGTGTCTTATTTTCTAACTCTGTCAGTTGTTCTAATAAAAGGTATTACATCTCACTCCAAATCTTGTCTCTTACGCACTTTAGGAGATTTTCTGGAGTTTAACCTAGTTTCATAGAGTTTGTTGTCAGCAAAGTTATTTTCAGCTTTGCGAATGGCCTAAATTCCTCTTGACCTACAAGTAAGGTGTATCCAAACTGGTCCATGGTTGCTGTGCTGGAAAGAGCTGCAAATCAGTATTATCTATGTACTTACAGTCACTGAAGTTCTTATTCTTCATAATAAAGCAAACTATTCTGTAATGTTTTGCATAATCAGCATCCATCTTTGTAATATTGACATTACCACCTTACTGTGTAACTGAATATGCTGTAGTTTTATAATTTCAGCCAACTAATAATCAAACTGACTAGCAATAGAAGAAGCAGCACTGCATTTTTTGTTAGTCTTAGTTTACTACTGTGTGCTGTTGAACAATAAAAATAAGTTTAATAAATTAAAATGTAATAGGGAGATTGCTTCCCCCATTTCCCCACCCCCACCGCCCCCAGCATCTCTTTTTTAACTCTTGTATCTATACAGGTGATCTTTTGAAAAAAACTGAATGTAGCGAGAAGCTGCCTTGTTTGTTTCACATGTACTGTGCTTTAGAATCAAAACTAATTAGAGATGAAGTTGTGGTGCAGAGATTTCAAGATCACCTCAGGACTGTTTTTATTGCTGATGTTTTGGCCACACTGTGTCTCAGAAATGATTATGGTGCACCATTTCTTAGTTTTGCATTTCCCTTCAGAGGAGAAAATCAAAGATATTTGAAATTAAAAATGGCATCATCCTCATAAATTTGGCAGTGAATAAATTCTATGAATAATTAGCAAAAATAATAAGATGAAAAGTGTAAAAAAAATCTTAGCTCATTACAAAAACATTCCAGTTTTTTCCATACTGCTTTTTTGATGTCAAATGCTTTCTTTTTGTTATTGGGCTTTTCTTTTTCGGAAAATAAAGCTTTCCCAGACAGTGACTTGCCATTACATCTGCAAAACATTGCTTATATTGGTGTATGTTCCAGCTAAGCAGCAGTAAACTTACAAGATGTGTACACTTTTGCTGGTCTTTGTTGCCCCTTCAGAGGATTGCAGTAAGTTGGAAAGGACATGGAGTGGACCCTTGCGCTACCTCCTGATCACAGCAGAGTTAATTCTTAGATCACTCCAGTGCTCAGAGCTTTATCCAGTTGAATCTTGTAACCTCTCAAGTCTGGAAGCTGCTCAACTTCCGTGGGCAACATACTACACTGCATGACTGTCCTTAAAGTGAAGAGGTTTCTTCCTTGTATTTATCCTGAACCTCTCTCATTGCCTTTTATGTGCATATTGTCACTTGTCCTCCTACCACATGCAACTGAAGAACCTTTTTCCTATCTAACTGAAGAACCTATCTTCTTGATAACCTCCTCAGAGATATTAGAAGGCTGCATTAGTTTTCTCCCTCAAATTTCTCTTTTACAGGAATGTGGAATTTATTACAGATTTCGTTTTTTAAGCTTTATTATTGTTTTATTGCTGATGTACTATTATTGCTGCTTTTACTTCCTTAAGTGTGTGGCTGTAATATCATTTAACTGTCTTTTTAGAGGAGAACTAATAGGAATATAAGATTAAAATGAAATAATTGCTCCTTTCCCCCCAGATGATATCGTTTAATGCTTTTGCTTTTGTGTATTATGCAAGGTACGAGAGCAAAAATTGCTTTCATTCCGTTTCTGTTTAGCAACAGTCTCAACTACAAAAGGGCACTAGCCCTTTGAATAGGCAGGAAAATATGCCCTCTCATTAAAAAACAGCTTAACTTTCAAACCGCACTGTACCTTTAATACCTCTAACAGCTAATGAGTAGCCAGCAGTTTCCTCAAGAAGGGTATCACTGTGATTGAGTTATTTCTAGTCTAAAGCTAGTTCAAAGACATTCATCTGTCTGCCAGGGATGAACAGTGGTTTGCCACAACTTGTGAAGTAGACCGCAAGAGGTGTGTGTGGGACACAGGGAATCGAGGTCTCCAATAGTATTAGAACTGCGGAATAGATCAGAGACTGTGGGACAAAGCCATACAATTGGTACTTAAGCAAAAAGTTCCTTTAGCCAGCCGTGTTGACATGAAGGAGCTGAAGGGCTGTTTGTAAGCCACAGGGATAGTAAAAAGACTGTTTCAATATCGGAATGCATGTGCCCTCTATCTAAAGTAACTGCTGTTAAAGGAGGACTCATGTTACCATTAAATCAAGAATTAGTTGGATAAAAGTTTATAATTTTGAAGCAGAACATGAACTCCTGCATACATTTAAAGGAAAATAATATTATTTTTACAACATTTTGCTTAAAGGTATGATAGTATCTGATTGTCTTTAATTTGTGATCAGTTTTTCACAGTAACGCAACATATGTAACAATCAGGAATGTAGAATTACCACAGCAGACAGTAGCTTTATCCAGCAATGCCAGAGCTTCTGTTAGTGTTCTTGAGTGGATAACACACCATGACTGTTCTTAATATGTTTCATTTATAAATATTTTTTATTGAGAGTTGACAGAGGATTCATGTCACGTGTCTTTTCTGTCAGTGTTTTTGTTTGTTTGATTTTTTTTTTTGAGAATGATGTGACACAAGGGAAAGCCTCTGTAAACAAAAAGGAGCAGAATCTTTACTGAAACCTATTATGCAATCCAAAATCAGGCATCAGAAATACAATAATTACATACAATTTTTTTTTAACACTTCTGAATGCAAAAACTATACTGATATAAAACTTATGTCTAGTACGGATGCTTTATCAAAGTCATTTTTGTATTTGAAGCTGAAAGTGTATAGATAATGGAAATGGAAAGTAAGATTAAAAAAACAAAACAAAACAAAACAATGTTGAAAACTACCATTTTTCACCCCTCTGACTGGAACCCAAAATATGGATTTAATTAAAAAGGAGTATATGTAGCAATGGTACAGAAGCAAATACTGCTGATTGGCTGTGACATGCAATGGAAGAATATTTGTCATCAACTAGAAAAAGTATATGACTTCATCAATGTTTATGGCATGTTAACTTTACAGAAATGACTCCTTTAATGAAAGTGAAGGATTTTGATTGGTGAGTGACTCCCTTGATCTTCCATTTTCCTCTGAGATATGCAGGCAAAAAGTACTATTCTGATTCAGATGTTAATTTATGGGAAGAGATAATACAATATATCTGATTACTTAATTATCTATCCTGGAGATTCGTTCAGAATCCTTATAATACATCTTGATGACCTTTGAAAAGCAGAACTAGCAATTTGCAACTTTTATTGGGATTTAATCAGCTGGACAATACTTTTCACTTTTTTACCTGATGAGAATACTGACCCTTGTCTCTGACCCTTTGTTGTATACTCTAATCACCAGTCTGTAACACAAAAAGCAGTAATACCTCCCTGGTTTAAGTGAATCCAAGAGAGAATGAAGCCTCCAACTCTGTCTCCCCTCACTCAAATGTTGTAAAAGATGCCACAATGATTTAATGTTTAGGGAGTTGTGATGTGCTAGCCACGAGCAGCACATTGCCAAATGAAGCTAGTAATGTGTGCAGTAAGCTGTAAGATATGCAGTGTAATAAATAGTATGGAGAAAATGGAAAATAGAAGTGTAATTGCTGTTTGTCCTGTTTCATTACACAAAAAAACCCAAAAACCTGAAGCTTTTCTAGTGGAATTGAAAAGTCGTTAATTTAGAAATGGAGAAAGGACTCTTTACTGTATGGATTACAATTGACATAAATAATTAATTGCCAAGAGGTGTGACTGAAGAAAAACTGTGATGGAGTGAAAAAACAAACAAACAAACAAAAAAACACCACCACCCACTAATCTTTCATATACATAATAGAAGTGTCTCTATTATAATGGTAAATATGTAACTGTTAGGAAGGATATAAATCCTTATGTTATCCTCCAGGGCATAACACCACATCTATAACTGAGCCTAGGAGCAACTCTCCCTTGAGTTTAGTTAACTTTCGACTGTGCAAATTTTTTCATTTGTTTCAATAAACCTGTGCTTCTCCACACTGATTTCAGTCTGAAAGTCTAGATCAATCCTCATCATCAGTGTATTCCTAGCTAATTACGGCTGACTGGTTAAATAACTGTAATAAGAAAGGTACCACTCATGACTGTCACTCAAAAATAGCAAAATATTCAGAAATTCTATGTCCTGCTTGTGTTCTGTGTTTTGAAGCATTAAGCCAAATAGATGGTCTTGAAATCAAAATTTCATCTTTAATATTTTTGTATTCTCCTGCAAGCATCTTAATATAAATATCTCAAGGAATAAAAATGCCTTAAGCAAAGAACATACTGTCAAGAATTGCAACTTCCACATAGCTTCCTTTTTCTTTCTTTTTTTTCAACTTTTAATTTATTTATTATTTTCTGTAAACATGTATTCATGTTCATGTCATGATTTGCTGCACAAAATAAGCAGATTTATAATACATTCAAGTATGTATATTTTAAGGAAAAATAAAATGACTGTTCAGGTTAAAATCTAGGGGAGGTGGTAGTCCGCCAAGTGAATTAACAAGGTATGTGGAGACAAAAGTATTTTGTGGCGTGATCTTGATAGTACTGCCACTTTCAGTGTATGGCAGCTTGCACCTGCAGAGAGATGGCATTAAATTTGTTTGAACCTACAATGAAAAAGATGTGGCTTCTGAGAGTGCTTTAAATGCTTGCCACCTGCAATATATGCTGTTCAGCACACATGCTGCTCTGATGTGTATCAGATGCATCTAAGAATTACTGAATAGATAGACTGGGAAAAACATAATACTTGCAAGAGTGGATAGACAGAACAGAGGGGGAGAGAGTTTTCTTTTTTAAGTAGCTGCAATTAACCTCTGTGATTTTCTATTGAAGTGTAAGTGGGTTTATATCTTAAAGACATTAATGGCTTCCAGATTTTATACAATTTAATACATTTTTTAGAAGCAAATTGCATGATGAAAAGTAAGTAAATGAGCAAATATTCATTCTCTCAACAGATTTTAATTTTCTTTTATGTGACTATATTCTCAAGTAGTACAGATGATGGATAATACTAAGAAGATAGAGCTTTGAATTCTAGGCTTTGTTAAAAAAAAATGACCACCTCACAAGTTACTGAAGTTTAAAATGGAATATGTATTTTCGCTTGCTTAGTTATCTAATTTGAACGACTTAGAGACACCAGTATAGCATGCAAGTGCACTCAGAATTAAGAATATGCATGTAAATATAGTACTAGCCTGTACTGGGCTGGTAGAGTAAGAGTAAGAAACTGCTGTCTTGATGGGAGAAGAACAGTTCCCACCATTGGATATAGAAAGCTCTGCTTGGGACATCTCTGTATTAATTAGTGTGGAGCTAATTTGATGTATGTAGCAGCTGAACAATAAAAGTCTTCACTTATTAATCATTAACACTAAAACTGTTTATTTAGATGTCCAAAGAGATTCTTTTAGCACACAAGAACAAGTGTGCTTTCTGAACAGCAATAGACTATCAGGTCTTTCATTTACAAACACATTTTTTGAAAAGCTTTGGATGACAGGTTACAGATAGTGACAGTTATACTGGACCAGAGGAGAGGATGTCATGTAACACAAGTGTTTGTAGTGAAGCACACACTGATCTGATTGTTGCATCTTGATTTTACATGTCATACTGCATTTCCTATGAAAACATAAAAAAAAAAGTTTGTGAAACATTTTCTCTCACCACTGTTTTTAGCCACAAACTAAAATACTAGTTGTTTCTCAGTATACTTGGCAGACAGGAAGATTTTACTTTAATGCTGACAGGTAGTTACTGACTATGAAAAGCCCACCCAGTGCCAGCCTTGGTGCACAGATCTCTCCCTCTGGCAAATTTCCCATTGCTACTGCCTTCTCTACAGAGCAGAGATGAGTTTATATGCTGTGCCATCTCTGCTTATGGCTCTTCTTAAAGTATCTTGTTTTTGTTTCTCTGCATACCAGCTGGTTTCCATTTAACAAGTTGACTGGGGGGCACTAACATTGAGCATTGTGTATATACACTTTAAATCATTACAGTCCCACTTTGTCATACAGACAGCTATCTAGCTGTCAGAAGAATCAGGCAAAGGAGGATGTACCCCCTCTGATAAATGAGAAGGGAGAACTGGCTACAGCAGGCATGGAGAAAGCTGAGGTACTCATCAAGTTCTTTGCCTCAGTCTTCATTGGCAAGGCTTCCCATGCCTCTCATGTCACTGAACTTCTAGGAAAGCGTTGGGTTTGCAAAATGCCTGCCGTTGTCAGAGCAGAGGTTGAATGTGTACAAGTCTATGGAGCTGAAAAACATGCATTGCAGGGTCCTGAAGGAGCTTACTGATGCGGCTGCCAAGCTGTCAAACAAACTCCCTGGTGACTGGAAAAGGAAAACAACACCCATTTTTAAGAAAGAAAGGAAAGAACTACAGGCTGTTGGGCCTCATGTCTTTGCCTGGAAGACTGTGGAGTAGATCAGCCTGGAAGATTCGTTAAGAACATGCAATATGAGGACGTGATCAGTGACAGCCAGAATGGCTTCAGTAAGGTCAGATTGTGCCTGAACATTCTGATGGCCTTCTACAATGGAATGTTGGCATCAAGTAATCAAGGAAGGGCAACTGAGATCATCTGTCTGGACTTGTATGAGGCCTTTGATGTGGTCCCCCACCATATCCTTCTCTCTAAATAGGAGAGATGTGTATTTTAAACCTGGACCATTCAGTGGGTAAATAATTGCTAGGATAGTTATAGCCAGAAGGTTGTAGTCAGGAGATCTAAGTCCAAGAGGAGACTGGTCAACAAGGGTTGTACCTCAGGGCTCCATCTGGATACTGGTGTTCTACATCTTAATCAATGATGTATATAGTGGGATCAAGTGTAACCTCCACTAGTGTGCTGATGACACCAAGCTGAGTGGTATAATTAGTATTCTGCCTAAAGGTCAGAATTCTACCATTGGTAGAATTTCATGGTCTGCTTTGCTATTCTGCTGAGTCTCTGATTTCTTTTCTGTGTGTTTTTTTTTTTTTTTTTTTTGTGGGAAAATACAAAATCAAGACTGAAATTACAGCTCAATTACTGCTTAGTTTCTTTAACTGTGTCTCCCTAATGTTCTTCCCATCATCCAAGTGTCACCTTTTAATTTACCATTAAAGTTACACATTAGAAGGGGTAAGCCATGAGCCCATCATTGCTCTCAGTACTATGCTTTTCAGGGCATGATGTTTTATGACCATCAACTCTAAGAAACCAATCCTGAGTCTGTTTAATAGACTTTCCACTGATCAGCCATTTTCTGCATATTCTGTTAAGATTTATGCTCTAGCTTGACTATGGCGGATTTTATCTTTTGCTTGAAACACTTGACCATTTCTTCTTTCTAATGTTTAGAAGTAGGTCTCTAATGTTTGAAGTTCATGGTTTTCGTATGCTGCATTATTAATGACATTTCTAGTCCCCTAAATATTTCTATATTATGATATCATGCTGGAGAGGAAGACCAACACCAAGCCCAAATCAATTGGTGCAGCTTCAGTGGGTTTTGGACCAGGCCAAAATTTAAATGTATGTACAGTAGTGTGGAAGACTTAGAAACATTAAGAGTAACTCTTAGTGATCTAACATGGATGTTGACAAGCCTGCATGCTTGTGTGAACATGGTGAGTTTTTCTGACTAATTTGCCTAAGAAATTAGAAAACAGTTTAGAAAATTAAACTGGGTGACTGTTAATACGTATTTATAGGTTCCCATAGCTAAAGAAGTTATCTCATACCTCTTCGTGGATCAACACTATGCTTTGTAAATTTATCCAGCAGAGCTCCAAATATATTTGTTATTCTTTCTTTATATGGATCCGCATTCTATTAAATATTTAGTAGGTAAAACCATGTGAACTCTGTGCATAGTTTCTTTCTATTAATTTTGAATTATATGAGGAAAAAAATTGATAGAAGTGTATCTGGAATAAATTTATTATTCTCACCCTTTCACAAGCATATAATTTTTTAATGTATTTCTCCTTTTGTTTCAAGCATTTGTGATTGTTTTCCAGGGTGGTTTTGAAAGATGTTGGCTCTCTGATTGAATTGCTTGATTAAATGTTTGAATAACATGAGTCTTTTCAAACAAAATAACTGCATTCAGCTTGCCAAATTTTTCTGCCTTGGGTTGTTAACTCCCTAATGTCAGTAATGAAATATGTTAAAAAATGGATGATAACATGGTTGGCCTTCAGAAACATGGGGAATATAGTAGTCTGAATAAGTCTGTTGGACTCAGCACTGTAATGGGTAATGGGGCTGGGGCTGCTCATTACAGCTCCTGCTAGCCCTGGCACAACAGAGTATGGCTAAATGGATGTCTGTCTTTTAGTAGGAAGCTACCTGACTATAGAGCCTCTCTCCATGTAAAAAATGCTGATATGTTAGTCACCCTTCATGATAATAGCAAGCAACTTCAGTCCAAAACCCTTTCACTGTCTGATACTGAAGTGATGTTTATTTGTCAGACTAATGCCTGACATAAAGTATGCAGGAACCTTCACGATGCATGCCATGCTGCTGATTCAATATGGATACATCTCCTGTAAGTACCAGTTTTTTTATGTCAAGACCAAGCATACAATAGAGAATAACTATGTTACTTTGCATGATTTGAGAGGCTGTTAAATTGCTGTGCAGCTCTTGAAACTTCACTTAAAATTACTTTTTCTATAAGAATAAAATAAAGATAATTCTGACAGAGTGGCTTATAACTCTGCACAAAGAGGCCAGATCAGATACAAGATTTGCTTAGAGGAGTAGTGCTTCATAAACAGGATGTACCTGAAACAGGAAAGTGGACAGCCTTGCTGAAAGCTGGAACGTGCAGGCGAATCCTTCAAATTCCGTGTTGGAAATCACATTGCTGGTTACCAAAAATTAATCCATGCTCCCTTTTTATCGGGAGATTAAAGATATATATCACTAAAAACTAGTAGAAGCCAGTGGCACAGGAGATGAATTAAAAAGAAATTATACAAACCTCTTATGTTCTCAGCTTGGTTATGATATAGGATGATCTAAGTTGTTCGTTTTATTTTTGTATCAGACAAATGAGCATCTGTTCTACTGCTGTAAAAACTAACAGAATATTTGCTGTTGTCTTCAGAAGGAGTACAATTAAGAACCACCAGGTATTGCTGAATCACACACTGTATGCAATTATTCATCCTTTTTGCTACTTCCAATTAGGTTATATCTCTTACTAAGTATAGCTGAAGCTGAACTTTCTCACAAAGATTTCTGCATTTCTTCAGGCAATGTTTCATTCTCTTTCCTCATGTTCACTTGAAAGCCTCTCCTCTGAAATCATTCTGTGCTTCAGGTTTTAGGAATCAGATGAAAGTAAAAAGTGCTTTCATCCCCCATAGAGTTTAATTCCATAGTTGTCTGACTCGGTTATTTTAAATATTCCTATAATTCTGCTGTTACACAAACTGAATAGAGATTATATAAAGGAGAAAAAAAGGGTTTTGATTTATTTTATTATTTTATATTTCTGAACACTGTCCAAGGTATGTGATTGCTTGTACAGAATATTTCTGGGAAGTGCTATTTATGTCCATTGAATTTAAAAGCAACATAGAGCGTGTGTGTGTGTGTATGTACATATTTATTTATGGTAAGCAGTCATCTAAGCAAACAACCTGTTACACAGAATCATACATTTGATGCCCTCCATTAAACAGTGTCCATCAGTCTGCCACTGAAACAGACTGTAATAGTCAGAACATATTTTCAGAATTATCTTGAAAAAGATGAGAGGAAAAGGAGCTCACACAGTCAGACAGCCACATGACTGCGTTGTCTCTGCTTGCACAGTATAACAAATGGAGCTAATTGCTCTGCACAGCAGTGGATAACTGAGGTTTTGAATTTAAACTTTCCTTGGAGTACTGGCAGGAAATGGTGCACTGAAATTTCTTTGTCAGTACCTGTTACGATTTGCTTCGCTATTTCTTCTCTCTGTCCCTCAACCTCAGTTTTTATTTTATTTTATTTTATTTTATTTTATTTTATTTTATTTTATTTTATTTTATTTTATTTATTTATTTATTTATTTTTGTTGTTGTGAATTTGCTTGGAAGCCCTTTCTCACATATCATACTTTGCTGAAAAATTTAGGTAAAAGTGAAATTAATTCTCTAAAGAATTTGAAGAATGATATGAAGGTCAGTTCACTAAGGTATCTATAAAAAACCAAATGCCAAGTAGTAAAAATATGAATCAGTGAAAATGCCAAGTAGTAAGTTTAAAACATTCTTATTGAGTTTATGAATTCCCCTGTCAGGTACAAAACACCCTACACCACAGTACTGTACTGTGGAATTTCCATTCTGCTTGATGTCAAGAGATAATAAAAAGCTTCTTGTCTGCCTAAAAAGCTTATAATATTTCACTGAATAACATAAAGGATGATGGCTGACTCTCTTGAGAAAGGAGGAATCAAGGATTTCTATCTGAGGAAGGGGTTAGCAGAGTATTTTGGGGAAACAGTAGAGACCAATGGAGTATTTCCTAGTTAAAATTCAAGATTAAAGCCATTTGTAGGAATTGAAATTCACTTTATATCTTGCTGTTCAGAAAAGAAAACGACAACAAATACAACAAAAACAACACAAGAGACCCTTATGTAAAACAGTATGCTTCTAATAAAGTAAGTTTTTAATAAAACTCTTGACATTTGTATCCATTATTACTAACAGACATTGTTTACAGATCTCCTACATATGTTTTACCAACTTTTTGCACAAAAAAATGACCTTTTAGAAGATTTCTCTGCTTAGAATAATGGTGAGATTTCTAAAGAATGAAATTCCTTCTAAAATAAGACACTGAGTGATTTGTCTTTCGGGGTAAAACCCAGTAAATTTGAGATGGATTGTTTATAGGGAAATACAGAAATTGTATCAGCTTCGGTGATAGAGCTGCCTTTTATATTGAACTAGGTTTAATGAGAAACAAGAGTTACATCAGAAACAAAGCCAGTAATATATTGATAGGTAGGTGATACAGTTTTCTGACTAGAATGCATTAACTGAAGGATCTAAAGCTATAAATATTTCAGTACTATGAGTTATAAAGTGAATAGCTGAATATTAAGGATAGGTTAAATAGCAGACAAACGTCATCTAAAGGAGTGATTTATGAATTTCATTGCCTATACAAAGTGCATTATCTTGAGAAGTAACTAAGATTGTCTAAATTATTTAAATGGCATGTTTGGGGGACTTCTGTTCTGCCTTTTTGTTCTCTCTCTTTCTCTCTCTCTCTCTCTTTTTTTTTTTTCCCAGTGTATAAAAGAATCATAGGGGTTGGAAGGGACTTCTGGAGATTGAGTCCAACTCTCACTATGACTATAACATGGAAATTTCATTTTTACTGAAAATTCTCAATTAACACTGAATAATCTGAAATTATTTACTGATCACCATGAAGTTGTAATCTCATTATATGTAAATTCCCTTCACTATAGACTCCTTTCAAGAAATTCTGTCATCTAAAAGTTTTTAATTAATCTTATTCTTTATAAAGCAACTTTAAATCTGAAGCAACTTTAAGTCTGAAATCGCACCAATTCAGTTTTTTTGTAGTGTCCAATATGTAATCATGCTATGTTTTCCTGTGAAAAGAAACTTCTATTGCATCTTGTGCAAACTGATTTAAAATGAAATTTGTGATGCATAGACAGTTTATTGTTTTGTTTTCAATTTCAATATCTTTAAACAGTGCAATTATCAAGAAAGTGTGTTTTTTTTATAGTGTCATCTTCACATCCTGGTAAACCATTTTTCTAATAGTGTATGACCTTATTGCTACACGCATTTGGGACAGAAGAGTAAATAGATGGTATAGGGCACACTATCCAATATACTTCATAGAGATATCTAATTACCAAGTCTGCTAATAGCATCATTCTCCCTAGTAGAGAGTTTTGAGGGTCTTTCAGTTTATTGGTAAATTTTCTGTGAAGAGAATTTCTAGTCTCTACCATATGAAACATAAACCAGTTTTATATACAGATACTCAGTGTGCACTGTGCTTTCTTTAGATGAATGGTAGTCAGTAGTTAAAACTCACAGAGAAGGAAGAAAAAAAGGGAGGAAATAAAAGTGACTAAACTTCTGAAGTTTTGGAATCATTAATGAATGCAAGAAACAACAGAGCCTTAATGAATACAAATGACTTTGACCAGCTTCGTACTTGCAGTTTTACTTTCTTCGTCATATCCATCAATTTTTTCAAAGTCCTGTTGCAGATTAGTAGTCTGCATTGCTAGGACTGTGAAATACAACTAAGAATACAGTGTAAAAGAGTTATTCAAAAATCTTATCTCAAGGACAACTGATTGCTTTTTGTGAAGTTCTTTATACTGCAGTGAAGTTAAAGGGGAGCATGATTTCTGCAGCTCATAGAGTGCTGTTTTTGTTTTTTGTTTTTTTTTTCTATCTATGTCATATACGTGTTCTCCAAGGACCTGGTCCCATTACTTATCATTCTTGATTACTACTTAAATTGAAACCAGTTTCTTTTATTTTTCATTTTCATATAAAAGCATGAGTAGAAAGAAAGTTTTAATGGTGTCCTGCCAGAGTTTGACTAATCCTATACTCTGACAAGATTTAAGTGCACTATATGAGTCTGTTCAGTTCCACTGTGCTGATAACCTTATGCATCTTGTTCTACTGTGCACTGGGCTGAAATTTTCACTTTGTATTACTCTTGGATGTGGGAAACTTGCTAGTTCTTCCTCTGCAGAATCTCTACTTGTATATGGAGATTATCTTCATCTACTTTGCTTTCCAGATGTTTGTGAGGAGCTTTGAAGCGCCATCTTGCTAGGCAAATTTTCCAATACCAGTACTTATGTTTCTCATTTTCATTCTTCTGAAAGAATTATTCTTGTCATTGAAAAATGCTATAACTAACCCTACTGACAAGTTCTGCAATTGAGGGTTGGATTACCTACTTGTCTGTACAGCAGGTCTATGAAACTCATATTAATATTTTGCCTTCCATTGGTATGAGTGACAGTCATTCCTTGAAAAGTTCTCATAATCTCCATTAAGAAAAATAATCTAGTATTCTGCTGAGGAGCACTTCAGAATCTAACTTGTGTGCATAGAAAAAAATAGCTACTTATTTTTTTGCCCGAGTGTTTATGTGCAGTGCTTGGTAATATAATATAGTATATGGGAAAGTTTCCGCAAATGGCTTTAGATTGAATATTAGACATGAAAAGATGATGATGCTAGTAACTCTCTGCTACTTCTCTTTTATAGAGCCCTTAATATCTATGTAATGCAGATGAAATTTCTATTGTAGCTGTGATTTGTTGATATACTTCTGTGAATCACAATCTTGCGGTCTGAGGTAGTCCTATCTCCTAAATGTGTCCAATTCCTGAACAAACAAAATATTTTTTTTATCACATGGTTGGAATTCTCACTGAATTTACTGGCCTTGGAAGTGAAGCTAATCAGTGTGTCTGTAGTAGCTTTAATGTTTTGCATATGCTTTCAGGCACATTCACATCTGTGTAGCGAGAAAGAAGGACCAGCAACTAAATTTGACTCTAGACCTGAATGTATTAAGCCAGCAGGAGGAGGACCAGCTTCTGATCTTTGCTGCTTGTGCTACTTTTATTCAGTGATTTTCTAATGCAGCCAGTGCAGCAGATACAGCCCTGAGTTTTTGTAGGGGGAAGATAACCTAGAACCCAGTCTCTTGCATCCTGGGTTAATAAATACACAGGATTACAAATCTGTCATGAAAAACAACAACAACAACAGAAGATTATATGTTAATACTAACTGTGAACTCACCTTTTTAATGGTGTTTCTAGTTACTAACTGAGCTAGTATCTGAGATAAAATCTCATGGTTCAGATAATACTGTTGGTACTGGATAAAGTTCATTTTTATATTGTTTTCTGACTCTTGACTGTGTCTCTTGTCTAGTCCTCCATGCTATAGTTAATATAGGAAGAGAGTTTTCTCCGGATGAACATAGTGATTTAGGTACATTCAGTTTCTGTATTAAAATTACCCTACAGGAACAACTTTTTTCTCTTTTCTGTCTATGGAGGGAGCCTTGGTCAGTTGAGTCTGTGAAAACCATCTCTCCCTTAGGTGGTAAAGAATATACTTGACTTCATTAAGTACATATTCTAGAAGAAGAATTTTGATTTTGGCTGGAAGAGGTATTTCATTAGCAGCCCTAACTTAAGTTTTCCTAGGACTGAGAAAAATCAGTCACACTCCTGTTCTCAGGCTTTAATTTAACTGGAAGGCACAGCTTTTTGTGGATCATCCTTAGACTCATAGTTCTCCCATTGTCTGGCTTCATAGAAACTCAAAGTCTTGATTTGTTTTTATTTTTATTTTTATTTTATTTTTATTATTTTTATTTTCTTACTTATTTGCTCTTCCTTTTAGAGATGAAAGCCTATTTTTTCTTGGACCTTAAGCTGATGTTGTCTGTGGTATATTCTCAGTATCTGTACTAGAGAAAGCAGACATAGAAATCAGGGATTCTCTTAATAATGTGCAAAATTTACCATAAATTTTGGAAGTTTCATTTCAAAATCTTGTTCTCAAATAATTTCATTATGTTCTTAACAGGCTCACAGTTTTACATTTTAATTGATTTTGTTTGTGCCAAGGGAGTTTCTCAGTAAGTTATATCTCATATTACAAATTCAATGACTGTAAATTGCAGTGTAACTTGAATATGAAGTTCTCAGGACTTTCTGTTTCTGTTGAGGAAATGAACGTAGATAACTGGTAGGAATGAGAGCATAAGTTTGTTAACTAGTAACAAACAATTTTGCTTTAAAGATTAAAGATCATTTAATAAACTTGATTCTTTCTTGAGTTTAGCGGAGCAATGTGGGTACTGATTACAGAATTGAAGACGTGAGATAGAAAAGTGAAGTACAACATGTTGAATAGAGTTTTTTTCAGACCAAAGCAGTGCTGTTTACCAAATCATTGGCAACATCTTATCGCACTAAAGCAGACATAGACTTTTCACATTTAGCTTTGAGAGGCATCTAAAATTCAATATGTGTACAAACCTTTAAATGCTATTGAAACAGCTGGTCTACAGCAAAGCTAAATAGCATTGAACATTAGTGTTTTCCACACATCTTAACTATATGAAACAGAATGGTAGAAAGTGGGAGACAAATTTTTTCTTTACTTTTTTAAGTCTGTGTCATGTAATGATTTACTTTGTAGAATCCCTGAAACCCTTGACATTCTTCTGAACTCCTCAGTGACTTGACATTTATTTGATAACTTTCTGCTTACTTCCCATAATTTTGGAAGCAAATTACAGTAGAGATTCAAATAATTGATGTTTATATATACTCAGTAAATAATAAAGTTCTAGGCCCATATTCTATTTTTAGAAACAGATAGCATGGTCTTGGTGATAACTATACCACTGAATCCTCTTGTCTTCCAGAACTGGACTTTATTAGGAAGAGCGATGCCTGCAGGTTCCCTCCTACTCAGTGCTTTTGAGGCTGCACCCAGAGTACTGTGTCTTGTTCTGGCCTCCTTAGTGCAAGAGAGACACAGACATACTGGAGACAGCCTAGTAAAGGGCCACTAAGGTGATAAAAGAAAAGCAGCATCTGAAGTATGGGATAGATGAGACTGATCATCTTGGAGAGGAGGAAACGCAGGGGTGTCTGGAGAATTAAAGAGAACAGAGCCAGACTCTTCTCAGTGGTGTCCACTGCAGAACAAGAGACAATAAGCGCAGATTGAAACACAGGCCATTTTATTTAAAAATAAGAATGTTGCTTTTAAATGCAAGGGTGGATAAATATTAGAACAGCTTTTCCAGAAGAACGGTGTCCACCAGTGGAGGTACTTAAAATCTAACTAGACATTATGCTGAGCTAACTCTCTTTTGTTTACTCTTCTAAGAGTTAAGCTGGACTAGGTCTTTAGAGGTCCCTTCTCATCTTGTCAGTTCTATAAAAACAGGGTACAGAGAATTGTCTTGAGTCTGAGCTAGTACTACTCCCAGGAATCTTTTTGAAGAGTGTAATTGACCTGATACCATGGTCAGAACTCTTATAACTGAGAAATACTGAGAGAAAATCCAGAAAGTCTCCAGTATTCAGGTACTTGATCTAGTTTCTTAGCTCGGAATTAAACTAAACTAATTGCCTCACTAGAAATCTCTTTTCCTGAGTCAGTTTGCTATGTTACATTTTTATTATTACCTTCCTTTTTAGTATGAGAAATAAACAATTTCCAAGATGCAGCATCTGAGAATTTTATTAACAAATTTCTTGCTGTTGCCCTGTCAACAACCTCAAGCATTCTTGTTCTGTTTACAAGCCTTTGTAACTCTAGCTTATGGCCTTTTAGTACAGATCTAAATGCTATTGCATTTTGTTGTGTTGAATAAGTATTTTTGGTGCCTCATGAAATAAACATTGTTGATGATCCAAGCGCTCCCTTCCATTCCTGTTTTGAAAATTAGGCATTCAGATAATAGAAAAACAGAGAGATAAAACTCTTTAAAGCAGGCAGAATCCATGCCATTGTGATTAAAGGAATAATTTGCTTTATGTGTTTATCAGTGATTATCAGATTTTTGTGAGGCCGATAACAGTATGGGTGTTTCATACTGTTTGTTTCTGTATAGTGCTAATATGTATTAGGTGACTTCAATGGAACAGCCATATGTAATAGATATTAACTATCTGGAAAAGATGAGCAAGGAAGCACACTGAATAATCACTTCAGATCTATTGTATGCATAGGAAAAGAAAGATCAAAACAGCAATGTGATCTTTCCCCTTAAAATCCAAAATAATAGCACCTTGTAAATGAATTCCTGATCATCAGTATTGCGTGGCCACTGGTGACTCTTAAGAGATAGATGCCTCAGGGCTGAACAATCTCTTGATATTCTTCTTTTTATTTGCTGCAATAGCCAGTTTTTATTGTGATTTAACTATTTTAAAATCTTTTCCTGTTAACTGACAGAAGCGTGGCCCAAGTATGAGCACAATATAAACAGAAGCAACATTGAGGAGTATATTTCATTCTGTTTCTGTTTCTTTGTGATACCAAGAGCTAGGTAAAAGCTGTGCCAATGTATCTCCACCTCTGGTAGATGAGTTACTTTCCACTGGAAGAAATCAATTCCTTTCATGTCAGCAAGATATTCTGCCACAGCCTGAAGCAGCTATTCTGAATAGAGAAAGGAAATTTGCTATATATTAGTCCCCTTACATGGCTACAGATTTGAGAGTCAACAGATCTTTCCAGGACCCACAGAAATATGTTGCCAACCTCTGCTCTCTGTAGGAAATCTGTCTAAAGCAGGTGCCTCTAAGGAAATTCACCTCCACTCCCTGCCATAGTGCTGTTGTAATAGAGCCATAGTGCAGCTCACCAATTGCATTATTTTCATATAAAACCCATGAAATCCTCTCAGACAAGTCAAATGTGTGATGCAAAGTGACTGTATACAGATAAAGAGATGCTGAGAGGGCATCATGCTCACAGGATGTGTGAAGTATCTGACATTTTTACAGTAGCTGAAACTTCCAACAGTTATTCACTGGGGATAAAGGTATAAATCTGGTATTAAATAGATAATCTTATCTTTCAGTCACAGTGTCTTCCCTGATCGATAGGATTTTTGAGTGTAATTGTTTAGCATCTACCTGCTTTTGTAACTAAGAAGGAAGAGCAATTTATCTGGTATTATTATTTTTTTTTTACTCTAAGCCTATGCTGAATAGTTAGCACTCTAAAAGAGCATTGAAAGACCAATATCTTGGTTTAATATTTCAATCCAGTCTTCATTGTGTTAATGCCTGAATGTACACCTACAGTGCATGTCACATGGTCTGGCTGCTCTTTCATCATAAAATATCATTCTGTGATATCTATTATTGTGATTGTGGGCATTAAAGACAATCTTAAGTAACAATATTTGAAATCTGCATAATAAAAAAGAGTCATTTTTTTATTTGATGAATCTCTTTAGTTTTTGATTACTTGTCATAAATTATGGTCATATTAATAAAATAGAAACTTTAACCATACCAGAAACATTTTTTTTTCCTATTGTTAATTCAGAATATCTACTTTAAAACACCAGGTGTATTTCTGTTTGTGTAACAAGCATTGTATTTCTCTCTAAGTGTAATTTTCTTGTACACACAGAGTGCTAGACACTTAGAATTAATTTAACCCCATTATCTCATTGTATCAGGTTACAGAAAGCTAATCTCTAGCTCATGTCAAAGTAACTTGTGAATGTTTTATGACTTTGTTAAGTGAAAATGATGGAGCAATCAGTACTGAGAAGTGCAATTAATATTTTGAACGTATAATAAAAATGTTGAAGTGTACAATTATCTTTGGTTGACGATGAAGTTGAAAGGTGGTAAGAATGAGGGTATTCCACAATATATATTTATTTTCTATTTCTATCAAATGTCATGGTGTAATACTATTTTTTTTTCCCCAAATGTAAATTTAAGCATGAACTTAACTATTTGAAATAGGATTCAGGTTGGGTACAGCCTAACACTAGAAAAGCCCTGTCAAGTTGCTGCCCAGCTCTGGTGTGCTCTCAAGCAACTCAGCACTGCTCAGCAGTCCAGAAGCTCTCCTTTGAGCAGTGCTAAAGCTGCCCTGGTGTCATGGTTTTATGTTTTTTTGTTATTGGTATTCCACATCATAACATCATGTAGTGCATTGGTAGTTAAAGAGTTAATGCTTCAGTTCCATGGATCACTGATCACTTCAGGTATACCTGCCTCAGAAGAGAAGAACTACATACCCCAGAGGACTTTGCATTACTTCACATTTTTCCATTTTCCATTCAGAGGGAAAGATAAAACTTTTGGCAAGATCTGCATCTTTTCCCTTTCTTCTTGATTCAGCAGCACATGAGCTCCCTAGCTGTCTTACCTTCAACATTAGTGTAAGGCCTTCAGTTTTTGGACACTCGTTTTGTTTGATTTATTAGCTTCAGTTCCAATTATATTATATCATATTGTGTTATTTTGCATTCCAACATCTTATTTAGTAAATTAGCTTTCCTCCTCAGATTGTTGTCACTGTTTTGTTTTTAGGTCCATCTCCTTGCCCTTTCCCTTTTCTGCTCCCCCTTTCTGAGGGCATGGGTCTGTGGGTTCCCCCACCCCATTCGTCATGGAACAGGGTCGAACCAGCCTGTAACCCACTGATACCTGGCATGGTCTAGCAGCCATTCTGTGCTGGGAAAAGACAGTAGTGATTAAGCTGCACGGAATGGAGTTTTATAGGAAATACAGGAGATTCAGAAATCATTTATATGTCTTAAATCAAAGAGAAGGCATTATTTTGTCAAAATTCTTGGGTCTGGTAGATCAAAATTGTATTGTTCTAAATAAAACACAAAGATTTTCCTTGTTTCTACCAAACTAGCATCATTTATGTCTTCATTTAGAAAGAGTAGCATTAATTCTCTGAATTTGTAACTAATATGCTTCCTGTTTGGGAAAGTTTATATAGACAAAGATGAATTGGTATTTGTAGGAAAAATAGATGGTCATTTTTGGGAACAAGGATGTAAAATGTGAACAAATTGATGTTCTATTACTTTTCTTCACTAGTCAATATGATTTTAACAAGCAGTTATTTACTGTAGTTTTTGAACTATAAAAATTGTGGCATGAAATTTAAATTATTATTATTAGAATAAAGTACCAAGTGTCTTGATGAGCATGGATGAGGAAAGCTGCGGGGATTTGATCCCAAAGAGAAAAAGATAATTAGAATGGAGGAATCAACCAGAAAAATTGGCTGAATTTATCTCAGCATTACCTGTTAAGAAAATGAATGCTTTTAACATCCAAAAAAAAAAAAAAAAAAAAAAAAAAAAAAAAAGCAGGAAAATTGGTGGACTTGCTACATCTGAGCATTCAGGGAGCAGGTATGGCCACACAGCTTTCATCTTCATGACTTCAGGCAGAGCAGTGACCCTGTTCTTTTCCTTTCAGACCCTGCCACCTGCATTTCTGCCACCGCAAGAGGTGAATGTTAAAATGGGCACTGCATGGTGTCAGGTCTGAAGGTGAGCAGTGGTGGAAGCAATGCTTTCTGAGCCAACCCAAAGACTGGCTGCTTCAAACCAGTTGACATCATCAACACTAATGTTCAGAGCAAAAATTAAGAGGTTGTTGATTAGGTGATTTGGGGCTCAGTTCTCTATCTTCCTAGGTGGTTTAAAAACTGGATCTTTTAGCATTCTGATCGCATTTTAAACTCACCTCTTGAAAGCTGTGAAGAGGAGTGAGCCGAGAGCTGGATGGTTATGCTAAACAGCTTGGGGTTTGTAGTGTCGGGCATATTGTTAACCTGTGGGAGATATAATCCCAGAGACAGCCATACATTACAGCTATACATTTCAAATGCTAAGACATAACAGAAAAAGTAGACCTGCATCTAAATTAGTGGCATGTGAATAACAAAAAAGTTTAGGATGAGAATTCGCTTAGTGGACGTTTGATCAAAATTACCAAGTAATTTAGTCTGTTTCCCCTCATGGGACTAAGAGTGAGGATTAGATCATTAACCAGTGAGAGATGGCTACAGTGCAGATCCATCCACCTGTGATAGCTGTCTAGCTTCTATAATCAATACAGAGAAAGAGGATTTTCCATGAGAGAATGCATATCATGAAGTAAATACCTAATAGGTGGGCTCATTCAGCCTGGAGAAGAGAAGGCTTTAGAAAGCCTCCACTGGAGCCTTCCAGCATTTAATGGGAAACTTCTAACAGCAGGGTGAGTGACTTCTTAACGTGATCTGAAAGTGATAGGAGATGAGGGAACGGCTTTAAACTAAAAAACGTGAGATTTGCATTAGATGTGTGAGAAATTTTTCATAGAGAAGGTGGTTAGGTGCTGGCAGAGGCTGACCAGAGAAGCTGTTGATGCTCCATCCTTGGAGGTGTTCAAAGCCAGGTTGGATGGGATCCTGGGCAGCCTGATCTGATGCTTGATCTAGTGGTTGGCAACCCTGCCTGCAGCACTTGGGTTGGAACTGGATGGTCTTTGAGATCCTTTCCAACCTAAGTCATTCTATGATAAGATTTTATGAAGAGAGTGATGTCACTAATTCAGATAGGACAGAAGTCTGAGTGAGAAGAACTCATCTTGTGTCTCTGAAAAATCCAAGGTGTCAGCCAAGGCTTTATAGTCAGCCAATGAATAGTCAAAAGTAATCTCAGACACAATATGAGCAGTTTCATACTAAAATGGATTGGAAAAATAAGTCTAGCAGGTGGTACAAGTTTTATGTTGTTCTGCCAGAGGGAGTGAACAACACCTTGCTTTGGGACACAACTATGGAGAGAAAATGACTGAAGATGTCTTGATAATTTACATCGTACTAATTTATAGCCAGTAGACTCCTTCACCTGTGCACCTGTGTTGTTTCTACATATCTACTGTAGTTGTCTCCTGTCAAACATCTCATGTTTGCCCTTCTTTCCTTCTCCATTACATGTGATGTAGGATTTTGGGCATCTATGCACTGAAAACCACTTTACCAGATAAGACAGCATTAGTGTTTTCAATTTGGAATTGACTTTAATTAGGGCTTTTTGAGTCCAGATTTCTCTAAGTGGGACAGTATCTGCTATCAGAAATTGCTTACAGTCATAGGGATCTTGAAAGGAATTTCTTACATCTCTCTTATCTTTCCAGTAGGAGCAAGTTACCCACTGCAAAACCATTTGATAGCTCTTCAGACTTTCTGGAGGATCTCTTTCGAGTCTGCATAGTAAGAATAATCATTTTTATATCAGACCAATTTTTCCTTTCAAATTTGTGAGATTTCTGAACAGCGCTTTATAAAAGCTACCACCTTAACTTCTGGGTGGCTAACATTTCCATGCAGTAATGGAGTATTCTGTTCGTGTAATTCAAATAATAATGTTGACATTGCAGAGAGACATAGAATATTTCCATATCATTAAACAAAATTGAAAGCAGGCAAAATGTTCTGAAAGAAGAAGGGGAAAATGACAGGTATTTTTTGTATTAATTTCCTCTGTTTTCTAGTTCTTCCTTTTTTCTCCGTTGTCATTTAATCTGCCATCAACTTTATTTTTAATTAGTGGCATGGGTTTCTGAGGGAACATTAAAAGGGTGTTAGCAGGCTAGGTTTTATGCTGCATGAACTGAGAAACAGAGGTGCTGTGGTTGCCAAAAAATGGTCCAAAGTGATAGTTAATACTGCAAAGGCCAGATTTGTCTCCAGATGGCCTCAGAAACAGTTTCTTTTGTATGAATGACATACAAAAAAGCATTTTCCATCTCCTAAGCCAGTAAGTGTAAGATTTAGGAAACAACATAAAGCTTCTTGTGCTGATCGCTATGTTTTTATTTTAAGTCAGAATTCTCTCTTACCCTGATAGAATTAAGGCTATATTGTACCCTAAGCTGGCAGTAATGATAATATAGAAACACTTAGTGCTGAGAAGTAGATAACAGATACAAAGGTCCTTGTGGATTTAAAGAGTAACAAGTGCAGATTATACTTGGTTTCAAAGTCTCATTGTTTTTTCAATCATGTAGATTGAAAGTGCTCTGAAAATTGTTTCCCAATAAGAAACAGATTTACGAGTAACCAAAGTATAATTTGATTTGCTATAACATGGAATTCCAGACATAACTTAGAAATAGCCATGGGCTGAAAGGGAGCTCTGCATTAACTTAGACTCCAAAGAAAATGTAGCTGGTCTTTGTTCTCTTGTGCTTAATCAGAAGAGGTAAAAAGAGCACATCTCTTTGCCTCTTGCCTGTACTCCATCTGGTAACTGTCAGTTTAGATTAGATTAAAGTGTTTTATCTTGTATACTTAGTCTTCTGATGGCAAAAATAGACCTGGATTGGTCTGACCTCAACACTGAGGGGAAAACCTTTCAATCCCCTGTCATTTTCTCGTGTGATGCTAGTCATCACATATCCCTGTCCCAAGAAGTTTTATGTTAGTTTTTGGGCAGTTAAAGAAGAGATGATATATAGGTATACCTGAAAATTCTTACAAGGTACTTTGTAAAGAGCTATTGGTATATGTGAATGCTTCTACTCTTTGCCTCTGCTACTCAGTATGCAGGTAGCTCAGGATACACAATGCCATCTATAGATATGTTTTCAAGGTCATTTTAAGCTAACATAATTAAATGCTGGAAAAATTCTCCCACTGTAGCTTGATACTGCTGAACACAGTTTCTACTTCTCAATACTATCTGTCACTGTATAATGTATTTATAATCATAGTCTATTATAAATATACATATAATATGTTATTATATATATACATATAACATATGCAGATCTATAATGTCTATTACAGGTAGGAAAAAAAAATGAATATATACCTTATATAAAAGAGTTCTCTGCTTGCATTCAGCCAAACTGAAAAGCACTACACATGGATGAAATCAATTTGAAAATCAAAACAAGAGAAAACAAAAGAAAACAGTGTGCTAGCAGGTTTCTCAAAATACCTGTTATTATATAACACAAAATGTTGCACATAGCAACTCCTAGATATATGCTAATTATGTTTTACAGAAAGTTTCAAAGGCATTGCCAGGATCTTTCCTTTGTGTGAGCCAAAAGACCTTGTGCTTAGTCTGGCATCCTTATGGGGAGAGATGATTCAGAGTCATAAAAGTACCTTTTGCAAAAAGAGCAAAATGACAGTCAGTCATGGAATTAGTGTTCTTCATCCTACCTTCCCTGAAGTTAAGTAGTTACTCCTGACTGCTGTTCATTTTGGAACATGACTACTGCTACTTGTCTCTTAGATTTTTGTAACTTAAGAAATTTGAAGTTATTTTTATAAAAAAAAATAAAAAATAAATGAAAATGATTCAGATTTACACTTGTGCTGAGCCCATGTATTTTATTTTTCTCACAGCAGTTAGATATATTTCTGTCCTAAGTGCAGATAATTATACTTATCCAGCTGAGTACAGAATTTTGAAATCCTTGGTTAAAAGGTATTCATCAAATATGCTTTTATTTCTTAAAAAACAGATAAGCGAAGAGGATAAACAGTTTTATCTTGTGGCTGTGCTTTCTTGATGACTTCCTTGCCTTGAAAGGATATGCTGGAATTCTTCTTGTCTGATTTTGCCAGTGGGACTTACTAACACCAGACTACAAAATAAATCAGTGATAACACCTTGCAGTTGCAGTTTTCTGGCCTAGGAATGAGGGAGTATAGCAAGGATGCTTTGGTTAGAAAGTAACTTAGATGGAGCTTTACGTCTTCCAAAATATTCATTAATTACAAACAAACAGACAGGTAAATAAATAAATAAAACAGGCAAGGAGATGGAGTTATTGTTCAGTCTAAAACAAGATAAAAAATGCTGTGAGATCCTGAATGTGAATGTATTGTATAAAAGCTAATATCATTCAGGTCCTTGTCTGAATTTGGAAGCCCACAAGCTGTGCAGGCTGTGACGGAGCACTTCATTGCTAGAACATCTTTTATCTGACTGTAGCATTCTTGTGTTCTGAACAGCTATGACACCTGTGATTTATCTCTGTCTATGTTTTCTGAAGCATTTTAAAAGCTTCCATGTCCATTTCTATGGTACCTATGCCAGGTATACAGGCTAAGAAGCAGTTACATTCATACTTGCATGAACTTTTTCACATACAGGAGAGTCACTAGGCACTGAAGATCAAAGGACCAGAACATCTCTCTGTGGGGAAACTGAATTTGCTGGGACTGTTCAGCCTGGAAAAAGGAAGGCTAAGCGTGGATCTTATCAACGCAACTTAGATAGACAGCATGTTGACAACTTTCTTGTTCAGTGTCTTACAGCCTACACACCACCTTACAGTTCTTACAAAATGTGATGCTGCAGTACATCATGAGCAGAAAGCTATGTCAGCTGAGTTGCTGCTGAGTGCTTTGAAGTAGTTAAGTGTATTTGCCATTTTTTATTTATTTATTTATTTTTTTGGTGGCGCAATCTGGGGATTTGCAAAAGGTTTTTTGCCCAGTAATCCATGAGCTCATTTTTTAATTTTACTAAAGCCACCTTTTCCATTTCTGTATCTACATGTTAGATGTTATGTTAATAGAGAGAGGAGCTTTGAATTGTATCAATTTTTTAGAAGTCTATTCTAGCCTCTTGTTCTATTCCTGCCCTCCTTGTAATCTATCATGTGCAGGTAGTTTGCTGTGTGCTAGTAGAGATTGAGATTTCCAGTTCTCCATGACTTGTAATACTTTGCCTGACTCCATTCACACTTATTTTGATATGCTTTACTAGCATTGATGACTAAATTACCTTCTGTCGTAGAGCTATTCCTGCAACATCCTAAGTTTTATGCTTACTATTTTTAAAACAACTGTTATTACTTTATTTCTTTGTTTATTTTCTGACCAAGTTTCCTTTGTCTATTTTTAAAATGGATTGTTAATTTCATTTCCTACTGTGTCTACAACTCATCTATCTCCTGGGACAATTTGTAAAGAATGGGAGATTTCATTACTGTCTATCATTAAAAGTACGAGAGCAGCAATTTACCTTTAAAGGTACAAGGGTATCAATTTGCCATTAACAGAACAAGCAATTGGATTTATCAGGATCAGCCAGGTTGTTAGTGGTTACTAGATTCAATAATTAGTGTCATCATTGTCACTGTCACCCTTTTCCAGACATGCTGATGTGTCAGTATAAAGTTCTGAAAATTATAATTCCAGCAAAGTTACGATCAAGAGATCTCAGCACCTTGACTTGACTGAAGGAATGCCCATAGATTTGCTGCAGTGGCTGAGATTTGATGCAGACAAACACAGTTCTAACAAGCTTACCTTAAAGATTATCAGGGCAGGATTTTAGGTATATGTGTCTGTGAAGAAGTGGTTGGCAAAACACACCACTGTACTGAGCATTAGCAGAATTTTATTCACTTTTGTGTTATGGTAAAACAAGCATAACAGAAAACATCTTTGTTTACTCCCTGTCCTGTCCTTTATGTTGCCTTACTATCATTATTGTCTCACTTATTCTGCACATAGTACATTATTTCTTTTCAACCATCCCAATTAAATTGCACATATGCCTTATCAAAGCTTTGTGTTGCCAGTGCTCCAGGAAGATTTACATGGGACAGGATGCATTTCCTTATGAAGAGAAAGTCCTCACAATATTTTGTTGGTGCAATAAAGTATGAAATCTCATTGTAATCTCCACCTCAGCTGGGTTTCTTACAAGTTTCTTTCATTCATTCATCACAAAATCTACAAGGAACTTTCTGCCAGTCATCCAGTGTGGGAGCATATAAACACATACAAACGCAGAATCATAGAATCCTTAGTGTTGGGAGGGTTCTCTAAAGGCTATCTAGTCCAAGTCCCCTTCAACCACAGCTAGATCAGGTTGCCAGGGCCTTATCCAGCCTCACCTTGAAAGTCTCCATGAAAGGGGCATCACATTATTAACACAAAAAGTCCTCTTCTGTCTCTCAGAAATGAAAACAAAATTTAAAAGGGGCTGAAGCAACATTTTTTAGGAAATACAATGGGGAAGCCATAAACAAGCAATTTAGGGCAGTCTGTTTGGGAAGACCGTGTTGATCCATAATGGAAGAGAAGGAAGCCTACAGAGAGGGAGCTCTGGAAGTGAGATGTGGAGCTTTTTGTGTACTTGAGTTCAACCTGTGTTCAGTGTTCTGCTTGCAGAACCACTGAAGGACCACCTAATGAGTACTCTCTCTAACATACTAGGAAAATTAGCTGATCGATAGCAAATTTTTACTTTCATACCCTTTTCCACAATAAGCAAATGATTCAGCTCTTGTGCACTGTGCTGTCCCTCTTCTATCTGATGTAACTTGCCCAGCCCTGCAAGTCCTACCCTAGGGAGGTCCAGTATCCTCCAGCCTTTTGAGATTATGGATTATTCAGTTTCCTTAAAGGAATGTGGGGAAGAAAAGTGAATACAAGTGAAAAACCGTCACTGACAAAGTTCAAATACTAGTGCCCTAGTAAACTTCTACAGTTAGGATTTTCTTAGTGAAAAAATAAGCTGATTATTTTGAAGTGGACTAATGCTTTCTCTCAAGTATTCCTAATTAAGACTCTTGGTGCAACTCTTGGTTTACTAACAGAGCAAGTGGGAATTTTAGGCAAAGAATATGCCTATGTTTGTGTATTTCTGTGAAGGGGAATACGGGAGGTTCTGCATCCCAAACAGACTATTTTTCACTTAATTTGAACAGGGCAAAAGAATAATTAATGATAGCTGAGCTGTCTTATCTCAGGACCTGTACGTGTCATATGGATATGGTAAGTGTGGTTCAAAGTGTACATGTGCCCAAGGGAATCAAAACAACAGTTTCTGTTTAAAATAGGACAAGTGTCATTACATAGCTGCAAAAAAGCTCCAAAAATTCCTGCATAACTTTGAAATTGATTTCCATGCAGTTCATAAACCTCTACAGGAGTAAAGAAAGAAACTAACTGAAGAAAAAAGAAGACAGAAAATAATCTGAGATAAAAGCATCCATCCTCTTCTTGCAACTTATGTCACAGAAAAGGGGACTGATAGTTCCCAGAAAAGACATGAAAATCTTTACATTGTTGTTCAAAACATGTTCCAGGTGATTAGTGTTGTCTGTTATGACAGTTTATTTCTTACATCTCTCAAGAAGTGAATAAACCCGTAAAATTTCACATCAGAAGGTGTGTTTGGTTCTAGCTAGAGCTAAACTTTGCCATATCTTTGGATTCTTGATGTGTAAGAAAAGCAAGATTCCACTCTTTAGATCATTAAATTCCTTTTAAGATTGAAAATATTAAAGAAAAAAAATCCAGATTTTTAATAATGAGAAGCAGAAGGGAGAAAGTGTCTTATTTTTTTTTTTTGGTCCACATTCCCATAATTAGTAGTAATTTGTGTTCAATTTTAATTTCAATTTTTATTTCTTTTTCAAGCTGTGTTTAAGGAGGGTTACCTGGATGAACTCTCTCTCATTATTATTATTGGCACAATACTGAAGAAATAGACAGGTTATCTTCTTTGACCTGAAGCTGCTAGCTAGTCATTCTAGCTAATGTTCCTTCTAAACTGTTTTCTTTCTTTCTATGCTTGTTTCCTGTGCTCTTTGTTTCTTTTCTCTACTAGCTGACATTCACACAGAATTAAAGAAGCCAAAGGGGAAGACAGTTGAGGCAAAAGACCAATTCCCTCAGTAGGCATAAGTAATACAGAATAAAATCATGAAATT